>OZ010787.1:293643980-294190096 GCA_963932465.1 Maratus speciosus
GCATTATGACCGCAGACGTTAGGACTGTGATATCAATGTTCGATTACCTCGCCGCAATATTCTTCATTTGTATTCTGTCACATTTCCTTGGTGATTTTCCTTAAAGAATCTGTTGCAAAGTAGTTTGAAAATGTTGTAAAAATGGATTAATACCCAATCCGTTGGTCAATTTGTGCGAAAATCTATACATTTCTTGCAACAGTAGCTTATAACATATTAGCCAATTGCGAGCTCAATCGGAAATACCGTTTGGGATTTATCGCGTTCAACCGTACACGCGCAAATCATGATTACAATACTTTCCTTACACTATGTGTTCGGAAAGTAAAAATTATACCCATGCATAATAAAGCTGCAATCATACGAACTATCAGATATTTCCTCATAAACAGTTCACTCCTACGAGAAATATCAGCTTGAATTAATTCTTGTGCTTTTCGTTGATGTTTAACTCCTTCAAGGGCGATGGTTTATTTTTGGACCACTTAATTTTAATCCATAAAAGCCACATTGGCACCAAAAAATTGGAATAAAAAATTCCCTTTCATTAAGTACGCGAATAAAAGCTTTTGCTTAGTTTGAAATAAATTTGTTCATAAATTCTGATGTCATTCACTCATTTCAGCATTTTGCGAATAGAAGTAACTTGCCCCTGAAAGGGTTAAAACACTTAGCAGCGATTAATGCCAAATGTTCCACTTATTGCTTATATTGGCGGTCCTGTTCAGTCTTTGAAATAACCCTACTTGCAGCACGAAAGTGCAGCTCCACGCAAGTGGAAGGCAATAGATATACAGGGTGTCCCCCAAAAATGTATATACACAATTCATTTTCTAATAACTGGCACGCTATTCTTTTTCTTTCTGGTTTAGCTAACTTAAAATAGTGGCTGAAACCAGAGTTACCTTTGAACAAAAGAAATCTTTTTTCTAAATGTCACCACAAGATCGAAAAATTACAAGAAAAGGTACCAGAGTCGTTGGCGGTGAATTTATATTTTTACAGCTCGTTCGATTCGTCTCATTAAGCTTAGTAATTTGATACCTTGCATATCTCTTATTGAGTTTTAATAACGATAGGGGGCCGGGTAAAAGTTCAAAATTTCTTTTATTGAAAAACAAATTCTTATTTTCTAACAATAATTAATAATTCCACGAGCCAAAGAAAACGAAACATGCAAGTTGTTTTGTTTTCCCTGCTTTGTGTGACGTTTTCGTGACGCGTGTCAAGGTTTTTTATCTTATCTAGAGGACGTTTGTAGAACTCGGATTAGAACAGAGTTAAGCACAGTGCACTATTAAAAATCTGCAGCTTTAGCTGCATAGTCATTCCACCGCTTTTATAGAATATCTCCATTCTGACCAATGAGAATGCTCCATATTATACACTCATTCCAAAATTAAGGACACAAACATAAAATCTGTGAAAACTGATGAACTATTCACTGTGTTGCCACGAAATTTGACACAGGGGTATATTACATTAGGAGAAAGAATATAGCGACATAACAATAGGAAAATATTTTAATTGTGAATTAAGATACAGGGTATATCAAAAAGTGTTAAATCATGAATCAGAGATAAAGCATTTATATCGGGAAAAGTCTGTCTAGTATGGAGTGTGACCACCGTACACTGCTATACGAACCTCACAACGAGCTCTCACACTGTTTAAGAGGGTGTCAATAAATGTTTGTAGCAACAAGGCCCATTCTTCCAAAAGCGCGGTTTTTAACCCCTAGCGGGTCCTGGAGTTGCGTTATGCTGTGCAATGGCTGTTCCTAGATCATCCCAAATATGTTCAATAGGATTGTGGTCTGGAGACATCGAGGGCCAATTCATACAGCGAATATCCTCTTCTTCAAGAAAATCGCCATCAATGTGAGCTCTGTGTGGCTTCGCATTATCGTCCATAAACATGAAATCCGGGCCTACAGCACCCCGGAAGAAACCCACATAGTCTTCAAGGACCTCATCCCTAACGCCTGGCGTCCAGTCATGTGTGTCTCTTTCATTGCATCCAACAAGAGTGCTCGGTTTTTGTGGAGCCGAAGACACCAGTCTTGGACACAACAAGGATGGGGGTGCGTTCTTTTCAGTGATGAGTCGAGATTCACCACGCAGGGTGATTCTCGTCGAATCTTTATTGGAGGGAACGTGAAGCTCTCTATCATCCCTCCTACGTAAAAGAAATTGGCAGATTTGGTGGCAAAGGAATCCTTGTCTGAGCGACATAATGTTGGGCAGTCATACATCACTGCACGTCTTCGATACGAATACTGTCAACGTATATCGCTATAGAGATGAGGTCCTTGAAGCCTATGTGAGGTTGTTTCGGGTTGCTGTAGGCTCGGATTTCATGTTTATGGACGATAATGCGAAGCCATACAGAGCTCAGATTTTTAATGATTTTCCTGAAGAAGAGGATATTTGCTGTATGAATAGGCTCTCGACGTCTCCCGACCTCAATCCTATTGAACACGTTTGGGATGGATTAGGAAGAGCCATTGCACAGCGTAACCCCCTCCCAGGACCCGCTAGGAGTTTAAAACCGCGCTTTTGGAAGAATGGGCTTTGTTGCCACAAACATTTATTGACACCCTCATAAACAGTATGAACGCTCGTTGTGAGGCTCGTATAGCAGTGCATGGCAGTCACGATCCATATTAGACAGACTTTTCTCGAGATAAATGCTTTATCTCTGATTAATGATGTAACACTTTTTGATATACCCTTTATCTTAATTCACAATTAAAATCTTTACCGTATTATTATGTTTCTATATTCTTTCTCTTATTGTAATATACCTCTGCTCCAGATTTCGTGGCAACAAGTGAATAGTTCATCAGTTCTCACAGATTTTATGTTTGTGACCTTAATTTTGGAGATGAGTGTAGTTAATTAATCGTTTTCTATAAAAGCGGTGGAGTGACTATACAGCAAAAGCTACAGATTTTTAACAGTGTGGAGAATATTATCAGCTGATTAAAAACTTCGCAATTTGAAAAGAAAAACAGACTTTTCTTCAGAATCCAATCTTAAAACGTAGAATAAAATGAAATGAATAAAATGGAATGAGACAAAACAATCATAATCGGAAATAGTAACAACATGCTGCATAAGAATCTTCGGGTTTTATAATTAAGGCAGAGCTAAAGTTCATACCGCCTTCTATAGCATTACATTTTAACACAATAAATAAAAAAGCTAATCCATTACTTTCGCCAAGCATTTACTAAAAAATTTGAATAATGCAAGTCGCCAAAAATAAAACAGTAGCAGAAACCCCTTCGCATGCAGCCGTACGCAGAAGTTCCACAAAATATGAATGACTTAAAATATGAAGAGAAAAAGAAACCTGCAGTCTGTGGATGCAAAGGATTTTGCTCGTAACTCGGAAAAAAGGTATTAACAGGATGAACAAAACTAGACGAGGCCTTGATAACTTGAAAAAAACCTACCTGTCAAATAGCATACCAAAAATTTATCATCAGTTACATGCATACTTAATATATATATATATAATATACCTAGTTTATATAATTATATATATCTCTAGTATACACAATTAAAAATTATGATAAATAACATAATATATAATCAACCTTAGATTATATAAATGATGAAATATTCTTTTTAGCTTTCATAAGAAAATTATTTCTATAAAATAATAGAGTGTTAAATAAAACTCCTTAATAAGAATTTCGATTACATCATCTAATTAAAAAATAAAAGATTTTTCAACTAAACATACTAAAAGATGATGATTTTATTTATTTATTTTTTTGTAATAAAAGTTTGCAGATAAAAAAAGATAGTTTTTAAAATTAGTTTAGATCTCTTCAATATAAAAAATATGAAGAAAATATATAGTTTCTTTTTTAATATGAAGGAATATATACATTAAATCTTAACGAACCAACAAATTTGAAGACTGAGTTGGAAATGGCAAATATGCTATCGGTTTTATCAGATGTTTAAGGAAGTCACGTGATTATATAAACATCCTGTTTGTAATCTGTAGTGAGCATTTCATCTCTAGAAGCGAGTCATGACAAACACCGTTTTTAAGTTGATGCTATTTGTTAGTAGATATTATTCTATTACTTGAATATAAAGGAATTTGTATTAAAATGTATATGTAAAAATTAGAGTTTGAAGAAATAAGGTAGTTAAGGGGAAAAGAAAAGCTTCATTAAAATACAGTTTTAAAACTTATAATTAATTTTAGACTAGAAAAATTATTATTTTTAAGTTGACCATAGTATACAATTAGTCATATATGATACACATTATGTGATATATAACTATCTACTTTGTTATATATATTATACATATACACTATATGGCCATTAATGTTCGTCAACTTTCAATTTTAGACATTTTATCGAATATTTAGAAATATACTTGACAGATTCTTCTGGAATTTCAGGATTAAAATGAACAGGTATAACCTCATATTTAGCAATGTCGATTTGATAAGAGTGGCAATTAAGGGGCCAACAAAAAATCAAAGAAAAAAATAATATTTGGGATCACGCTGTAAAATAAAATGCACGAAATGATCTATCGCTACCGAATATAAATATACAGACATTGTGCAATATGTGTATTCTTATGTGTAAGAATAGCACGTATATTAATAGAGATATAGCGATTTATTTAAAAATAATTAAAAAATTCTTGCATGTTTTTTGCTTATAACATGCAGGGTTTTCAACCAAATTTAACGCCGGTTTCAGAAAAATTGACAAAATATAGTAGAAACAATATAGTGCAATTGGAATATAAATATATTAAATATTTTAGGAAATATGAGCAGTTGCATGAAATAATTTTTATCTGCGCATGCGCGAACGATAACAAGGATTATTTTCCATAATTTAATAATCAACTCTATGGAGCAACTTATTAAAAAATTTAGTCAAATATCGTAAGAATTCCGAAAGATATCGGCGTTAGAGTGAGCAAATTTTTAGTTGTTCTCTAAAAGCAGCTGAATGATAAGGGATTTTCCACAAATTGTCATTTTTAATTTAATTTTTTTTTAATTTTTAGTTTTTTATTGAAGCTTTAGTTCTTTTTGAATAACCACCAGAACGAGCTTATACCATGATCAAAAGAAGTATAAAAATCAAAGCATTTTTTCCAAATCTACTCGTTGATAGTCACTAAATACTAACTTTTTTCTGAAAGTCAGTTAATAAAAAATGACAATTTGTGTAAAATCCCTTATCATCAGTACGAATAATAATTTTATTCACATGAAATTAATTAAAGTAAATAGTGGAAGTATGATTATACTTATATGAAATGGAATAAAATAATGAGTGGATAAATATAGTCAAATGATAATTATACTCAAATGAAATTGATTAAATTAAATAGTGAATAATTATATTCATATGAATTCAAATCGGTGACGGTTTTAGTTAAAAATCGGTATCAAGTAAAATTTTCAAATTGATGATTAAACCGAAAAGCATGATTATTGCTAGCATGAATATTTCATCATGATAGTTATTTTTCAAACTTGTGAATGGCAACACGCGTTGACCGAATCGCAAGTTCATTATAAAAAAATAATTTTTTTTCTAATGAAAATGTTTAAAATTAATAGTGTGTGGATAATTAAACTTATATGAAATGGATTAAAATAATGAGTGGATAAATATAGTTAAATGATAATTATACTAAAATGATAATTATGCTCAAATTAATTAAGTTATTTATTTGTTAATTAATCTTAAAGAAAGATAACAAAAATTTTAATTTCATCATTATATAGTCCCTCTAAGCAAAAGTTGATTGATAAAAATAGATTTATTATGATGCAATTATACTCATATGAAAATAATATAAATAACTTCATTTTCTAGTCTCTCTAAACAAAAGTAATAGAAGTTGATTGCATAAAATAGATTTTATTATGATGTAGTCATAGTCGTATGAAATTGAATAAAATAATGAGTGGATAAATACTTCATTTAATATTTCCTCCCAAAAATGATGATAATAGATTAAATTAATTAGTAGATAATTAAATTCATTTACAATTATTAGTAATGATACTCATTATGTTGCTAAAACTTTATTAAAATATAAACTTAAAAAACTGTATGAGTAGGTTAAATGATGAAAACTAAAGTGTTTGTAAAAATTAAAATAAGAAAATGAAAAAATAAAAAATTGTATTTCCAAAATATTATTAGAGTTTCATTCACTTAGAAAAAAAAACCGAGTTCATTTGCAATGGAAATCAATAAAATATTAAGACATCTTGTTAAAATGAAAACATACAAGATTTTTTCAATTGAGAAAAATTTTATTTTTCGTTAGTTACAAAAATGTTTGCATATGTATAATGAAAACATATGACTATTTTAAATCAGTGAAAATTCGATATTTGAAGAAGATATTTCATTCGGTAAAATTCTTAATTGAAGTGTTAATTCTTCTAATTGCTTAATCAACCCATTACGTTGTTCCAATTTAAGTTGGGTTGGTGAAAGATGAATTTTTCTGTGTTCAGCTAAGTCGAATTTATCAGAAAAAACTTAAGCTCACTTTTCTTCGGAATTATATGAATTTTAAGATGATTCCTTAAGTCCATCTTTCTCAAAAACGTTTCTTCACATTGTTCACATTTATGAAATTTTCCGTCTTTAATGTGAATTAGCAAATGTTTTCGTAAATCACATTGTTGAACAAATGTTTTCTTACACTTGTTACAACTCAAAAGCTTTTTTCTAAATGAAACCTTGTGTGTCTGATTAACATCTGATTTCTCGAAAAAGATTTACCACATGTTTCACATTGGTACATGGTAGATGTCATGCGATGAATTATCATATGTTCCAGTAAAGAACTCTTTCGAAAAAAAAACATTCCACATACGACACACATAGTTTTTTTTTTAATGAATATTGATATGTTTTAAAAACTCATGTTTCTCGAAAAATTCTGCTTTACATTTTCCACAAATATAAGGTAATTTTAACTGTTCTGATGAAGAAGGTATACTTTTACTATTCGAAACGGGCACATCTTTTATCTCCTGTTCACTCATCTTATCCGAAATGTCTTCAATAGTCGATTGTGCATCATTTATAACAGCCATATTCACTTAAAAAGTAGAGGAAAAAACTCTTTTAACTTTGCAATGACAAAAAATACAGCACGCGTAATCAAAACAGTAGAAAACAGAATATTGACATGAAATGAAATCCAACTACATTTAAATCAATGTAGGTGGTGCGTCAGAAAAAAAGAAGATCATGTGATATTTAATTAATACAGAAACTGATGTGCTCATTTAATAAAAATAGACAAGTGTACGAAATGAGTCAATTTATAAATTCATTTCTTTTTGAATTAACCTGTTTTTATCATTAAAAGATTAGCCTTAAATGCAAATCCTACTAAAATGTGAGTGTTACAAAAAGAGAATCTATTCATTTCTTAATTGTTAGTTAATTAAAATAGTGACCCATTAAGAAAATTTGTTTCCCTAATACAATATAATGGAATAAAGAACCATTATCTCTGTTTTTCGCATACAGCGGAAATACGGTTTATCATTACATCTAGATTAGAAATAGTGCATCCTGTTCATGTACGATCAAAATAACACACGCAAATAGATATGACCACTAATCTTTGAAAATTGAACAACTGACTAGTTTAAGTTTTAAATGAAAAGCTGATTCGAAAGTGATATTCTGAAGGGTTTAATTATGTAAATTTTAATGTCTTTGTGGTGCAATTTGATAACGCGTTTGACTTCGAGTCCATCCAAAGGTGATTATTTTTTAACTAAAATCCTCAAATTTTGATATAGTAAAAAAGAAAATTTCCTGGTGAGTGATAATAAAATATTCATTAATTGCTGGAAAAAATCCTGATTTAAAAATATTATTACGCTAAAATTTCATTACTTACCTAAAATCCAGGTTTTAAATTATCTTTTCCTGAAATTGAAATTGAGGTAGGTATTATTAAATCTAAGAAATTTAATTAATTTCTCGAAGTATATGTTATTGAAAAATTTAATGTTTATTTCTCATTTTTTCTAAATTCAATGGCAACAGTCTTGAATTTCGAACAACACACAATTCCGTGTCAACACTATGTTAATTCCCAAAGTTGAAGTACATTCTAAAATTAATAAACGTTAGCAAAACCTACTCATCTGAAATTTAAATAATTTCTCGAAGTACCTGTTATTAAAAAATATATAATGTTTATTTTTCATTTTTTTAAAATTCGATAGCAACACTTTGTTAAAATCCCGTCTAAAGTAAAATCATTAACCCACTGATTTTAAAAAAGAAGTCGATACAAAACTGTAAGAAAGCAAATTCAAGTGAAAAACATTGGGGCCCGCCCAGCCCAATGGCTATACATATAATCTAATAATGGGAAGATTGGAGGTTCGAAACCAGGCAATTACGTAAAGAGATGTATGAACTTGCAGCAATAGGGTAATAATTACCAATCTTAAGTTCTAAATGAAATTTTTCAAGTTTCCATCTAGATCCTTTTTGATGAAATTCGAATAATGTGAAGTTTGAGGGGTTCGAAACCCGTAAGGAAAACAGTTCTAATATGACAAACCCAACGTATACAGCACGATACAATATTAAACTGTGTGTAATCCTTTCCACTGCAGACAGGTCGTCATCATATGCTTTAAAACTAGGTGAGCCTACTAATTTTTTCGTTATTGCAAAACACAACATTTCTCCTTTTTTCAAAGATTCTCTAAAGTTTTTCCAAAAACAGATTTGTTCATTAAAACCTTTCAATAAGTATACAAATTAAATTTTAAAAATCATCTAGTAATAGAATTCCATTTAAATCTTGACAAAATTAACCTACTACTTTTGTAAAAGTTCAAAACAAACAAAAAATTAAATATGTTACAACACGTAAAAATTTTCTCTTTCAAGGAAGAAAAAATCTTTTTTTTTAGGAAGGGGGGGTGGGGGGGGGGGTGGAGGGGGCAGTGGGAGGGAGCAAAGGGCAGCAGTAAGGAGTATGGGCAGCAGACTTGTGTTTGAACTCCCGACTGCATACTATAAGACACAATTTTCCCTAAACGTCCATTTTGAAACTTTAAAAAATTAAAAAAAAAATTAATTTAGACCCTCCTCCTGCAACACACTTCCGCTCAAAAACCACTCTCCTGTAGTACACCCAACCCACTTTTTCAACCGACGATTTTCACATCCTACTCTAGAAGACACTATATATATATATATATATATATATATATATATATATATATATATATATATAATCATTAAGGCCCTCCAAAAAATTAAGCCCCCTCAAAAACTTAACCCCTCCTACCCCCTCCTACTATAAGATGATTAAATAAAAAATATCCTTTCCAATCGAAAAAATTTCTCTCAAACCTCATCATACTCTAGTATGATTCTTTCTCCTCCTCCCCCCCCCCAATCGAACCCCCTTTTTCCTACTACTGACGTTGACAAATGCTATGTTTACAATAAGCGTTCAAAATTACGTCCACCAACAGTAATACTTGCTTAGTAGCTTCGGTGAACTGATTGAAGTACAGTTTCAAAGATGCTATATGCACACGTGCAACAGCAACGGATATTCAAGGGACGAGATCCTCAATAGTCATGCTGAAGCGCATAAAAAGACGATTCAGATTTCCCCATAAAAAGTAATCGAGGCTCTATATAATCGGAGATCGGAATGGCTGAAGGGACTGGCGCCAGCATGCCAAGGCAGGCAGTTGTTAGTCGTATTTTCTGGAAGAGGTTTTTTCTGAAACCTCTTCCAGAAAATACGATAACAACTGCCTGCCTTGGCATGCTGGGCCAGTACCTTAGCCATTCCGATCTCCGGTTTTATGGAGCCTCGATTACTTTTTATGGGGAAATCTGAATCGTCTTTTTTATGCGGCTTCAGATGACTATTGAGGATCTCGTCCCTTGAATATCCGTTGATGCTGCACATGTGCGTAAAATAACTCGTATCTTTGAAACTGTACGCCAATCACTCCTTCGACGCTACCAGACATATATTACTGTTCGTAGACTCAATTTTGAACATTTGTTATAAACATAGTACTTGTCAACGACGCTGACAATAAACGATTTTTCTTTCCTTTCATTTCTCTTTCCTGTGTTTGTGCCTCAACGTGTCATTTGCGCCCATACATTCCTATACAATAAATGATTGCTGCCATGTCCTGGTATCAACCCTGAAAATCTGTACGATAAATTTGGAATCACCCTGTAATTTAAAAACTTTTACGTGAAAATGATTTGGAATTTTGAAACAGTGAATAAATTTAAAGCTATGTAACTAGTTGCTATACAGGTCTACTACATTTTTTTAAAGTTTTTTTTTGTCTCATTTAATTGCAGAAAAATATTACAAATTCGGTGATTAATTGCTGAAAGAAAATTAAACTGAGAAAAAGATTTGGGAAAATTTTCGACTCAGTACAAGTGCCATACTCCTTGCAAATTCTAAGGAGTGTACACACATTGATAAAAAGAATATTTTGTTTAAAAATTTCTTTTTTTTTTTTTTTTTTTTTTAATGCCACAGCATCTTAATTTTAATAAGAAGACAATCCGCAAAGAATAATTTTTACACATCGTTTAATGGCAGATGTTATCTCAATCAATTAGTTTCGGAATGAATTACGACAGAAGTGGTTAAAGAAAAAGTAACCTTTTTTTACGAACATGCAAACGAAAATCTTAAATAGGAAACTTTTCTTTTAAGGTATTTAAAAAGCCTACTTTGAAGCTGTAAAATATTTTTGAAATTTGTCGCAATTGCTTATAAGTATAATGTTGTTTTGAAGACGGGAAAAAAATCACAAATATTTTTCACATCAATTTTAAACTATTAGCTCTATTTGAAGATTAGCATAGAAAAATCTAAACTTCTAAACCCACATAGAGCTTAACTATATATCAGTTATAGGATGATGAAAATGCACATTTCCTTGAAGGGATCATGCCGAGGTCATTTATTTCGTGTTTTTATTTTGTAAGTAAGAATCAGTAGGCATTTAATACAATATATGGTTGTCTAGAAGCAACACAAAACCGCTCGATCAATCGAGTAATCATCGATACACGTGTATAATCTGTAATATCAATGAAAATACGGTTTAAATTATTTTAAGATATTGGAATAGAAATAAAATCAAATTATTGATTTAATTTTAGGTTTATAAGGTAATTAATTTTAAATTAATGTAATTCTTTATTCATAAATGAGCCCCGTTGAAAACTTTAAAAATTGGACGAAAATTAATATTCACGAGGTTTAACAAAATACCTTAATTTGAACCACTTTTTTTTTCTTTTTTAAAATCATAGACGATTTCTTAAACCTCAACTTCTTTTCTCTCTGTTACCGTTATTATTATATTCTAAGACTGTGTATTTTACAATATTTCAAACTTCTCCAATTGTAAAAAGTTAAGTACAATTAACATTGTAATAAATGTAATAAAATTTAACGATAATTTATTTATGCAGTAAAATCTTTTAATTTTTGTTTTTAGGGCTAAGTTAACTTAAATGCAAATGCCATTCTTTTTTTCGGAAAACATAATGCCATCAACGTTATATTAAAATTAGTGGAATAATGATCTACAGTTTCTAATGAGTTTCAACTCTTTTGTCGAATTCGGCACAGAAAAAAAAAATAATAATTACGTAAAGGACATCCTTCAGTTTGAGGCAAAAAAAAAACATTCTCATAACAGACTTGTATTATTATACCAACATTTTTGTACAAAAATTTTATATTTTAAAGATACATATAATATGTATATTTTTTTTGAAAAATTGATGCATTGCGCGCAGCACAATAATAACATAACTCAGAGGTATGAGCTAATTTTTTTCTGTTAGATATACAGTGTGCCCGCTGAAGTCCGTTGTCACCCCAATAATTTCTGAACGGCAAGAGCTATAGTCATAAAAGTGATCTAGGTATAGTAAAGTAGCTATGCGCTACTGAATGAAACCGCCTACGGCGCCACCTGGTGAAAAAGTGCTTAGTTAGCATTCCTATCTCGAAAGAGGAAATTGATAGAGGGAAAAAGTGATTTACAAAGTTGTAGAGCATCGTTGATTTAGTACGAAAAGACACCTTGTGGGCATTAATGCGAAAAATAGAACGGTTAAAACGCTTATTTGTTTTTTCGTGATTTCCTACACTGTGACGTGACAAAACGATCTTAGAAAAAAAAAAGAAACTAGTTATAACAATATACCTTTATTTGAGATGTTTAAACTTCTCACCGTCAACTTCAATGCATATTTGGATGCACATTTGTCCGAAAGATAATCACTTCTCCTTTCGTACGAGTTTCGGACAACATGATAATGTTGTCCATATTTTTTTAGATTGTAAGGCATTTTATATTAAATTCGTACATTAAAAGATATTTACCGATACATAAACTTGGGAAACCTACCTAGAACACCAATTTACAAAAGACTTTCAGAGCAGGGAGGAGCTTCTACTGTTTTAAAATTCAGATGTGACAAAAATTGCTCGCAGGCAATGTGTTAAAAATGAACACTGTCCTCGAAAAAGAGGTCACCTTAGTCTAATTAAAATGAAACTCTTGAAAAAATAATTACTCTTGTAACAAAACTTGTATTCTTTCGAATGTAAAAATAAATATTTTATGTTAGGGAAAAATTTAGATTATTTTTTTAAGCAAATACACTTTAAGAATATCCACAGAAGGATAAATTTTTAGGTTATTTCCTTTACTGTCCTGAAGGGGGGGGGGGGGATATGAACACCACTAAATTGTCATACAGATTAAAAAGATACCCTTCGACTGGAAATGATTCTACTTTCCTATTATAAATGCAATTTTTGAAATAGGAGTCGTCTATATATTAAAAATTGTACCAACTTTTATTTTTTAATTCATAACGGTCACTTTTGACACTTTTTTCAAGTTCCTTGGATCGAAACTGCTGGAAAAAAGACATAGTTTATTCACTTTTTCTTATAACTTCATAGAGTTATAAAAGGACATATATTAGGGGTTTATCCACTAATTTCGAAAAATAAAATTAAGATTTTACAATACAATTGGAATACACAATTAGTTACCAGAAAGATGCTACAGAATTTCTAAATATAATTATAAACTCGCTTCATGTAACAGAAAATTCCATAAAATTTACCCGGTTACTTTATAAGATTATATTATCTTTGTATGTTTTGGTAACAAGAGACGCTCCCTTTAGTTCAGGATTCTTCAACCTGTAAACCGTGAACCACCAATCTACCACACTTTTAGAACAGATTTTTGTTGTTGTTTTTTTGTGAAAGAAACTTTGCAATTAAGCAAGGCATTAGCTTTCGGAATTTGTGGTGGCAAACGATTTTTAACCAAGAGGAGTGGGGGGGGGGGGAGCCCTACATTAGATCATCGAAAAGATAAAATTATCTATATCTCATAAAATAATGACTGGAAAGATCTTTAAACTTAAACACTTATGATACTTTACGTTTGTGGTTATAGTTTTATGTAAAAAAATAATGTTGCTCCCAATCAATTATTCTTTTAACATGGATTCATTAATAATTTTGATAAATTAAAAATACGTTTTTGAATTGAAAAAATGTCTGAAATATATTTGAAACTATTCATATAAAAATTTCATAATAAAAAATTCTTAAAAGTAAGCAAAAATATATATAGAAATATACAGAGAAAATTCAATAGAATGATTTTTTGGGAATGTGCAAATTGAAGTTTGTCACATGGATTTAACAATAGCATCCTCACCCTTTGAAATCTTGTAATTCTATGAAACTTTAAAATAAAATGTAAAAAGTACACATTTTTCCGAATTGCCTTCATCCAAAGAACATAAATATGCTGTCAAAAGTGTGTGTTTACCTTTCAAATTTCAAAGTGGGTACGATTTTAATAAATTCTATTTCAAAAATTGCATTCATATTCTGGAAGTAGACTGAATTACCAGGTGAATAGCATCGATTGCATTTCTCTGCTACAATTTTGTATAAAATTGCATGAGGTGGTGCGTCCCCCCCCCCCCCTTCTCGCAAGATTATACATTCATTTACTATAAAAGATGTTACAATTTCATAAAAATCTAGCTATTCCTTTTTACGAAATCTTGCGCGCAAGCTGCAAAATAATATATTTTAATAAAATAATTTTAAAATTGATCATTCCAAATGCAATATGTGCGATCGCTCCTGATCTTTTAATCATAACATTTCTTCTAATTCAAAGTTCTGAATGCAGGCATCTTTAATATACTAAAAAATAAATAATTTGACTATGAGGTGTATAAAAAAATTAATTTTTTGCTCAAATTAAATGTTCTTAAAATGTTTCCGTTCTGCTAAATTAGTAAACCAACAGCATTGCTTGATGGATATAATATTGCGATCAGTAGGGATCATTCTTTCTTTGTTAAGGCTAAGATTTCTAATATAAAATAGTGGTACCATACTCCCTGGAAATTCTAAAAAGTCTACGTTTCTGACTACACTTCAAGCTACACATTTAATACAAACATTTTTTTTATTTTTTACCTTTATGTTTATTTCTCATAAGTCATAATCCAGTGATTTTTGTTGTATAAATTATTTTTTAATTTCGCATACCAGGAATTTTTAATAAAATAAATTTAACATTAACATGATGAAGCAATGAGATCCACAATAGAGTAGACAATATTTCTTTATTTTTTGAAACACAAAACTACTTCCTTAAGATAAAAACACAGAACTATAATTTTTATTTACGGGATATTTAAACTATCTGTTTTAAGTGCACATTACAAATTATCACCTATTGCATCTGCATTGGCAATAAAAATTAACATAAACGACAGGCACCAATCGTAAAGTCATTAAATTAATTTTATGGTCATTAAATATTTTTAAACTTTTGCATTGTCTAAACCTCTGAATATGAAACTCGAATGGAATATCGTTGAAGATTTCCACTATATTTATTGCATAATTTATGAAATAAATGTCTGAAAGTTCACAAATTTCTTCTACTTTCAAGAACACTGCTTAATTCTGAAATATTGTCAGGTTGTTCAAATATTTTCGCAATCGATATTAGATCTTTAAATTTCAAAATGCGAAACTTGATCTGTTTGTGAGATACTAAATAGAAATGACATAAGAAAATCTTTATACAAGCTGAATCAAAATGCTTGGTCAAAGATGAAATGTTATTTGCTCATAAATCATCAAACACTGAGGATTTTAGAATTTGACTTCAGAATAAAATAACATTTGCTTTTAAAATGAATTAAAAGACGAATACAGAAAATACTACCGTCAACCGGCTACTTTGGGCCACTTTTTTTCCAGGTTTCACTCACATTTCCATTATTAAAAAAATATTATACGTGATTTTCCAACGTCGAAATGGAGTTGTAAACAATTAACATGAAACAATGAAGCAAACTGTATGGTTTTAAAGATGAATTTATTTATTTATTTTTATTTTTTAACTATTTTTAAAGTTTTGGAACAAAGCAGCCTCTACTGGGGGCTTCTTTGATCCATTTACTAGTTTTATATACAATTAGAACATTTCATATGTAAATGAATACATTTTTATTGAAACTCCCTTGAAATAGCATTTGCTAATAAATTAACACTGCAAACTCGATCAACAAATATATTTTTTAAACATTTAAACACAATAAAACAATTGTTAATATTAAAGAAACGAGACACAGTTGTCGTCATGTTATCCTCAGCAACTGGAACAAAAACAATTAATGTAACATTTTGCTACAGTAACATTTGAAAAAAAAAATTACTTAAAACATGTTTTAACAGATTTGGTTGTATAAAAGGCTATTCTAAGTAATTGGGGTTATTTTCGGACCAAAAAAGGTCTGGCAAAAAGTAGCCTCGAAATACTAGTTTTCATGTTAGCTTTATGAAAATGCGAACATTTCCTCTCAAAATAAAAAGTTAAAGGAAAAACTATGATCACACATGGGCTAAAGGTCACTAAAGATAATACTTTGACACTGACCTTATTTGTAGCTCGTATTCAGATTGTTTCACTATAGAAAGTTTGGAGAGTTAAAATTTACATAGGAAAACAGCTGTTTACAAACACATCCAGTGTTGCCACTAAAAAATTTTAAATTACCCCCAAACTATTCAAATACCCTATAGTACGGTATAAAATATTTTTCAAGGGCAAAAACTCCAAATTATCTTGTATTGTTTGTTCAATACAAAGAATAAAAACTTTTTTATGGGATGGACCAAAGTAACCCCACAAGGACCAAAGTAGCTCCGTTTGACGGTACTTATAAATACAATACCAATATAACTTTTTGTTCTCTTCTTAAAGTAAGAATATCATTCAAACATAAAATTAAAAAGCAATTTTTTAATTTAATATTGCATTTTGAATATATATATATATATATATTGCTTTGATAAATTAATTAATTATTTATAATGTCTTTTCTATAAATCGGCTGCAATGTCTTGATTTTTAGCCTGGAAACTTGGACAGTCAGAAGCATAATCTTCATCCAGCCATGGCACGAAAGAAAATCCATGGCAACGTGGATCTGCTCTGGGATCAGTTGCATTTATAAGAGGTTCCACCATAGTTTCGTTATACTTATCGAGAATTCTCATCATTGTTCTCACAACCTAAAATAGCAAAATTTCCGTTACTACATGTAAAATTTAAAAATAAATTGCATGTTCAATTGAAAAATTTGATTTAACATCTTTTTAACCCTTTCGAGGGCGGTGGTTCATTTTTTGACCCCTTTACTTTAATTCATAAATGCCACATTAGCACCAGAATATTGGAATGAAAATGTTCCTTTTATCAAGTACACGAAGAAAAGCTTCTGTTTATTTTGAAATAAATTTGTTTGTAATTTCTGGTGTCATTCACTCATTTGAGCAATTTACGAATAGAAGCACCTTGCCCCTGAAAGGGTTAAGCCAAATTAATTCTTTACTAAGATGTTAAAATTATTGAATACCACCCGAATTGAAGAACAATTTGATTTGAAAGTAATTAAATAAGTTTTTGTCACTTGCATTATAAAATAAATTTTTATTCAAAAATTATGGTACAAATTTGGGAATTGGGAATTAAAATTAAAAGAGATAAGTGCTTTCCATTGCTTCATGAAAAGTTAAACTGTAATCTCGATAACAGATATGACCAGTAATGTGATCGCATACAGCTGTAAAAACTAAAATTTCACCAAACAAGGGTCGAGTGTTGCTATATGGACAAATAGGGAAGCTATTCCTCATCTCCCAAGGTACCATGTGAAATCTAGCCGTAGCAACAGCAACCGCCTTATTAGATACAGCCAAAAAATGGAGGCACATAGTGCACTCCAATAGGGATCTCCAAAAGAAGCCCCCAACGAGGCCAATGTGTTACCACCCACGGAATATTAGGATGAAAACGAGATCCATGAAGACGTCTGCACCAGGGTGGATAAAATGTCGCTAACATTACCCCTTGGTAGGACGTGACATGATCCTCCAAATTTTGGAGGATTTAAACAGGATCGAAAGGTATCCTGTTTGAAGGAGATATTGGACAAATAGGGTGGAACAAAAGAAAACTTAATCGCTACTTAACCAGGCGACAAAAAGCAGAGCGTCATGAACCGCACCAAGAGAAATAACGTTCCACATCACAGTCATCAAAGATCGAATTACAGCCAACTGAGCTGAACCAGAACAAGTCACAAGCACTGACGTAACGATTAATCGTAAACAGATAGGCCAAAGTCCAAAAGAAAACAGAAGCTCCGCCGACAGAGATCGATTCCACACAACTTGTGATCCTTGGCAGCAAAAGGCATGGAATTTCAAACTGCTGAAGCTAGCCCGAACTCACTTGTCGATCGATCTCGGCCTGCACAACCCTTCGTTCCTGTCCAGGCTGTTGCCGATGATGCCATGAGACGATGTTGGCATGAGACGATAAGCGAAGTTCCTCTTGTAAGTGAACGCGGTGTTTCACGCGTTCTGCAGTTGCCGAATTCAACGGTCCGCAAGATTCTGCGCTGTGTTCTCAACATGTTTTTGTATCGGTTCCAGCGTATCCGGGTGTTGCCAGCGGGTGATATGCAACAACAGCTAGCTTTTGCGAATGAATTCCTCATCCGATATGACGAGGATAACAGCTGGCCTTTACGCATTCTGTGGACGGACGAGGCCCATTTCTCGTTGACTGGTAACGTTATTTCGAAGAACTGCGTGCACTGGGCAGACAATAATCCCCACGATGTGGTTGCACTTCCGTTATATGACGAAAAAGGACTGTGTGGTGAGGTGTGGTATAAGAAACACCTTAATCCTCGGACTTAACTTTATTGAAGAGGTTACTGGCGCAGGTCTACAAACGTGTATGGTAACGAGTGCTCGTTATTTAGAAATGTTGGCTAATTACGTAATTCCAAATTCGCAACAGCGAAACGCTCTATCTGACGTCGTGTGGATACAAGATGGCGCTCACCCATATGTAGGGTCTTCTGTTAAACGTTTCTTAACACAATAGATTGGTGACAAAGTTACCTCCCGGCATTTCACGTTTCAGTGGCCGCCAAGGTTCCCTGATCTCACTCGAGTGGATTTCTGGCATTGGGGATACTGAAATACAAAGTGTATGCATTTAATCCGGAAACTGCATCTGATTTGAAAGATGCCATCAGAAATAAGGTTGAACAGATTTCTCTTGTCATGATACGTACTTCAGTGCTATCCACCATCTGCCACATGCAAAGTGTCATTGTGTGTAAAGGGGGTCACGTGGAACATTTGTGAAACATAACAAAACGCTTTACTTTCTGTTGCTTCTCTATCCTTATTAGTTGTTATCACTTTTCTTCTTGGTCTGTCTAGGCTCGACGATTTTCACATTACAGGTACCGTTCCAACGCTATTTGTGGTTTTCCAATATGGAGATCACATTACAATAAAAAATGTAGGTGTTGCCGTTAGAAATTTCGAAATTTTGTCACTGTAACCGTAACTGTTAGAGTTTAACTATCGTTTTTCATATGATTCTTGAGCGCATACCTCAAAATACTTTAAACGAAAATTTCATTTAGTCTCTGTGAACGGTACGATAGCTAGGGCTCATATATCGGGCTAGTTTATTTATAATAACCTTGTATGCAACTGTTCGTCCAACCTTCGGCGCAGAAATCTTCGCTTGTGCATAGACACGCTGGACTGGGTAATAGAGCTTTGCAAATTCAGAGTCCCTGCATAGCATATACCGGGAGTTGCCTTCAGCCACCCGCGCATGGCTTAGCAATGGAACCCCAAAACGGCAGCCCCCAAGGCAAAGTGGCCACAGAAGACAACTTTCGGTATAGCAGATTGGTCCTAAACCAACTCGTGCCAAGAAGCTAGTTAGATTCCATGGACAAAGCAAACTACAGCAGTTTCAGTTGCTACCGGTAGTCCACACCTTGCTTTTCTCAAAGAAAGAACCCAGAACAAGTTGAAAAGCAACAACAGGACCTAGGTCTAGAGCAATCATATGATCCGAAAACCCGATTATTTAGAATGACCGATGTCCGAAGCGTTCAAAATGGACCGAAATCCAGTGCGATCAAAATAACCATCGGAAGGAGAACCAATGAAAACTGCCGTGCCTAAGTAACAATTTGACACTGTCTTAACACTTTTCGCTAGATTTTGCCCAGCATCCCAGTCAGACCGGCTACTGTTATCGTGCTACGTATGTGTTCATGAATTCCATTAACCAGGGATATCTGCTTAGGCGGAGGTCGGGAGTCATCTGTGCCTGCCCCACTCACGACCCTGCTTCCGACCTCCTTCCACTCGTAAGTGGCAGATTTGCATACACCTCTAAGCAAAAACTGATTATTTCGAATGTAATAATAGTGAAACGGAACACAAAACATGAAATCATTTGTATAAACACCACAATTTTAATTATAACGAAGCAGAAAAATATGTTGTTGAAATTGAAAACTTTATCAAAGGTTTTATTTATTTTAAGAAAATGAATGTCGTTGTTCAATATTTAGTTTTCTCTTTTAAGAATTTTTAAAATGTAAATAAAATGCATTGCAGCAAAATCTTGTAATACCTAAATTGGGAAAAACTAAATTACAGAATAAAATGGCATGATTAAAATTTAATTAAATTTAAAAGCTAAAAGGCTCGAAGAAGACTTTGGAAAGACGCTTAGTTTGAGAAATATGAAAATGTAATGGATACATCTATTCTTCTTCTGGAAGAATGTATTTTTCTAAATTTGCTTTTTCATGCACAAAATTAAGAAAGACACAAAACATTATTTACTCAGCGATTCGCACATTGAAAATTGATAATCTTTTAACCAATATATTCATCTGACTGAGAACACTTGATAAACGATATAAAACTGCCAAATTCGCATTAATAGAGAATTCATCACACATATACTTTACGTATTTTTTTAGTTTGATTAATGAATGTATAGTGATCTCAAATCGTTTAAGCGTCCTTTCAACATTCCACTTAATATCGATTTTTAAGGCACTTGATATAATTGTGTGAAAAACTAATAATTTTAGAAGCAGATTGCGATCCTTTTTTAAGTTAAAAAGTAGATGTTAAGAAAAAAACGTATAGTGCTCTTCTGCCCAAGAATATTATTTTTATCGGTAGTTTTTAAAGATTGAAACTAAAAACTGAAAAATGAAAACAACGCAAGAAATAAAAATTAGTTATTAACAATTATAAGTTATTTTTACGGATTTATGAAAATTGAAACGAAAAGATTTTATATTACATACTCATTTATCATTTAGCTTTAGAACTTTATTAACTAAAAAATATATCCATGACGCTTGTCGCGCAAGACATTAGTGATACAACTAAAGAAGAATGAAGTTTTTTCTCCTTACCTAAATGCATTAAATATACGTTTTATAATAATATAAGTTTATGCGCATCATTAAAAAAAGTTAAGAAAGTTTCTAGAACGTAAGACGAAAGTGAATAGCTTTCATTCGTGAGAGAAACTGTATATTAATTCTAGATATCTATTTTTAAAAATTCTATCTATGACAATAACTGCTGGGAAATGTCTCATAATGTATTCGAAATTAAATACAGGAAACTTTTAATTCAAAGGTGTAAAACTTATTTTCAGTGGTGTCCAACCTGCGGCCCGCGGGCCGCAGAACTACCACTATATTTGTATAGTATGATTCACCTTATTTAATGACAGAAATTTTGCTATTTATCAAGTAGAAGATTTTTACCCGGGAAAATCTACACTGTAAGAAAAAAACGGCGGAAAAAACAGCAGAATGTGCCGTTAATAGTTCTTTTTCGTGCGAAAATCGAATTTTACAGTCCTGCTGTAATTTTCAGACGAAGTTGTTGAAGCGCCATCTGCCGATCGCAACTCTCATGGCTATTCCGTGATGCCGTTTGCCGCCATGTTTATGATTTTCATCCTGGCCTTCCTGCCATAGTGTTATCGCTTTTTGTTACTTTGTTTTTCTTAATAATTGATAAAGATATTCCCGTTTTAAGTGAATGAAGCTGTTTTGGGCTAAAGGTAAGTTTTATCTTTATATTTACTCATTTCTTTGCTTAATAACATTGAATTTCTCTTTATTGTGTTATAAATACCTAAGTCACATTTTTCAGTCACCTGTATAATGTAGTTGTTAAATTTTCATGGAAGATCACTTATAAATGCTATAAACCGCTTCAACAATGTCATATTAAGTTTATCTGATTTTTATTAAAAATAAATATTGTGACGAAACTAGCATTCTGTGCTCGCCGGAGCCTACACTGTTAAAAATTTGCAGCATTCTGGCAGGTCATTTGACCGTTTTTTCCGAAAACGGTTACACAACCGTAATTTTAACACTATTCTGACCATATTATTGGCAATTTTATGGTCAGAATATAGTTAAATTATGGTTATGAAACCGACTTTTCAGAAAAAGGTCGAATGACCTGCCAGAATGCTGCAAAATTTTTAACAGTTTACTGATTGATCAAGGCTAAGCGCAATAAATATAGCAAATCTGGTATTCTCATTTGTGTGAATCCGTGGCCCCGGGGTAAAGCACTTGACTGCTGATGAGCAGGTGATGAGGTCGATCCCCGTTGGAAGCAAGTTTCCTAAATTTCGTGTTGTTTAAAACGCAAACCTACAAACGCAAGGTTTTGCGTTATATAGAATTTTGCATAATATAGAACATTTCATACATCCTTAAAACTTGATCTTGTGAACATAGTAAAATATGTCTGGAATATATCAATCCTAACACTTAACAGTAATTTAAAAATAAAAAGTCCTTCCGGCCAGTGCCGGGAGGAACAGGTAGCTTTCATATTCCTTATTTTGAAAAAGCTAACTTATATTATTCAAACACACGAAGCTCAATTTAGTGGAAAACGAATATAGAAGATTCAATACTAATTTTTATCAATACTAAATCATTATGAATGAGAATTTCGCGAAATTAGTCAGCTTTATCCAAGCTGCTTTTATTTAAAGTAACTTATATTTGGCTGCCAAATTCGGCGATTTCTTAAAGTGCCTGCCATTTTAAGACAACATGGTGGATGAGGCTAACGAGTGAAATTGGTCGAGACCTTAGTAATTGCTGTGCACATGCTCACTCACATAGGAATCGATTGATATATATGAGTGCTGTCGCTGGCAAAAAATCAGATTTTTCAAAATGTCACCCACATTAGATATTGAAATTGCTATATCTCAGCCATTTTTTAAGATAAAGACAAACAAAAAATGCTTCTAAATCCTTATATCAAGGTCAAATACTTAAGAAAGAAACCTTTTTCAATTTCTAATTTTTTTGGACCTCACTTTAAGTATAATTTTTTTTTAATTTAATGGCCGCCATTTTGAAACAAGATGGCTGATGAAACTGGCCAGCGAACTTGGTCGAGATATCGATGCATACTATCCACATGCCTTCTTACATCGAAATAGGTGAATACTTGTGTTATCGCGTGACAAATACAAGATCGTTTCAAAGTGTTAGCCATGCTTGAAATTCAAAGTGCTATAATTCAACCATTTTATAAGATATAAGCAAAAGAACAAATTTTCAGAAACAAAAACTCCTCCAGAATCTTTGTATGAAGGCCAAACACATAAAAAAAGTCTTTTTCATTTTCCAATTTTTAAATACCTCATTTGAAATTTTAAATTTAATTTTTTTTAAATGGCAACCCTTTTGAAACAAAATGGCGAATGAAGCTGGCCAACGAACTCGGTCGAGACATTCGTATGTACTATCTACAGACCAAGTTACATCCAAATCGGTTCATAAATACGCCTGTTATCCCGTGACAAAAATCAGGTCGTTTTAAAATGTCAGCCACAGTAGAAATTCAAAATGCTATAACTCAGCCATTTTTTAAGATATAGACGAAACAAAAACTGCTCCCGAATCTTTTTATCAAGGTCAAACACATAAGAAAAAAAATATTTTTTCAATTTTCAATTTTTTGGTACCACATTCCAAATTTAAATTTTTCTTAAAAATTTAAATGGCCGCCATTTTTAAACAAGATGGCGGATAAAGCTGGCCAACGAACTCGGTCGAGACATTAGTATGTACTATGTATAAACGAAGTTACATCCAAATCGGTTCATAAATACGCCTTTTATCGCGTGACAAATTTCAGGACGTTTCAAAATGTCAGCCACGCTAGAAATTCAAAATGCTTTAACTCAGCCATTTTTTAAGATATAGACAAAACAAAACCTGTTCCGGAATGTTTGTATTAAGGTAAAACACATACGAAAAAAATCTTTTTAATTTTTCAAATTTTTGGTATCTCATTTTAAATTTAAATTTTTTTTAAATTTTTTAAATGGTCGCCATTTCGAAACAAGATGGCGGATGAAGCTGGACAACGAACTCGGTCGAGATATTTGTATGTACTATGTACACACCAAGGAACATCCAAATCGGTTCATAAATACGCCCGTTATCACGTGACAAATATCAGGACGTTTCAAAATGTCAGCCACGCTAGAAATTCAAAATGCTATAACTCAGCCATTTTTTAAGATATATACGAAACAAAAACTGCTCCCGAATCTTTTTATGAAGGTCAAACACATAAGAAAAAAAATATTTTTTCAATTTTCAATTTTTTGGTACCACATTCCAAATTTAAATTTTTCTTAAAAATTTAAATGGCCGCCATTTTTAAACAAGATGGCGGATGAAGCTGGCCAACGAACTCGGTCGAGACATTAGTATGTACTATGTATAAACGAAGTTACATCCTAATCGGTTCATAAATACGCCTTTTATCGCGTGACAAATTTCAGGACGTTTCAAAATGTCAGCCACGCTAGAAATTCAAAATGCTATAATTCAGCCATTTTTTAAGATATAGACGAAACAAAAACTGCTCCGGAATCTTTGTATAGAGGTTAAATACATAAGACAAAAATATTTTTCCATTTATAATTTTTTGGTACCACATTTAAAATTTTAATTTTTTAAAAATTTTTAAATGGCCGCCATTTTGAAAGAAAATGGCGGATGAAGCTGGCCAACGAACTCTGTCGAGACATTGGTATGTACTATGTACACACCGAATTACATCCAAATCGGTTCATAAATACGAGAGTTACAGTGTGACAAAAGTCAGATATATATATATATATATATATTGATATATATATATATATGTATATATATATATATATTGAACGGAGGGTGGTTTCGGGGTCTGGTTGTCATGATCGATGAAAATATACCACAATTTTTTGAAATCGCTTTCCTCCGAACGGCTGCAATAGGTAGCTTTTTGTAATGAAAGCTACCTAAAATGGTTTTAAAATAGAAAATATGCTATTTAACAATAATTAAATATTTGCAGTTTCTCAATTACAACCTCAATATTAGTCAGAGGAAAACATATTAAATCATCAGCACTGAACTTAATGTTCCTTCAAATATTGTCAATATCAGCATGCTTTAGCAATTATAATCTTTTAGAAATTAATTTTTCTGATCTTGTTTGCAATTTATATCAGATAGTGTATTATTGCAATCAAAATATTCACTTCACACTTTAAAAATTATTCTTTCATAATCAAGCCGTTTTTTTTTATTTAAAGAATATTATTTGAAGTTTAGTCTGCTGGGGAGTAATAGTTTATTTTTTGAACAGAGAATGTAGGAGTTTTTTAATTGAAACTGTGAATTTCACTATTTACATTCCAAGATAATTATTTGGAGTATTTTGTTATGTAGAACTTCTATTGTATATAAAAACTAAAACTCACAGCTAGGGGCAATAATATCTAAATCGTAAATAGTTCCAGCATAGTGTTAAATACATTAAATTTCTAAAATTAAGATTCGTATAACTAGGTGAATTTTGGTCGTAAGAATTTTTTCTCGCTCTAGTGTCAGAGCATGCAGGTTGTTTAACTAAATATAAAAAGTTTATTTTGAGAATAATAAATATGTATGACGTTGATTGACAAGAGAGTTGTATTGAACCTATGCAGTTTCAGGTAAAAAGAAAACGACAGACGGCGAAACAAAATGAGTATAATAGTCAAAAATGCATGCTTCAAAAAACTTAAAACGGCTATTTTTTTTTCTTGTAGGTAAAACAGTGTTTGATTCTGGATATTTCATGCTTCTCATTGATTGTGCAATTTTGAATAATGATATTAAGAATTCTTTGGATGCTTTTTTATGTTTATGGCAGCATATTATACATTTAATATAAAGTATCCTGAGAGTATTGCTGCAACAATAGAATTTATGCAAAGGTAATTTTCTTTAATATATTAAAGTAACATTTTCAAAAACAATATGCAGTAATCTCTCACATCACCGCATTTATACGTTTCTCTCAGTTATATGTTGATTTTAGAATGTTTTGTGTATAGATATGTAATGTTATTTCAATTTAAGTGTCTCATTTGACAGTTTTTGGTTATTACCTTGCTCTAATACATTAAGGAGATATTATTGTATATTAGAGATTCTGAAAATCAGTAAGATGATTAAACAGATATTAAATTATCCTTTGTAATTATTTTATTAGAGGTGATTGTTTTCAGGTTATCTACTGGAATTCTATTTTACTATTTTATTTCAGGATTGTATATATATATTCTTTGAACATGCATTTATGGGTACTGAGTTTTTAAAATTGAATTCGATCCCTTAAAAAATTAAAGAATGCCAATGTTATTAAAAGGTTTATAACTTTAATTTGCTTTCCCGTCTGTCTGTTTTTTAACAATTAAATATTTATAAAGATGTTTTTGTAATAAGTAAAATAAAATCTGACTAAGACTGGATATTGTCTATGGCGGAAAAATTTCTGAGTCCCAAATTCTTAAATATCACTAAAGTATCCCTGTTTAAGAAGGAAATCTGTCTAAGGCGAAATTTTATTTTGGTCTCAAGTGATTCTAGTTTAGACAGTATCACTGTACTTTTCAATTTTTTAAAATTGTTTTCAAAACACCTGTTTTGACTATGTTCTTTTAGATGTGTATATTTTACTTTAACTGCACTAAAAATGTGCTATATCTACATATCATGCCTAATTTTAAAGTCGAAGCTAGTCTGCTTTTATTACAAACAGATTTTTAAAGGTGTTTTATAAGAAAAAATATTTTTGCATTACATATACAAAGAATTTATTAATAAAAATTATCAAGTCAAAAATAGGGCTATACTTCTAAGAATTTTTTTTTTAATAATGCAATGAAGTGTTTTAAAATACTTAGAAATTTTTGACTCAATCTAGTTGTTGCAATTAGTGTATCAATCATTTTGCTCAAGTTTCCAAAATTTATATACGTTGAACTATTTTTAGCAAGCTCCAGTGTACTTAATATCAGGACTTTGTGTGTTCGTCAGATTTATTTATTTCCATGTTCAGAATTCTCAAACTGCAAATAATAATTTGAATACAGAAATACAATTAAATTTCTTCGTGTTCTGAATTTTAGCTTTATTCTAAGAGTTGCATTTTCATAGTCAAAATTATTTATGTTCTCATGTTCTGATTACCGTGTATATAATTTATAAATTCCAATTTCATTTTGATGTTGATTTTTTTTCCTTTTAACTAAATTAAATTTGAAAAATTTCAACATGGGATGAACTAACCAAATCAGTTTGAACTGGCTTTAATTTAGAAATTTGTATTAAACTGAAATAAACTATTTCGATAATACTTATAAACTGACAAATTTTTGATTTTATAATTGAGATAATTCATTTTTTAATCTTATTTTTTACTTACATTTCGATGTAAAACTAGATTTGAATGGATATGGAGTGTGCTTAGAGTTTGGCTTGACCATTCTTGTTTAATATATTTTGCACTCAGTTATTCATTTTAAACTCATAAAATAAAATTAAAAAGTTTCAATGGCAGCAGAAATAGTAGGGGAGACTTGGGAGAGTTGATCCCTAGGTCTAAAACCAAAGAAAAAATGCAATTACGTCTTTGAAACTGGAAGCATTAATAGAATGATTCCTTATCAATAGATCTAGCCGCTAGCTACATAGTTTCATTCAGTCATTTTTATTTTTGTTGTAAGAAGGTAATCTCTGTTTTCTTACAATCAAACTTCTTTTTGAGTAGGTAGTTTGAGTTTCATATTTTTTGCTAAATATAACTAAATTACTTCATTTCATTGATATAATATACTAACATTCCTCACTGCTTAAATGTTGCTATTTAAATCCAGTACAGTTTCTTTATTTTTGATTTAGCATTTTTTTCCACAAACATGAACATTAAGGACACTTGATCCCTGTTTTATGGGGAGACTTGATCCTGGGGATCAAGTGTCCCCAAACCAAAGTTAAGCTAAATTAATTTTAAATTTTATTAATCCCCTACTTCTCATAGTGACATTTAGATATTATCTGTATTAGTTAGAATATGGTTGCCTTATTTAGATGGTTGACAAAGATAGAAAATTAATACGTGGCTGCATATGATGGTTTGCACATGTGTGGATGAATGCACATGTGAGACATACGTCTAACTTTAAAATTTTTTTACAGCACTTCGTAAAGAATGTAAGATATTATAATCAAAACAGTAAAGTGTTAATCATAAAAAATAATCATGATAACTATATAAGCATTGAGGGTTTGAATTATGCCAAAGAAAATGTAATAATTTTCTTAAAAATATCACCGCACACTTCTCACAAGTTGCAGCCTCTGGATCGTACTGTATATGGACCACTTAAAAGATATTTTAACGTGGCTGCTCAAGACTGGATGAATCATCCTGCTCAAAGGACAACAATTTATCAAATTGCTGAACTGATTGGAATTGCCAATCCTAAAGCCATGGTGTCAACTAACATAATAAATGGGTTTAAAATCACTGGAATATATTCCTTAAATAGGAATTTCTGAAGATGATTTTTTATCATCTTTCGTCGCTAATCAACCATTAGCTCCAAAGAGCAGTAAAAAAAATTACAGTTAAACCAAACATAGTGACATCAGAAGACATACAAGCTTTCTCTAAAGTTTCATTACCAAAAATGGGAAAATCTAAAGAAATGAAAAAAGGGTCTTCAAAAATTTTGACAAGCACAATAACTAAAAGACAGACTCTAAGACTCTAAGAAATACAAGATCGCCACCTGAATAAAAAACAAAAATCGAAAAAACTAATATCATCTCAAGAAAAAAAGTAAAAACACTAAAAATGAAAGACCCAAATCTTTAGAATGTTATAAAAGCAGTTATAGTGTTTATGATTCAACCGACCCAGATCCACTTGATGGACATTCTGATGAAATCATTGAAGATCCAAAAAATTTGTCGATTGATGAAAACGACTTTGTCATTGTGCGATTTCTGGGAAAGAAGAAAATTAGTCATTTCGTAGGAAAAATTTAAAAGAAGATTTTATCATCTGAATATGAAATCAATTTTCTAAGAAAACGAGGATTTAATTTTGACCAATTTATTTATCCAGAAAATGTTGATAATAGTTTTGTGGATTATGATGACATTGTCAAAAAAGTACTAAAATAAACCATGCTTGGTAGAATTCTTCGAATTGCAATAATTTTAATATTTACATTTGATTTTTTAAACTTTGAAAATGTTTTTGTATCATTAATTGTGTTTTTCTCACTTTTTACATGTTAGTCAGCAATAAATTTGATTTCTACTACTTAATTTGAATCATTTCAATGCATCTGTTTCAAGGATCAAGTCTCTCTTGGCAAGGGATCAAGTCTCCCTGCAACTGGGGAGACCTGATCCTTTTTTTATTTTTTGGAAAACAATTTATTTTTATTTTAAAAATGGTTTTCCAAAAAAAAAAAAAAAAAAAAAAAAAAATACTACAACAAGAAAGACACATGAGCCTTTAATAATAACTGGAAACATTTTTTTTTTTATTTGTTTTCTCCAAAATAAAAATTAAAAACTGAAAGAGGGATCAAGTCTCCCCTACAATCTATTGCACTAAAGCACAAAGGTAATTGTCCATTTTTTCTTTCCCTTCTCCTAGTATCAGTGCTCATAGGTTAAAGCAAATATACACCTATTGATTTATAATACAGTTCCAAACTTTGTTTTTGTTCTCCTAAAAACTTAAAAGTGAACATATACCTATTACCTCAGTTCTCCAATGTATCCAATTGTTTATTTCTATTAAAGTAATTAAATAAAAGGTACTTAAAAAGTTGGCGGCCCTTATGTATGAAATGTAATTTTGTAAGTCAGATGCAAAATCTTAATTTTATACGTTAATTTTTTTTTCTTTTGTTTTCAGATGCATGTTGAATATAAACCCAAATAGAAGAAATAAACAGATAATAATTAAGGATGGAATATTTCCACGTGTTCTTTCCCTGTTTAAATAATATGTCTACTTTTGAGTAGTAATTTATCGTTAATGTGTTATTGATAATTGTTTTGCATTAAATTTTTTCTTCACTGAAATTGCAATTATCATTTCTTCCTAATGACTTTATCTAAAAAAAAAACAGGCCTAATTTTCAGCAAAATTCTGGATGTCTGTTTTATTTACTAAATTATATTTAATGTGATAAATGGTAATTTTAAGTGTGTCTAAACGTAATGAATGACTATTGTTGACAAGGAAAAATGAATACTTAAAGTACTAATCATAAAAGCTGTTTTATATATTTAAATGATATTTTAATTTCATTTCATAGGAAAATACATGTTATAACAAACAATTTACATAATGTTTGACATCCAGGTTTTGTGCTCTTTTAGATGTTAAAGCACAAACTTCATAAATTCTCTTCCCTTTATTGTTCTCATTTTAATTCACATGTATTTAAAATTTTGCAAATTGAACTAAAAAATGTCATTGTTCAGTTTTCTAAATACACTGCTCAAAACAATTAAAGGATATTTGAAGTTTTATATAAAATAAAGATATAAACGAAATTTTTTTTGCTGAAAATAGAAGAAGAGAATCACAAATGCAAATTTTTCTGGTTTTTAAACTGTGGAGTATGCAAATTTTGAGTTCGACGTCAAAAACGTCGCTTCAGCGGCAGCGAATGAAATTTGACTTTCAACTGGATAAAAGAGAATGAAGACAAGGAGGATAGGCATTCAGTGATTGCTTTGTTTCGATGAGTACGATGTCTCGGCGAAGTCATTTGACAGATTCAGAAGCTTTGAGAATTGTTGGTAGGTTAGAAGGGGGCCAAACTCAAGCCGAAGTAGCGCAAGCCATTGGAGTGTCACAAAGTGTCATTTCCAGGATCTGGAACCGTTTTTTGGAGAGTGGATGTGCAGGCCGAAGACCAGGGCAAGGTCGTAGACGGGCAACAACGCCCAATGAAGATCGGTATTTAGCGTTAACAGCTCGGAGACACCGAACCATGAACGCTACTCTTCTCCAACAACACATTCGTTCGGCTACAGGCACCACGATTTCAACTCAGACTGTCCGAAACCGGCTCCATGCTGTAGGTTTGTATGCTCGCCGACCGATGGTATGTGTTAGATTAACATCAAGGCATCGTCGCGACCGCAGGGAGTGGGCAACCGAGCATGTCAACTGGAGGAGAAATGAATGGAGCAATATTCTGTTTTCTGACGAGTCCCGTTTTTCTGTGCATCCGGATAATAGGCGTATTTTCATCTGGAGGGACCGTGGCAGTAGGAATAATCCTGCGTTCGTGCACGAAAGTGTCAGATTTGGCGGTGGAGGAGTGTTGGTGTATGGTGGCATCTCCATTGACGGGCGCACTGACCTCTACATCATTCGAGATGGAGCTCTGACTGGTCGCCGATATAGGGATGAGATCCTCAGACCTATTGTAGTCCCTTACGCTGCAGCAATCGGAGATAACTTCATTTTAATGGACGATAACTGCAGGCCACATCGTGCAAACCTGGTGGAGGATTTCCTTTTCGAGGAAGGAATCGTTCGAATGGAATGGCCAGCGTGTTCTCCAGACATGAATCCAATCGAGCACGTTTGGGACGCTCTAGGAAGACGAGTTTCTGGCCGCCAACAACCCCCACAAACTCTCCAAGAACTGGAAAGAGCTCTTCTGGAAGAGTGGGGCAGAATACCCCAACTCGTCATTAATAGCCTCATTGAGTCCATGCCTCAAAGGTGTTCAACGTTGCTGGCCGCCCGTGGAAACCATACCCCCTACTGAAAATGATTTTCTTTGAAGAAAACACCTTTTCTTATTCTTTTTTTCTCATATGCACAAATTGTGTTTTTTTCCTTTAGTACACAAATGCGCAATAAAATGCATTTTTTTCTGCCAAACATGTGTAATTTATTCTCATATAACCTACTATGTCTGTCGACCATGTATCAATCAGCTAAACAGTTTACCAGATACAAAATCCACCTAAAACTGCAATATCCTTTAATTGTTTTGAGCAGTGTACTTTATAAAACTTAAGATCATATTAAAATTTGAAAATGTGCTTATCAATTAAAATTCATGATTATAAATTCAATTTTTCAGTGGCTAGTGAATGCAAGAAAAAATAACATTGTTTGAATAAAGCACTTAATCAAGTAGATACTATCAAATATAATACATAAATGTGGCTTATTTATATATTATATTTGATAAATTACTTTTGTTATTACAGTATACTCTCGATATTTCAAAATGGAAGGGACGCTAAAAACATTTCGAAACAGATAATGCAGCCATTTAGAGGAATATGTAATATCAAATGAGAAAATATTTTTTCGACATATTGAGGTTTTTGAGATATCGAGAGTACACTGCATTTTTAATATTAATTTGTACGCTTGCAAATTTAAATGGATTTTAAATAATTTACTTGTAGCATTTCAAAGTAACTAGTGTTTAGAATAAGATGCAACTCAACTTTTTTAGGATTCTTTAAGTATTTTTAAGTAATGTGCAAGTGGTTAGAAAAGTAATAAAAATTTAAATTGATGAAATCAAAAGGGGAAACAAATATTTCATGTTTTATTATTTAATGTGCAATAATCAAACAAAGCACATGGATTTAATAAGTAGTGTCTGAAACTGATAAAAACCCAAACCAGAGTTGATGTAGCCATGCCAAATTTCAGATTTCATGTTTCAAAAATAAAAAAATATTGAATTGTAAGTTCTGAAGCTATTTTATCTATGATATCAAGCTAGAATATCTTAAGAATCGACATTTGCCACAATTAATATAAGAAGTGTTGATTTTTTAAAAATTAGATTTAATTTAAATTGTTTTTTTTTTAATTTTAATAATTAAAAAACAAAGCATATCACAAGCACACAAATCTTTAATGCACAATTTATTTAAAGAAGTATTAAATGACAGATATAACAGGTTAAAAATATTTTCAAACTAACAAAGAAAGAATTATATACACTATGACGCAAAAGTTTAGACAATGACGTCATTCAGCTTTAAAATGTAGAATTATGACGTCAGAATTACAAAAACCTGTAAATATATTCAAAAACTGATTTAAAATGCTATGTACAAAAGACAGCCGTTTTATTTGCTATAATACTAATTTTTTTCATAAAAATTTAAATGTGCTTGTCGCAAAAGTTTAGACACTATTCTAAATTTCTTTGAATATTCGCTGGCATATGCAAATTTAGAATCGATGATGTCACAAATTTGGAGTACTTAAGTTCTGCAAACGATTGCGCTTCATAGTCGACATGCCGAGAGCTAAAGAAATTCAAGTGAATGAGGTTTCAAGGATTTGGCAGTTGAAAGGTGAAGGGAAGAGCGTTTCTGAAATTTCTGCTATTATTAATAGGTCAAAATATCTATTTATCGAGTTTTATCGAGTGGTTCCGAATATAAAGCAAAATGTCGGTCTGGGAGGCCACGTGTGACAAATGTACGAGAGGATCGCCTGATACAAAGACTAGCGAGTACTCAACAAATGAGCGTACGTGGAGTTCAAAGCTCATCGGGACTCTCTGTATCAAAGGATACGATTCGTAGACGAATTTTGGAAAAAGGAACAATCGTTTATAGTAAAATGCAGAAGAAACCAGCTCTGAAACCACATCATAAGTTACAAAGACTTATGTGGGCTCGAAAGCATATGTCATATGGAGAGAAATGGCAGTCAGTCATATTTAGCGATGAAAAAAAGTGGAATCTGGATGGTCCAGATGGTTGTTTATCGTATTGGCATGACTTGCGGAAGGAACCTCGACTTTTTTTAGTCGCAGACAAGGAGGGGGCTCGGTGATGGTTTGGGCAGCCTTTTGCTATAATGGACAAGTATCTCTGACCTTCACCAGTGGTCGTCAAACTTCACAGCATTATACACAGACATTAGAAGAAAAACTACTGCCATTTGCTGAGCTTCTAGGGGGTCCTCAGTGGGAATTTCAGCAAGACAATGCTTCAATTCACACTGCAAAACATTCAAAATCTTGGTTTAATTCCCATAATATAAGAGTTCTCGACTGGCCAGCATGTAGCCCAGATCTTAACCCTATAGAAAACCTTTGGAGCATCATGTGTCGCAAAGTTTATAGCAACACTAGACAATACTCTTCTGAAAAGGAACTTAAGACATCTATTGAGAATGCATGGTACGATATCGATCCACAAACTATGCAAGATTTAGTTTCTTCCATGCAATCTCGTGTATATGACGTAATACAGAAGCATGGATGCGCAACCAGGTTTTAAAAATTGTTTATTTCGATTTTATTTAATTTGTGTCTAAACTTTTGAGACAGCAGTTTATTTTTGTTACCATTTAATTTATTGCAATATGCACAATTCCACTTTTCTTTGTTATAAATATTGTTTATATGTACAGCACATTAATTTCAAGCAGTGATTTGAAAATTGAATAAATATTTTTCAAAGTATGTAAGAATTTCTTCATTGTCTAAACTTTTGCGTCATAGTGTACTACAATATATTCGACCAGAACATTTTATTAAAAATAAAGAAAAAACAACGGACTTGGGTACTTTGTATTAGCAACAGTATTGAATAATGGATTTCATCCTTTTAACTGTTCATTTATTTCTTTAGGATCATTAGTTTTGATGCTTATCAAATCTTAATTTGTTCATTGCAATTTTTGAATAAATTTCACCAAACGTTGAAGTTGCACGCAGGCAGTCAATGTTGAATAGTCTCTCTGAAGGGGAGGGGGATTAGCTATTTTGTGGAATTAAGGCAATAGCAATATATTCATGTATTACAGTAACAAAATATATAAAAAATGTTCTGTCCACAAAATTGCTTATTATTTTTCCTTCTTCAGATATTCTATTCATTCAATTTTATTTTATTTTTTAAGGTTAAAATTAAGGTTCACAAGCTACATTTTACCATGTTTTTATTTATGAACATTTTCCTTTTACAATGTATGCTTTATGTTTAACATTTAAAAGAGGGTGGAAGAAACCATTTTCTGCTGATAAGAGATTAATCTTAAATGCTTTTAATTTACATGTATTCTTAAAAATAAAGTTTTGAAAGATACTTATTGCATCAATAAAAGGAAATATGTATATATAGATTTGTGGTCTAAATTTTATAAATTTATTATTTTGAAATACGCATTTACAAATTTTATTAACATTTTAAAACTGCATAATTACTTTATGATAAAAAAATTTCTACTTGTCAAAAAGATTTATTTAAATCATTTTTTTTTTCTTTTTACATTGAAAATGTTTGTTGGCTAGCAAGCTTCAAAGAATAGTATGCAATTTTTAAAAACAAAATGTTACTTCTTTGGTAAATTGTCTATTGAAGATTTATCTCTTCCCCTTTCCTTAGCTAAAAGACAATAATAAGCAATAGAAATGCACTGAAAAGCCTATCATAAACACAACATTGCTGTAACACTAGTCAAAAGTGCATTAAAATAAAGATTAATTTTAACTGTAAAACAAAATTGCGACTCAGGTGTAAAAAAAGAGGCTAAAATGCATTAAAATATACGGTTGTGCTGTAAAATAAAATTACGATTCAGCTGTAAAAAATGGCTAAAAATGAATCAAAATTTACGGCTGTGCTGTAAAATTAAAATACATCACAGCTGTAAAAATAACGGCTAAAAGTGCATTAAAAATTACGACAATACTGTAAAATGAAATTGCGACACTGCTGTAAAAATAACAGCAAAATCTGCAGTAAAATTTACGGTTGCGCTGTAAAATTAAAATACATCACAGCTGTAAAAATAACGGCTAAAAGTTCCGTAAAATTTACGACAATACTGTAAAATGAAATTACGATACTGCTGTAAAAATAACAGCTAAAATTGCAGTAAAATTTACACCTGCACTGTCAAATTAAAATAACGCCATTGCTGTAAAGTAACAGCATAATATGCTGGCATCCAAATTGCCAGCCCTTTTTGCTGTAAAATTTACGACAATACTGTAAAATGAAATCACGACACTGCTGTAAAAATAACAGCTGAAATTGCAGTAAAATTTACGCCTGCACTGTCAAATTAAAATAACGCCATTGCTGTAAAATAACAGCATAATATGCTGGCACCCAAATTGCCAGCACTTTTTGCTGTAAAATTACAGGACTTTTTCTTACAGTGTATGGCATTTTCAGATACAAAGGTTGACACCAGTGCTTTGGGTAATGCATGAAATTTTACTCATTATTCCCCCATATTGTCTAACATCTAAGATCTAACGCAATGAAAGATAATCTGAATTTCTGAATAATTTAAATAAAATCAGTTGAAAGTTCCGTACAGTTCTCTGTACACAAATGAAAATTTTTTTCCACCGGAATAGAAGAAAAAAAGTTAAATGTATTCTAAATTTTCATTCTTAACATATCGAACCCTTTTCGCCAGCTACAAACCTACAAAATACAAATTTTACAGGAGACTTTTTCGTAAATTAAATTTATTTTAATTTTTTCATAGTAAGCTAAATTCATGAATGGGTCTTGCATTTAGTATAAGTTACGCATTGGAACTGTTTTCATTGAAGATCTTTGAATATAAGGCAATGATTTGTCACTTACGAGAATTTTTCTGTCCTACTAAGCTCGCAAGACCTTTCGGCCAAATTATCGTAAACGTCAAAATGCAAAAAAATAAGAAAACCTTTTTTTAAGATTAATTTATTTTCGTTTTTTTTTTTTTACCGCGATACCAATGTAATACATTGGTATAATTTTCTTTGAAATTCAACAAATACTAAAGGAATATTTTACCGGTATTGATATTTCCGCTGTTACATTTACGACAGATGATTAATGAAAAGATAAGTTTAAGCAATTTTGTTGCTATGTTAAATAAATAATTATTAAATAATGACATATTTTCCAACATAAAATAAAAACTGAATTTAGTTATGTTTATTTCAGCTTTCTCTGCACTTTTATTATTTTGTGAGGATCAATTTGCTAACCTGCTTTTAAAAAAATGTTTAGCATAGATGGAACCATTTAAATCTTTCCTTTTCCGCGTACTTTAGAAGCGAGACTCTATTAGGCCTTCTGATATTTTCTCTAATGCTTTTTTTTTTTTTTTTTAGTTTCATTCATTTATGAAATCCTGCTGTCTGTATCATCCTTCCGATAATTTTTGAATGAGTATTTATTCCACACAATTAATGAAGCTTTATTGAAATCTTAGGAGAACTTAGGCTGAAATATTTAAAAAATATTTTGGAAAATAATGCACTTTAATTCAGATGTCAGTTTCAATGAACTGTCATTGGAGAGTCAGTTTAAAAATCGTCATAGATTTGAACTCTATGTTGCACGAATGGTATTTAACTATGTTAAAGTTTGTCTAACTCTTTAAATTCTATACGTCGGGTACTTTTATGATATTTTTTTTTCTATCTAAGGTAAAGCCAGGGGAGATCGCTCACAAAGAGATTCGACGGGAAGGAGTAGAGTGCGCGCGCAACGACCCCAGGTAGCTGTATAACAGCATTAGAGCAGTGTCTACATGAATGTTCACATTGATTGTTCCGAGCGTCTTGGATAAAGCATTGCTATTTTGTTTTGTTTTTACAAAGTAAGTGCTTGAATTTTCATAACTGTTCGTCAAAATTTTTATAGAATGTAAGCAGTACAAAATATTTTAAACTTAAACGATTTCTAATAAGATACCAACCTAGACTAAGAATGCGAACACCAACAATTCATTTTAGAAGGGGCCATGTTTAAATAAAAGTCCGCGCAATCTCTCTTACGAAAATAGGAGAGTTTGCGCATCTGCTACTTAGGAGAGATGGCGCAATTGTTCATAAGTTTCAATGCTAGGAGAGATTACGCAGCTTATTGGTAAATTTGCCTGAATTGCAAATTACGTGTAAAACATATGAATGAATCAATTTTGAAATAATTTTGGAAAAACACATAACTATCGAAAGTAAATTTGGCAACAAATTAATTTGCAAAAAAATACTTTTGCAGGTAATTTTTTTAAATAAATTAATAATACAGTTGTTATTAAATTGATTTTATGTAATTATTTTTTTTCAATAAATTAATAACATATTTGTTAATAAATAAATTAAAGATTTATATATATATAAATTTATGAACAATTAATTTGCTAATAAATTCATTTTGTTAACTAAAATAAATTTTCTATTAACGCCTAGAATGTTTTGGAAAAGCTTTCACTCATTCCAAGTAGTTTAATGCCAACGAAAGTGCAACTAATATTACTGATTCACAAAATATACAAGAAAAAAGACTTAAGAAGGATGCCACTACCAAAAAAAAAACAAAAAAAAAACAGCTGAAGATAAGATGCTTCCAGAAAAAGTGGGATAAAAAAACTGACGGAAAAAAAAGAAGGTCAACGAGGATGAGTGAATTGAATGTCTGGAACTGTACCAGGAGACAACTTCGACCAGTGACCACGATTTACAACAATAAGTGCATCGATTGTGGACGACGACAACTTCGGTTCGCAAACAAAACACAACGAAACTGTGGAAATGAAAATCAAGTAATTTTCAAGTTAAACATGTTATCAAGTAGATTAATTAATGTTATTTTGTAATCTTAGTAGGTCTTTATTTTTCTGATATTTTAATCTTCTTCTTAAATTAAAATTCTTTAACTTTTGTTAAAATTCTTTCTTTTTTTATTATTTAAACAATTGTTTGAAATATTCACTCCTAATACAGTAATATTTACACACAAAAACCGTACAACAGTCGATTAAGAGTATTTATTATTGTAAGAAATTTAATTCTAGTTATTATCAATAACAATCTCTTCTACGCGCAATCTCTCCTATCCATGTGCGCAATCTTACCAACCCTGTAAGGAAAGATTGCGCAAAATAGTTTTTTTTTTGTTTTATTACTGCTGTTTTATTAAATTACAGCATAATAACAAAATAACAATAGAAACGCATAAAAAACAAATTAAGCCAAAATTATTCATTCATAATTTAGCAAAAAATTAATATTTAGATTTTTTATTATTATTCTTTTGAAATGTGCGCAGACTCTCCTAGATTTACCTTATATGTAAAATAGTACTTTTTTCCAGTTTCCACTTGACCAGTCGTTGTATTCCTTGGCAAACGCCAGTCGGGCCCTCTGAATTTTTTTTATTTATGGAAGGTTTTTTAACACAGACTGTTCCATAAAGTTCTACGTCACATAAACGTCTTGATACTGTAGACAGACTTATTTCAGCAATATTTTAACACCATAAATCGCGTGGAATTGCAGCGGCATTTTTACGCGGGTCATCGACTGCTTTTCTTATGATAATTCTGTCTACAAGAACAGTCGTTTTCCGGATTCCCCCGGACCGTGGCAAGTTTCGAAGTCCATGACCCTCTTTATATTTTTTTAAAATATCGTTTACAGCAAGTTTTCCGATCGACAACTTTGCCGCAATCTCACGAGAGGATTGTCCCTTTAGCGACAAACAAATGACTCGTTTAGGAACAATAAATTGTTAAAATTTTCATTTTTGAATTTCAAATGCATTATTCACGTTGATTAATTAACAAACATGGCCAAAAAACACTTTAGCGATAGCAAAAACTAATGGATGACGAATGGCCGGAAATTTTTGCACGCGCGAATTTCGAATTCCTCCCCTTTGCATCAAGTATCTTAAACATCCAATCAAAATGATCACGTGGTCAGTGGTACTTTACTTATTTCTAACTTTTGGAGCAATTGTGCTTCTTCTTCACTAAAACGTTCTATGAAACAAATCAAAGAAACTAACTGACCGGAAGCTTTTGACCGCCACTGTACATACATACAGAACCTGCGGGCACATTAGCTTTCAGGCTTTGATAGCCTGTGAGCTGAAAAGTGATTGGAAAGGATCTCTTCATGAAAGAAAAGCATTTACGCAAATGAAAATTTTCAGTATGAAAATTGCGTCTGCAGTTGTTTAATAATCAAGATATTTATTAGACATAGTCTGGATTACACTTACTCTGGGATATTTTCTTGCCAAGTTCCTATACTCGCATGGATCTGCTGCCACATTGAAGAGACACGGATACTCCTCTGGATTACAGTCTGTTGTTTCCACACCGTCCGGCTGTTCACATTGAATAAGAGCATTTTTCCTCCAAATATCTGAAGTGTTAGATAATAAAATATCTAAATTTTCAAGAACCATTTGCACTAAACTTTTATCATCTTCTAATGCTGAATTAAATTCATAATCCTCGATTTCCGAAGATCCATACCACATGTCATTATCACCGGGTGTCTTGCCTTTTACTAACTTATAATCACCTCTTCTTAGGGCTGCAAGTCCATAGTCAAGATTTATATTGTGTAGAACTTCGAATCGAGGTGACTGAGAATCAGTAACAAGTGCTTTCCACAAATTCAAACCATCTAAAGCCCCAAGTTTTGCCATATTTCCTCCTGCGAAATTAAAATATAAAATTTTAATTATTGTTACAGTTTAAGCTTTTTAGCTCTATTATTAGTTATATTAGCCTGCAAAATCACGTTACTGACAAAACAACGGATCAGATTTTATTCAGTTACTAATATATAACCCCCGTCAAAAATGACGGAACGTGAAGGATAAATCTTCAAAACAATATTTAAAAAATATTTTTCTGACTAAATAATAATAAAAAGAAAAAGATTCCTCATGCATTCTTTTAATCAAAAAGTATTATCCTTTGATTTTTGATGATTAGAGCAAAGATATTATGTAAACTACAGTTTAAAATCATATTTTAAATATTTCAGCATAGAACAAGAAAAGATAAAAGTTGCATTGCATTTGTAACATATGTATATGTATACATTGATAAAACGCATTAAAAAAAAGTACGATTACAGCAGAAAGTTTCTTTATTTATATTAATTTTTCATAGATGGCGCTAAAAGAATTATCAAGAAACATAAGCTCCTGATTTCCCTCCTGATACTCCTGAGGGCAGTTGCAATTGTCGTCTTACTGGAGGTCACATACTACAAATAGGCAGTTCTGATTGGTGGAACTACCCTGACCTCCACTTGAAGTACAATGATTTATCAGCTGATTGCAACTTCTTTATTTTTAATTTAGAACTTGATTGGATAGTTTTTGAAGGTTTTAAATAAAATTAAAATATTTAAAGACTTTAATATGCTTTTATAAATATTTTAAGAACAGAATCAGATAATTAACCTGTATTTTTTTAATGAAGCGTTCTAAGAATTATTCATTTGTTTCAAGATTCGGAAATTGTGAATGGCAACAGTGTTCTTTTGTTTATAACTAGTAATATGATGTTTATAATAGCTTATTTTTTTATTTGGAACTTAATACATTATAATTGGATATGATATACATGTTTTATATAAAAATATGCTGAACATACATTATTTCAAGTAGAAGAAATTATCATTTAGCTGTCATATGTTAGCCACAGACTTCTGATATGTTTTCCATTAAGCCTAACATGACATTTAGCTACGTTCGATTCGCAGAACAGAATGGTTCGCACCGGAATGGTTACCTACATTTTTCTCTACTCGGATTTTATTATAAGTAGATTGGGTAAGGACGGATAAAGTGGCAGTGAGGACAAAGTGGCCACTTACGCACGTATAGAGAAAGGACGGGTGAAGTGGCCAGTGAGGGCAAAGTGGCCATTTTAATTCGCTACGCTGCATAGTCCCCCGGTCCCGCAGGAACTGGACGAAACAGTCGTCACAGTTGCTGGTAGTATTGTTTGCGACTCTGATGCGGAAGGCTACATTTTTCCAATTCTGAACACATTTTACTGTTTTTTTCGCCTTTTTAATTTTGGACAAGTGGTACAATTCCTTGATTATAGCTAAATAATATGTAGTGTTATAATTATTTGTTCTTATGGTGTTTGATCTGTGTGAAATAACCTTTTAAATGACATGCGTTTGAAAACGCTAAATCATGTAAATTAGTTGCTAGTCCACAGTTTTTGTAATGGCATTTTTCCGGGCAAAGTGGTCACAAACAGATGGGGCAAAGTACTACTCAAAAGTATTTTCTTTGAAAGGAAGAAGACAGGTCTGGGCGATAACTTCTGCAGAGAAAGGTTTACTCTCGACATTTGCAGTCTACATGTCATAACTTGTATTCCTCCATTTGCCATATTGGCACTCATTACTGTTTACTTTATCTTGCAACAATGTAATACTTAAAATATTGCAAAACATAATACTTCTTCTTAATGCGTGTTACTTTACCTTGTGTTTATTAAATATACATCCTGAATCAATGTGATTTGTTCATTTACCTATGCTGGCCACTTTACCCAGCCTAGGCGGGCAAAGTAGCATTTTGTAGTTCTTATTTTAAAGTAAAGTGTACATTTAAAATAATTTATAAAAAGGTAAAATAGCAATTGAAAATAACTTTATCATAGTTACTATTGGTATTTGTTTCTAGAACTTTACTGATTAAAAAGGTATCATTAAAATTCATCAAACCTTAGAGTGGCCATTTTACCCTTTCTTCCCCTACGTACAAAAATCTCACTCCCGTGGCTGTTTCGCTCCTGGAATGAGGTAATACATTTCATATAAATATAATTCTAACCAGAAATTTTATTTAGTAAAGTGAACCTAAATTTTCTTTGGATTTCTTTGCATGCTTTTTTCTCAAATAAAATGTCTATTGCGGAACATTTTTACTTGATCTAATCTAGCACTAAAACCACTGGTTCACACTGTGTATCTCTCGATTAAGTTTTTCCATACATTTTTCTGTGTAATGTTTTTTCTTTAGTTTCCAAAAACTATATAGTAATATATAGAGTAATTTTACTAAAATATATTTATGATGCAATATGAACAAAGGATAGTTCATTTTATTACACCCACTATGGTTATTTTTTGAAAGAATGTAAATATTTAATGAACAAGGTATCCGATTGTGTGACCGTTGCACATGCTTGGTCAAGCGTACTAAACAGTCTATAGTCATGAAAGCGCAAAACTTTCACAAAACAGTAATGAAAGTGTTTAACTCGATATTTGCATACTAGGCGAAGAATTACCTGATAATCGATTATTCTTTCATAATTGCACTTAAATATGGATTAATTTTCTTTCATGTAAGGTTTAGGGCGAGTTTCGAGTCAAAGTGCATCGGATTAGGATAATGTTTCCGATTGATGAAAAATATTTTGCCAGGTTCTGGTCGGGTTTCGAGTCAAAGTTTTTTCTTCGCGTTCGGATCGGGTTAATTTCAAATTTTTTTTTCGGGTTTAGGTCAAGTATAAACCGACCTGTAACTCTAGTGTTGATGACATTAAAGGGTTACAGCAAAATACGAAAGTAAAAAAGTCCTTCCGGCCAGTGCCGGGAGGAAGAGGTAGCTTTCATATTCCTTATTTTTAAAAGCCAACTTATATTAGTCAAACACACGAAGCTCAATTAAGTGGAAACCGAATGTAGGAGATTCAATACTAATTTTTATCAATACTAAATCATTATGAATGAGAATTTCGCGAAATTAGTCAGCTTTATCCAAGCTGCTTTTATTTAAAGTCACTTATATTTGGCTGCCAAATTCGGCGATTTCTTAAAGTGCCTGCCATTTTAAGACAACATGGTAGATGAGGCTAACCAGTGAACTTGGTCGAGACCTTAGTAATTGCTGTGCACATGCTCACTCATATCGGAATCGGTTGATATATACGAGTGCTGTCGCAGGCAAAAAATCAGATTTTTCAAAATGTCACCCACTTTAGAAATTGAAACTGAGCCATTTTTTAAAATAAAGACAAACAAAAAATGCTCCTGAATCCTTATATCAAGGTCAAATACTTAAGAAAGAAACCTTTATCAATTTCTAATTTTTTTGCACCTCATTTTAAATATAATTTTTTTTTTTAATTTAATGGCCACCATTTTGAAACAAGATGGCTGATGAAGCTGGCCAGCGAACTTGGTCGAGATATTGATGTATACTATCCACATGCCTTCTTCCATCGAAATAGGTGAATAAGTGTGGTATCGCGTGACAAATACAAGATCGTTTCAAAGTGTTAGCCATGATAGAAATTCAAAGTGCTATAATTCAACCACTTTTTAAGATATAAACAAAAGAACAAATTTTCAGAAACAAAAACTGCTCCAGAATCTTTGTATCAAGGCCAAACACATAAAAAAAATCTTTTTCATTTTCCAATTTTTTAATACCTCATTTTAAATTTTAAATTACATTTTTTTTAAAATGGCAACCCTTTTGAAACAAGATGGCGAATGAAGCTGGCCAACGAACTCGGTCGAGACATTGGTATGTACTATGTACAGACCAAGTTACATTCAAATCGGATCATAAATACGCCTCTTATCGCGTGACAAAAATCAGGTCGTTTTAAAATGTCAGCCACAATAGAAATTCAAAATGTTATAACTCAGCCATTTTTTTAGATGTGGAGGAAATAAAACCTGTTCCGGAATATTTGTATTAAGGTCAAACACATACAAAAAAATCTTTTTCATTTTCCAATTTTTTGGTATCTCATTTTAAATTTATTTTTTTTAAATTTTTTTAAATGGCCACCATTTTGAAACAAGATGGCGAATGAAGCTGGTCAACGAACTCGGTTGAGTTATTTGTATGTACTATGTACACACCAAGGTACATCCAAATCGGTTCATAAATACGTCTGTTATCACGTTTCAAAAATCAGGACGTTTCAAAATGTCAGCCACGCTAGAAATTCAAAATGCTATAACTCAGCCATTTTTTAAGATATAGACGAAACAAAAACTGCTCCCGAATCTTTTTATCAAGGTCAAACACATAAGAAAAAAATATTTTTTCAATTTTCAATTTTTTGCTACCACATTTCAAATTTAAATTTTTCTTAAAATTTTAAATGGCCGCCATTTTTAAACAAAATGGCGGATGAAGCTGGCCAACGAACTCGTTTGAGACATTGGTGTGTACTATGTATAAACGAAGTTACATCCAAATCGGTTCATAAATACGCCTTTTATCGCGTGACAAATTCAGGACGTTTCAAAATGTCAGTTTCGCTAGAAATTCAAAATGCTATAACTCAGCCATTTTTTAAGATATAGACGAAACAAAAACTGCTACGGAGTCTTTGTATAAAGGTCAAATACATAAGAAAAAAATATTTTTCCATTTTCAATTTTTTGGTACCACATTTCAAATTTTAAATTTTTTAAAAATTTTTAAATGGCCGCCATTTTGAAATAAAATGGCGGATGAAGCTGGCCAACGATCTCGGTCGAGACATTGGTATGTACTATGTACACACCGAATTACATCCTAATCGGTTCATAAATACGAGAGTTACAGTGTGACATAGGTCAGATATATATATATATATATATATATATATTGATATATATATATATATATATATATATATATATATATATATATATATATATCAGTTTTGAACGGAGGGTGGTTTCGGGGTCTGGGGGTCATGATCGATGAAAATATACCAAAATTTTTTGAAATCGCTTTCCTCCGAACGGCTGCAATAGGTAGCTTTTTGTAAAGAAAGCTACCTAAAACAATCCTCTGGAGTTTATTTTATTTTACTCTTAAAAATTATTTGTTTTATTTCGCTTCGCATTCAGAACAAAATCTATCTTGAAGTTTGCGGTTGTAAACACTAGCGTTTGAGAGGTAGAAGTTATTTTCGTTTTGGCAAGCATTATTATTTAAAATAACTTCACTTTAAAATTGGGAGGAGTGAAATGTTCACTCTGTGAAAGAGTGACAGGCATTTTCACTTTTTTTGTAGTGAATTTTATAAAAATACACGCCTTAAAGAGTGGAGTTTTCCATTCTCTAGAAAGGAGTGAAATATTTCGCTCCATTGTCGAGAGTGAAATATCTCACTCCGCTGACGAGAGTGAAAGCCTGGCATTATACACTGAAAAAAATTTCCGTTCAACTTTGAACCAATATATGGAGTAAAATGATGAAAAGAATGAAAATATGTCACTTCTTAATTTTCAAAAACTCCATTTTATAATGTAATTTTGGAAATTACGCTGATATGGTACTAATCCGCACCGCTTTTCAAGAGTGAATAGTAGCTCATCTGAAAGAGTGACAATTCACTGCTGCTCAGAGTGGATATTCACTCTAAGCAGGCGTGAGTATTGGTATTACTCATCAGAAAATCAGAACAGTCTTGTCTACGACGCTTTGTTTTTTTTTTTTTAAGATAAGAGGAAGACATCCGCCATTTTAAGATTAAAATGTACGGATATTATTAAAGTGATTATTTATGGAACTTTTTATTTTCATATAAAATAAAATGTAATTAATTCATAAAGGATACAGAATAATAGAATTTTCTCAAATACACCGCGTCCCAAAAGTTTAGACAATCGTTAAAATTTGCATTAACATAAAAAGTAATAAGGTACAATTAAAATTCGTGAGATAGGTAATAAAGAAAAGCAATTTTGCTGATATATACATATAAATTATGATCAAAGGTTTGAAATTATAAAATGTACATTAAATTATATAAAAATGTCCTGTACCGAAAGTATAGACAATTGTAATTTTGTTTGGTTTTACATTTTTAAAAGTAACTAAAAACTTACTTTTAATATTTAATTGTATTGCCACGGCACTTTATAACATCAAATACACGTTGTTCCATAGAATTAACTAAGCATTGCATTACTGAAAGAGGTATTTCATACCACGCTTTGTCAATTGCAATTTTTAAGTCATTTACACATGCATATTGCTTTCCATTTTCATATATTTTACGAGATAAGATCCCTCATATGTTTTCCATGGGATTCAAATCAGGACTAAGTGCTGGCCAGTCTAATAGTGTGATATTGTTTCATCTAAACCATGATTTCGATGATGTGGAGGTAATGGATGTATGCCCCATCTTGTTGGTAAACACAGTCCGGTCCTGCTAGCAAATTCAAATTACGTAATGATAGAATGTTATTAAAAATGGCTTCAGTTGATGATTTATCTCTGCGTGAAATTGCATCAATTTCCAGAATTTCAAAAAGTACTGTACACAGAAGAATGAAAGCTTCAACAAATATTGTTTACAGGAGAATGAAAGCAAAACCTTGCTTAAAGCAGAGGCGTCTTAAAGATGCATGTCTAAAGTGGGCTAGAAAGCATATGTCATACGGTGAAAAATGGATTACTGTCTTCTTCAGTGATGAAAAGAAATGGAATTTAGACGGTGCTGATGGTCATAATTTTTACTGGCATGACTTAAGAAAAGAACTCAAAAACTGTTTCAGCAAGCAACAAAGCGGATGATCCGTAATGACCTGGGGAGTGTTTTCTTTCAAAAGCCAAACATTTCTACGATTTATGGAAAGAAAAATGAAATCAGAGGATTATCAGGATATTTTACATACCAATTTACTGCCAATTATGGATTTGCCATCAGGACCGGACTGTGTTTTCCAACAAGATGGGGCATCCATCCATACCTCTACATCACCGAAATCATGGTTTAGATTAAACAATATCACACTATTTGACTGGCCAGCACTTAGACCAAATTTAAATCCCATGGAGAACATATGGGGGATCTTATCTTGTAAAATATATGAAAATGGAAAGCAATATACATCTGTAAATGACTTAAACATTGCAATTGACAAAGCGTGGAATGAAATACCTGCTTCTGTAATGCAATGCTTAGTTAATTCTATGGAACAACGTGTATTTGATGTTATAAAGTGCCGTGGTAATACAATTAAATATTAAAAGTAAGTTTTTAGTTACTTTTAAAAATGTAAAACCAAACAAAATTACAATTGTCTATACTTTTGGGACAGCACATTTTTATATAATTTAATGTGTATTTTATAATTTCAAACCTTTGATCATAATTTATATGTGTATAAGCAAAATTGCTTTTCCTTATTACCTATCTCACGAATTTTAATTGTACCTTATTACTTTTTATGTTAATGCAAATTTTATTGATTGTCTAAACTTTTGGGACGCGGTGTAGCATTCGAAATACTTCTACAGTTTCAAACAAAAAATTTTCTATTACTGTTAAGTCTGCAGTTTTTAACGAGTGCTTAAAAAGTATCTTCAAAGTTGAATCATATATGCATTGCTTGTTTTATAATTTTCACTCCCGTCTTGAGTCTGTCGTGACTGATAATTATACACAGTGAAGTTCATAGTAATAAATAAAGAGTGTTTCATTTGAGCCGTTACCGCTAAAATCAACGGGTAACGTTGAAAATTTCCGAATGAAGAAACGAGATTTCTGGAATATAGATACCTTCAGTCGAATTCAGAACAGCAAGTCTACGACGCATTTTTAAGATAAGAGAAAAGCGTCCGCCATTTTAGGATTAAAATATACGGATATTATTAACACTAGAACGCCCAGAAGGAGTCGATTCGACTCCGACCATATGATTAAATGTCAATTGGAACCAGAAATTCTTTCACAAAATAAGTTAAATTTTAAAAGGCAGATTTACGTTAAATAAATCAGTCAAATAATTTTAAATAAAAATTCTGGTATAAAATATTTTTATGAAACTTCAGTAAAATTTCCGGGCGTTCTAGTGTTAAAGTGTTTATTTATGGAACGTTTAGGTAAGTCTTATTTAATTTTAATCTTTTATTCCTGATTTTGTATTTTATGATTATGAGTTAAAGAGTTATGATATACGTAATTATTGGCACTAAAAAATAAAACATAATATTTAAACATTGAAATAAAGTGTTTTTTATGCCGATATGAAGTTTATAGATAAAACTGATTTAGTATACTTCTTTAAAGTATCACTTATAAATATAATATAAGATAGAATATATTTTACAGAGATAAGTAACTACGTTTTACATTAAAAATGTTTTTCAAACAATAAGAACAGTACATATGCAGTCATTTATTTCTTTTTATTTTTCCTTCTTTTTTGTATTTCCTAGATCAATCTTTTCCTTTAAAACGTACTAAACCTATTTAGCTCATATTCACAAAATGCAATATATACGGGAATAAAAAAATTAACTTACTTATGGCTTATCATGTCGTTTCATAAATAAGCGTTGTATTAATATCCGTTTCTGAGCAATAGTGGAAGAAAATTCGAAATCATGATTAAGTTAAGAAATATGTTTAAAAGAAAAATATAAACATATTCCAGAGGATATAAAAAATCTAGACTCAATGTTCATATTTAATAAAACAGACACATTTAAAACATTTAACAACACATAAAAAAAGACTTAAACATTCTTAATATTTAGATCAAGCTTAGAGCTTATTAAAAAAAGATACCAGTTGATAAGCATTGTGTTTTTAGGGGAAAAATTAAAAGTATTTTAGAACAATAAGGTTTTGCAAAATAGCGAAAAACTGAAGCTTACTTTACTGAAAAATAAGCTAAAAAGGTAAGATTTTATATTTAAAATAAAAATAAAAATGAAATCACACGTTGTTATCGTATAACATCCAACTATTATACAGTTATTAATAAAACTTTAAAAGTAACTAAAATACAGTTAACAATAACGTTTGGTAAGATTTAAATTCATTAGCATTGAATGTGTACTAAATATTTAAAACTTATTACACATGAAAAAAGGAACACAATTAACGTACATAACGGGAATTATTAAATTACTAAATACAACTTAATGGGTGCCTGAAAAAAAAGAAATAATATTAACTGATTAAGATTTCGGTTAATTATTTGCCCTTATGGGCATTTTAAACTATCATATATTTATTGGACATGGAATGAAAGCAAACACGAGGGATAAGATTGGAATAAAATATTTCTGTTTATTTCTGTCAGTAACTTTAATTGATTTTTTCCTTAAAAGTTCAATTAGTGTTACAAACTATGAATTAATAAATATTGCCCGTAAAGTATTTTATTCCAATATTTACCATGCTTGTATCTATTTTCATTGCATGCTCTAAAAGATATGATGCTTTTAAAATGCCCATAAAAGGAACATAAAAAAGAATTCACTCCATAAAATTGAACGTTCACTCCTATGAAAGAGTGACTATTCACTCTTGCCAGGGGTGAAAAACACTTTTTTAGAAAGAGTGAATAGTCACTTCCCGAAAGAGTGATTATCCACCCCTGTTTAGAGTGAATATTCACTTCCTAAAGGTGACTATTCACTCATTCAGAGAGTCAACGATTGCACTTTTGCTCACAGTGAATTGTCACTCTAAAGAGTTTGGGCATATTTTGACTCTACAGTAGTGTCCTTTTTATTTAGAGTATGAACACATTCAAAATATAATAATTATTTGGGACAATGCTTGGACTACTGTAATGTAGTTTTTTTAAACAATAAATATAAATTCATATTTTACCTACTGCAGAAAATAGTGTTGGTAACCAATCAGATACATGCATGAGTTGTTTCGCAATCTTTGGCTCTTTTAATCCCAAAAGAGGACTCCAAATTAATCCTGGAACTCGAATCGCACCTTCCCAAACTGATGGTTGTCTACCACGTAAAGGCCAGCTGGACGATGGACTCTGACTGGCAGTACCACCGTCTGATGTAAACACTAAAATTGTATTCTGTAATAAGTTTCTTCGATTTAGTGCGTCCACTACTCTTCCTGTGGAATCGTCTAAAGAGCTTACCATACCTGAAAATTTTCCAGTTGAAAATACTATATTATAACACACTAAATTTTACCAAATAATAATAGGTGGCGTGGAGCCTATTGACATATTAAATATGGCTGTGGATGAACAAAGAATGAAAAGGGAAGAAAGGAAAAAAAGGGTGTACATTGTAGCAACCATTTTATTGCCAACAACTTGCAAGGTTTTTTTTTTTTTTTAATAATATTGGATAAAACAGTGATTGCCAGGATGAGAGTAACATTTTTTAGGGAAAAAATTATTACGGCAAACTTGTAGCTTTTATATCTATATGCGAACAATAAGATTATCAAGGAATATCTCCCCAATAGCTGCCAACTTCTACGATTTTTGTGACCACTAATTCTGAATAGTAAACTTTGCCTTATTTAATCGCATATTTATGGGATTAAATAAGCTAAAGGTTATTTCTCAAAAATTCTGGAAACAAGAAATCTTAGGAGTTGGAGGCTATGTTCTCTCACGTTTAGAAGGTATTCGGGTGTGGGGGAAGTATGGTCTTCCCATGAACTCATCTTAATATCTCCCACTGTTGAACAAGATTTTTGTAGGGAAAAAATTCTCTTTACCCCGAAAAATTGGTTCTGATCATTAACCGTTATGCAAACCCAGCCTTATAAAATATTTTGAAAGAAGTAAGTACAATAAACTATAATCAAATGAACTTTCAAAAAATTTTCCAAGCGTATTAACAACGAAAGAAAGAAAGAAACATAGTTTGATATAAAATCTTGGTCATCTAAAAAAAACTTAATAAATATAAAATATGACTAACTAGTAACTATCTCTAATTTTGATATTTCTGGTCGTGGATGCACTAGTCCAGTGTCTCATTCCCCCCCCCCCCCCGCATGGGAATATTCTGGCTACGCCACTGCCTATAGCACATACAATCCGCCGTTTTTTTTTACGACTACGACTCCCCTCCAGTTTGTAACGTATAAACACATTTTTATGGCAAATTATCCTACGCATTTCTTTATACACACATTTGGAGGTAGCTCTTACTTAAAGACTTATACTTTTAATGGTAGCTCGAACTTGCAGCCAAACTCTGAACAATTTTTTTACTGGAAAATTTGTTCTTCATTCACATGCGTCAGTCGCGACTTCCATGGCTCACCCTGGTTTCTTTCTTACAGTTGACTGCATTCGATTCTCGTCACAAACCTACACACTACATTTTAGAGTTTCTTTGTAAGGGAATAGCGACATAATTCACAGGACCCAAGATCAGATTCGAAATTTTGTCCACGCTAACGTGCATTACGGAATTTGTCGAAATTGCCCAGACAAATTCATCTCTGAAAGACTATTATTTTCCACTTTATGATACCCCTGGGCTTCTTGAGTCTCATTCAACAAAGTATAAATTTTAATAAACTATGTGTTAAATATGCATATATTTCACATTGATTTGAAATAATTTAATCGAAAATATGTTTAAAATTTCTTATTTAATTTTTTTCTTATGGTTCTTGTATATTTAAATATAGTGTTTATACCGGGTGTCCCAAAAATGACTGATGGATTTTAAAATTCAATAACTTGCAAACGGTGGCAGATATTAACAAAATTCTTGCAGAAGTGTTATTTAAGATGTCAGGAGTTTTTATGCTGTAATTCCCATTTTTAGTTACAAATAGCATCGATAGATGGCGCTACAAACAGTAACCGCTAAATCCAGGCTCGATTTTTCGGAATCTTTCTTCTTCCATGAGAAAAAAAAGAGATTGAAATGTATTGAATGGATCCCGAAGTACCAAAAATCGGGTCTGGACTGAGCACCTATTGCTCGCAGCGCCATCTATTATTCGAAATTCGAACTAAAAGCAAGAATCACAGTAAAAAAAACTCCTGACATCATACATAACCCTCCTACAAGAATATGTGTCACCGTTTGCAAGTTATTGAATTTTAAAATCCATCAGTCATTTTTGGGACACCCGGTATAAACAACATAAATCGTGTGTTCTATCAACATCAATAACTAAACAAATGAAACGTTAAATTTAGTTACTGTGACTTGTAATTGTTGGGGAAACAGTAAATGTTGCATACATTCAGCATTATGTGCAAAAATAAAATTAAAAGAAATTCAACCTTCTTAATTATTTTCTTTTTGAAATGTTCTTTTGAACAGACTAAACGTTATTTATTGTAAACTAAATTAAAGGAGAATATAAATGATCATTAAAATACACTCACTATAATGTTGAAATCAAATTGCAACTTTAAATAATAAGGTGGGAAGAATTATATAAGCAAACAATGGCTTGGAGATAATGCCAAATCTTAATATTATCACAAACTGTGGTTTTGTTCAAAATCCTCTCTAACCATCAAATCTTACTCCTCGTATGCCACTACTTCCTTATAAAGGTACTCTACTATATTTAGATATTTAGGAAGTGTATATCAATCTCAGTTCTGCCTGAAAAAACTGCACCACAATTTATCTTCTGGAATATCTATATACAACCATAAGTCTTTTTTGTCTTGCTGCAGTTCATAATTTTTTGTATGCATGATTGTATATAACTATTTTTTAATTTAATAAATATGGTGAAAAGATAAAATTGTTATTTAACTGATTGATATATGAAGGGCTCACAACCATAGTAGACCAAGTCCATTTTGAAAAAAATGTGATAGTCCATTTAGAAGGCGCATAAAATCTGTTTTATCCACTCCCACAGTGAACAAAGTCTGTTTTCACATACTTTCTCAAATGTGTCATCTGTTTACAGACTTTGTTCACTGTGGGAGTGGATAAAACAGATTTTATGCTCCTTCTAAATGGACTATCTCATTTTTTTTTTCAAAATGGACTTGGTCTACTATGGTTGTGAGTCACTCATATGTGCTATTAAGAAATATTTACCTATATGAAAGATTATTTTATGCTGTTATTTTTTTCATAAAATAAGTGTTATTTTATATAGATATTTAAAAGTTCAAAACAACTTTTTAATTAAAATTTGTTTTTAATATTTTCAAAGCAGGTACTCGCACGCGGATAAATTTGCTCTGTGATCAACAACGGAACTCCGGTCTTTAAAACTTTATGTACTGAATTATGAATTCATGAAAATTTTATCTTCTAAAACATTTTGCGTGAATTGTTTAAACTACATTAGAAGATTTACAGAATCATTTAATAAAATTTAGAAAAATTTTAGAAAGATTGAAGGATTTCGAAGGATTAATTAAATTTAAATTTATAGGGATTGTGTGCAATATTTATAACACCACTCAAATCTTTTATTTTAAATATTTTTATTAATACTTTGCAGAATTAGGAAATGTACAAATACAATGTTCCTGCAATAGAAATATAGAAATAATTCCGAATTGAAAATCCCCCCCCCCCCCCCCCAACGCCAAGAAATCTGAAAAGATGCAAAGGCAAGATAAATCATCTTTTTAAAAATATATTTGTTTTGTGTAACCAATAATGCTTTTGGAACAAGATAAAGTAATGTATCTATAACTCATTCTAAACTTTATTACAGCTAATCGATGTATTAAATGAATTTTATAACAAGTTATTTTAATGGTACTTATAAGTACCGTCAGTAGAAAAAGGGTTAAGCGAGGAGTAGATCAATAGCAAAAATTTTTAATAACTCCTTTTCACAACATTATTTATTTATAACAACATTTATTCTCATTATAATATAAATATCACTCCAGTGCTAAAAAATAGCTCAGCAAAAAAAAAAAAAAAAAAAAAAATATATATATATATATATATTCGACACTTTGTGCTATGGGGTTCGTAAGGGTGCTCTATTTTGAATATCAGTAATTTCGGAAAAAAAATCTTAGTCTTATTTTGTCGTGAAATCTTTAATTACTGGTGACATGCGCTTTTCGGAAATACTAGTGTTCAAAAGTAAGCATCTGTCCAAACACTGTTCTAACAAATATATCTATCACTGTTAACTTCAACAGAAAATCTTACCAGCATATATTTTGCGTTTTACATCAGTAAAATTCCCAACTTTGTTTATCGAATAGACAGGTGCTTGCAGTGGCATGTACTGATTTCCGATGTGACATGCCAAATGTGAAAGGAACAAGAACAGTGGCTGAAAAAAAGAAAAAAAAAAACAGAATTTCAGTTTTGATTTTTATATTTAAAATTATTAAACTTTGTTAAAATGTCCACTAAAAATAGCGTCTTTAAAACTAATAAAAATGACTTTTTTACAACAAAGAAAAGAAAAAGATTTGAAATACTTTTTAATATGCATTGCATGGTTTTGGGAGGGTTGCTACAGGTCCAGGAATATTAATATCTCTGTTTACGACTAGCAGCTTTCGCCTTATTTTAGCACAGAGTTATGCGATTAAATAAGTTAAATAAAGGAAAGATTTCTATTAGGAAAAAGTGGTTAACTTCTCTTATACATAGCAACCCTTCATTAGGATCTGCCAAAGCGTTTATTGTGAACTGTTTAACATGTAGTTACGGCATGAATTCTTGGATTTGATAAATGTTTTTTCAATGCGCACTGCAATAAAATTGTTTGTATTATATTTAAGTCTGACATTATTTTTAACACTTTCCAACATATTTGGAAAGAATTTAAATTCGGTTTGTCGTCTGCGTCTGTTTGTCCATGCTCTAACTCGTGTAAATATGCTTATATATTTATATTTTATTGAGTTTTACTATAGAACGTTTGGTATTGAAAATGAAGTTTGTAGCATTTATAGTTTGCTTACAGGGAATTATAAATGAATTCTGTTATCTTACACGGTGTGTGGGAATAATTGTTAATCGTGCATTTTATTGATATACATCATTGAAATGGACTACGACATGCTTTCTGAAAAGTATAAATAAATAGCATTTATAGATCGCTTACTGGGACCCTATTACATTATAATCTATGGAGATAAATCGTTTTCCGTGCATTTTAATGATGTTATGATACTTAAAGAATAACGAAATCACTGAAATGCACTTCATTTTTTCTATAGGTTATAGAGTGCATATCATTTGAGGGGTTCACAACCATAGTAGACCAAGTCCATTTTGAAAAATAAATTAGTTAGTCCATTTAGAAGGTGCATAAAATCTGTTTTATCCACATCCACTATGAGCCAAGTCTGTTTTCACATACTTTCTCATGTATGTCAACTGTTTACAGACCTTCTTTTACTGTGGGAATGCATAAAATAGATTTATGTACTTTCTAAATGGACTACTTTCTTTTCAAAATGGACTTGGCCTACTATGGTTGTGAGGCCCTCATTTATCGTTCGTTTAAAGAGAGACACAAAGAATTCGATTAAAGGACTGACTAAGATCGATAATTTCTGGAAGTATGTTTTCCTCTGTGTTATGCATTTTTAAACTGATCTACTTTTGAGTGTATTAGATGGTGTGTATGAATTCTATAGATCGTATACCGGGCCGCGCGAAAAAGGTCGCACATATTACAGGATATAGACAGAAATTTCTTAAAATGGATTTTTACTAAGTTATGTATTTTTTTAAGTTGTTTATTTAAATATCTCATTTCATTCAAGGTAATTTCTTAACACTAGAACGGCGGCGAGGGGTCATTTTGACCCTTGCCGAATGAATACATTTTGATTCGATCCAGAAATTGTTTTATAATATAAGATTAATATATGCTGCACAAAAATAACTTAAATAAATACGTTAAATAGTTCTAAATAAAAATTCTGATGTGAAATATTTTTATAAAACTTGAGCAAAATTTCCCGCCGTTCTAGTGTTAATAATATCCTGTTAGTGTTGAAAAGTGTTTCATAATCTATGCCTGATGCATGAGTTGTCATTCTTGCTTAAGAATTGTATAAGTTTTTGTTTTAATGTTAAAAATATCCTTCTTTTGAAAGCAAAAACAAGTTTGAAACACCTGCTTTCAGAAATTTGCCTTCTGGGTCAATCCATTTCAAGTGGTCCAGCACTGGTCGCTTGACCATTTTTAAAAAATCTGAAATTTTTTGTACAACAATTCTAACATGATGGAAGCTCAAAATGACTATTATTTTTAATTTATTATTTTTTTTTTGTGCATGGCGGCCATCTTTGTTTCATCGTGTGCAGCAATTTTCTGACATTGAAGGATTTGCGGAATTGTTAATATCTCATCTTTTATTTTTCCCATTCAAATGCGGTTTAAATCATTTTGTTCAAGATAAAATGGGCTAAAAGTCTGGTAATAGAGTAGTTTCATAAATAAATCCTTATTGATGAAATTTCAGCATAAGGTTTAAGAGTTTTTTCCAACATCTGTCCGTTTACAAGAGGAAGTTTTTCTTGCAAGGAAAACTGTCAACATGACATACATTTGTTTATGGATAGGCCGAAAATACTTGTACTCATACGCCAAGTTCCAGATCTGGGACTTGATTACTCTACGATAAAAAAATCCTCATAATTTGCAAATGTTACACTTTTAAGGCTTTGATATCTCTGGTGATGCACAAGATAAAAATGTGAAATTTTGGTTTCTAATAGTATTTCTTGGTAGTGTTATACACAAAACATTTCAAGATGGAGATTTGACTACAAACTGAGGTATGGCAAGGGCAATATCTCAAAACAATACTGCCAAACTATTGTTGTATTGTAGGCACAGGTAAGTATTTATCTCGGAGTGTTATTTGAATTTATTTTTTATTATTTTTAAATAATAGTAACAGAAAATAAAGCCTTCTGCAAAGCTTAGCAATCAAGTAAAAAAAAAAAATATGCTAAGGCTTACATTTTATATGGTTTCAGTAATTTTTGTTTTAAGTAATTTTAATAACTGAAAGAAATCTCAATAATTTTACATAAAAAAATAATATTTTATGCAACACATGGGACAAAAATAGAATAGGGAAAGAGAAAAGCTGTTAATCTTGACATAATTGTTGAGACATGATCAAATGTGTCAAAACACATTCCTGCTTGTTGGCTTAAAAACCACAATTTCAATGCTGTTTCCTGAAACTCGTTCCTATCATAAGTATGTTCCTGTAAATGAAACATTTATACGATGTGACCATGCATCAGCCTCAAATAATTTTCACAAATTAAAGATATCCAAAGCCCTTTCAAATTTTATACCGCAGAAAGCTGACAATGTTGCAAGTGTGTATGATAAGAAGTGGTATCTTGGAATTATTAATGAAGTGAGCCTTGGACAAAGCGATTTCAAAGTTCATTTCTATGAGGCAGCTGGGTCATGAACTACATTCAAGTTATCAAGAGATGAAAAGACTTGGTTCTTTCACATAAAATTTTGAGAAAGATCAGCCCTATGGAACTGACAACAGTAACTGGTCCAACTCATGACATCTCTCCTAAATTGTGTGAAGATATTTCTTAGATCTTTGTTGAACAGATATAGTCTATTTGTAAATTAAATATTTCTTATTACACTATTTTCGACAAACCTTATTTTGTGTGTAAATATTGTAATAAAAGAGATAAATCTAATTCATCCTACGATATTCTTAATAGCATTTCTTGATATCTTTTCCTCTCCATATCTCAGTTTGCAGTCAAATATCCATCTTTAAATTTTCCCCCATATCTCAGTTTGCAGTCAAATATCTATCTTTAAATTTTTTGTGCATAATAGTACCATAAAATACTATCAGAAGCCATAATTTCAGATTTTTATCTCGTGCCCCCACCCCCACCCCAGAGATAACAAAACCTTAAAAGTGCGATTTTTGAAATTTTTGAAAGATTTGGGATTTTCTTTTAGCAAAGAGAAAGCAAGTCCCAGATCTGGAACTTTGTGTGTGAGTACAAGTACTTTCTGCCTATTTGTAAAAAAAATTGTGTCATGTTGACAGCATTAATTTCTAAAAAAATCTTCTTCTTGTAAGCTGACAGATTTTGGAAACAATCTTAGATTTTATGCTAAAATTTCACCAGTAACTATTTATTTTAGGAAATTATTTTATTACCAGCCATTTAGCCCATTTTATTCTCAACTAATTGCTTTAAACCCCACTGGAATTGGAAAAATAAAAGATGAGATATTTACAATGGACCTTATGCACGCGACCTGAGGTTGAGGCTAAAATTCGTCTGCTGGCGGTATTTACTGGCGGTGTTTAGCATAGCAGTCAATGGAGTGTGAGTTATTAATGCTTGTTTGTTAAAAATACCGCAAAAGAATTCTTCGATGCAGCAGCATATACTTAATATATTGTAATCTAAATTCAAAATATTGTTCTTTATGCGAGAAAATTCCCTAAGTTTGCAAATTTTCAGTTAAAACGTATGCATTCAACCTGGGTCAAGGCTAAAGTCGTCTGCTAGCGGTCTTTGCGCCTGCGCATACTGGTATTCTGCCGGTGCAGTAACTATAATAACAGATCATCATACCGCCAGCTCTGGCGTCTGACGTCACCTGAATAGAGTCCATTCCGTAAACCCTAGGATGTGAGAAAATGCTGCACGCGATGAAACAAAGATGGCCGCCATGCACTAACAAAAATTACTAAAATAAAAATAATAATCATTTTGAACTTCCATCATGTTAGCTTTGTTGTACAAAAAATTTCATATTTTAAAAAAAGGGCCAAGCAACCAATTAAATATTTTCTGGACCACTTGAAATGGATTTACCCTTCTACTACTTAGGCTATTTCGTATTATAAGTTTCTGATCAGAAGTATCAATACCGTTAACCAATATATATAAAGAGCTGTCAAAAATTTAATTTCCCCAACTCAGAATGCGAATTAAAAAGTAAAAAGTTTGCTATAATTACAGAAATTTTTATGAATAACCCTCGGCATACGACTAATACAAAAGTACCAAAAAGTGTTTTTGGTGTTTTTGGTCCGTAATCTAAGAAAATATACTAAATGTAAAAAATCTATTAAAGTTTCTAATTAAAAAAGATTTTCACTTACGTTCAGTCTACCGGGTATCTTTAACCCGGGTAGCCCAGGTTAGACCGCCTTGGTACATGATATAGAAATATATAAGTGTAGCAACTATGAAAAACGTAAATAGTTAATAAAATGCAGGAAGCAGCTTATTTTTAAACGCTGAATCAATATATATATATATATATATATATATATATATATATTACTCTGCTACATATTCTGTGGTATTTATCTGTATATCCATACTCACTTTGTAAAGAATCCTTATGTGATAGAAAATAAAACTCATCAGTTTTTAACTCAGTGCATCGAAAAATACTTGAAACACCTGAAATGGCGCAGAAAAACTCAAAAGTATTATTTTGCATGCATGTGCAAATGTGGGTTACTAATGAAATTTTAGTTGGATTTAATGGAAAACGTCTCGGCACGTTAGTGTTTTATGCCAAACATCTCCTCGCGTATAACACGACAATTTACCTGTGGCATTATGCAACATAACTATCTGTTTGTGACACTCTATTTGTTTGTGAGATATGCTAAAATATGTCGCCACTTCCTGAGCAACATTTCGTAAGATTACGAATCACTGGACATTTAAATACCGTTTTGTAAATGCTGCGTGAGATGGCAGCACTAAAGACATTTAAAGGAATCTTGACTTTTAATCAGACTCAACTGTGTTCGTGAAAGAATATAAAGGGGCTTCATGATTAAGCAATTTTACCTTTGTTTTGGACTATTGACTCTGCTGTAACTTTCAAGGGCCCCAGTTTTTTCTTCACTTGAAGGGCTGACGGTGTTCAAGCCAGGGCGCACAAATTTTGTGTCCGCAATCTATTGTTTAAACGGAATGTTACTTCTCCTATGTGGATTTCATACCCTACATTATTCTTTTTTTTTTAATAATTTAATCTTATTTCTTTTGTAGTGTAACCACATTGTAATCAAGAGAATATCTCCAATTAAAGTTGATTTTCTCTACATATCGATTCTTCGCTGAAGATACATCCCTCATATGATTTCAACTTATGTTCAAATAAAGTTAAATAAATTTTTAGGTGAATCACGTAAGAAGAAACGAATTCTACGTGGGCTTACCAGAAAGGTAAGAAAACTCATTTTATATTCCATTATTGTTATTTAACAGTTTAATACGATAATTTAAAATTTAAACTGGGTTAGCTATCTCGAACTCACCCCTTCCAACGTATTTTATCAGATTATGAGACTGATAAGAAGGGGAAAATAAATAAATAAAAAAAAAAAACCCAGCAATAAAATTTATTTATTTGATTGTGATATTGTGATAAAATGGAAAAAGATGCACATATAACATATGAGATATGAAATGATGGTTATTGAAATATATATATGAAAATAAATGTGCATAAATGAAAATCGATACCATTTTGAAAATTGATACTGTTTATGAATATTAAAACTGATATATATGATATATATAATATCACAAAAAGTGTTATATGATAAAACTGATGCATATAATATAATAAAAAGTGTTAAATGAATATATGATTGATTACACTTATATATATACTAAGAAATTAAGAAAGTTATAAAACTTCTTATATAAAACACTGAACTATATTATATGAAATATATATTATCAAAGAATATATAATACTTGAATAACACGCAATGGCTGCTTCAAAAGAAATTACCGCAGTTGAAAAATTAAACGATAGTAATTATAATAATTGGTGTTTTAAGTTGGAAAATTTATTAATTAAAGACGATTTATTTAAGTACGTAAAAGAATCTCCACCTAGCACACCCGATGATAGTTACACAAAAAATGCTGCTAAGGCGAAAGTTTGTTTGTGCATTGACGACACACAAATTGTACAAATTCGAAACCTTACATGCCCTGAACAAATATGGGAGAAACTGAAAAATGTTCACCAAAGGGGGAATTTATCGTTGAAATTATTCCTCTTGAGGAAACTTTACTCCCAAAGGTTAAATAAGGGCGGTGACTTAAATTTACGTATCAACCATATATTGACTATCCGCGACAAACTTGCTGCTATCGGAGAGCTCATAAATGATTCACACATAGTGGCACTTATGCTGTGTAGCTTGCCTCAGTCTTACGCTCCTCTCATAACAAGCATGGAGGCTAGGGACGAAAAGGACTTAGACCTTGAATTTGTGGAAAACAAATTAATTGATGAATATTCGCATAAAATTGAAAACAAGAACACTAGTACACGTCCAAAGGACACTGCGTACAAAATAGTAAATAAAGGAAGTAAAAAATATTGCCACTTCTGCCAACGAGGACACGTCCGTTCAGAATGCTACAAATTAAAAAAATAAACAGAAAAATAACTACCAAAAACAGGAAAATAATAACAGGAATAAATTCTCCAACAACAATGCCAACTTTAAAGCCAATTCGGGAAACCCCAAAAATCAATATAATGGTAGCAAAACCGACTCCTCGAATTTTTGCTTTAATAGGAAAACAAATATAGAGGATGAGGTCAACAAATCGATCATTCCTCCCTTCCCAGTGGAAAGTAATTTTGAAATTGAGTCAGTAAAAATTAACCAGACACAAACAACAGATTCAAATACATGCATAATTGACTCCGGTTGTACCAGGCATGTTACATCCGCAAAAACAAATTTTGCTACATTCACAGCCGGGAACTTTGGGAATATAACAATCGCTAATGGAAAAAGGCTTAATTCACAAGGTATGGGCGATGTAAAACTAAAGACAGACAAAAACCACTACATTACACTAAAAGATGTACTGTATTGCCCAGAACTAAAAAGCAATTTATTGTCAGTTAAGAAAACCACTGAAAATAACATAAAGGTAATTTTTGAGAAAAATGCATGCTTATTTGCCAAAGATGATAATATAATCCTGACAGCTAAATTAAACGATAATATTTACGTGTTAAACACTGAAGATGATTACGGTTATACTATAAGTACTCAAACTTTCTGTAACAATACAAACTGTATATCAATGTGGCACCGTGGACTCGGACACAAAACTTTTGATGATATTAAATACCTAGTTAACCATAAATTAGCCAATGGAATAGCAGTGTAAACACGACACGCGATGCACAAAGTGCATTGAAGGGAAACTTCCCGTTCTGCCCTACCCTAAAGTAGCCACAAACAGAAGCAAAGTAATCGGTACCCTTGCACATTCCGACATTTCTGGCCCCATGCAAACAGCAACGATAGGAGGGAAAAGATACTTCATAACATTCACGGATGATTATAGCAGGTATACAATAACATACTTAATCACGCATAAATCGGAAGCCGTTATCAAATGAAGGAATACATAGCGCTAACAAAAAATAAATTTGGCAAGTTGATAAAATCAATAAGATCCGATAATGCAAAAGAATATAGCAGTGATGAATTCGAAAACAGCCTAATCGAAAATGGGATAGAGCGTCAATTAAGTGTTCCCTATTGTAGTCAGCAGAACGGCGTCTCGGAAAGAAAGAATAGAATGATAGTGGAAATGGCTAGAACCAGGTTGTCAGACTCTCAACTATCTAAACAATTCTGGGGGAAGCGGTCATGTCCGTCACCTACCTCATTAACCGACTACCAACAAAAGCTAACGAAAATAACATGACACCCTATGAACTTTGGCATAAAAGAAAACCTGATCTCTCGAACATTAAAACATTCGAATGTAAGGCATTTGCCTATATCGACAAATCTAGAAGGGGTAAGTTAGATGAGAAAGCCATTGAGGGAATAATGTTAGGATACGATTTCAAGAGCAAGGGCTATAGGATATATACGGGTAAAGACAATATTATGATATCTAGAACCGTAAAATTCTTCGAAGAAGGAATAAAAGATGAGGGAATTAAACCCGCCAAAGAAAATCAAAACAACGAACAAACTCCCGCAGATAATATCGAAATTGATCTAGAAGAACATGATGATGATCAGATTAACACCCTAACAGACAAATCCCCTGAACCTAGAATATCGCAAAGACAAAATCGCTGTGTACCACCTAACCGTTTTGGTATAAGCGCAAATCTGTGCCAGATTCAGGAGCCAAAGTCATGGACAGACTTACAAAACATCAATGACGCGGAAATTAAAAATAAATGGCTAAAAGCTACTAGTGAGGAAATAGAATCTCTAAAGCAAAATAACACTTAGAGACTAATAAAACCTATCCCGGGTAAGCGTGTCATAGGTTGTAGGTGGACGTTCAAGACAAAAAGGGGAGCCAACGGGTCAATAGAGCGATATAAAGCTAGATTGGTCACTAAGGAATATGCTCAAAAATATGGAAGCGATTTTGATGAGACCGACGCACCCGTTGTTGCTCATACCACCCTGCGAGCATTCTTAAACGCAGCGGTGTACAAAGACCTTAAAATAACCCACCTAGATGTCAAAACTGCTTTCTTACATGGCGACTTGGAAGAGGACGTTTATATGCATCAGCCAGAGGGATACATAGCAAAAGGGGAAGAAGACAAAGTGTGTAGTTTAAACAAAGCAATTTACGACCTTAAGCAGGCAGCTAGGGCTTGGAACCAAAAAATCAGTAATCTAAATTTCGTAGAATGCGCATCAGACAAATGTCTATACAAAAGGGTCCAAAATGGAAAAATCGCATACATAATCGTGTAAGTTGATGACATCTTAGTCGCGGGAGATAAAGTAGGCACACACGAAATATACACTGAATTGTCAAAGCAATAGGAAATCAAAAATTTAGGTCAAGTTACACAATATCTAGGAATAAACATAAAGGAAACAGAAAACGGTAATCTAGAATTAGACCAGGAACACAAAATAATACAGATCGCAGAAAAATTCAATTTGTTAAAGGGTAAGCCTACATATACACCCATGAATACTAACTACTTTAATCTGGATCCGAACGGGAAACTAATGGGAAACAATGTAAAATTTAGATAGGCTATAGGAGGGCTTCTATACATTGCAACTTTAACTAGACCCGACATAGCATCAGTCGTTAATATCCTGGGTAAGAGGAATGAATCCCCAAGGGAAGTCGATTGGCAAGCCATTGAGAAGTTAATTAGATATCTACTTACTACCAAAGATCTGAAATTTGCCATAGATAAAACAAAACCCCCAATCCTAACGGCATATAGCGACACCGATTGGGACAATGATAGAATAGATAGGAAGTAAACCACTGGAAACTTGTTTAAATTAGGAAATAATATATTGGCATGGTCATCGAGGAAACAGAGTTGCACAGCACTCTCGTCCACGGAGGCTGAATATATCGCTGCCTCTAATGCAGGTCAAGAAATCGCGTGGCTATTAGACTTATTAAATGATCTCGAACTGTGTCAACAACTACCTGTGACGTTGTACGAAGATAATTTGTCAGCTATAAAATTGACCGAAAACGAAAAAGCACAAACAAGAACTAAACATGTGGAAGTGAAGTATCACCATATCAGACATCTATGCCAGAATGGCATAATCAAAATAACTTATTGGCCATCGAAATTAATGTTAGCAGACGTCCTCACCAAGCCGTTGCCAAAGCCTCATTTCGAGTGCTTGAGAAAAAAGTTAAATATTTTACTCTCGTCGGTTTGACATAAAAAGCGGGGGTGATGGAAAACGTCTCGGCACGTTAGTGTTTTATGCCAAACATCCCCTCGCGTGTAACAGGACAATTTACCGGTGGCATTATGCAACATAACTATCTGTTTGTAGCACTCTGTTTGTGAGATATGCTAAAACATGTCGCCACTTCCTGAGCATCATTTCGTAAGATTACGAAGCACTGGACATTTAAATACCGTTTTGTAAATGCTACGTGAGATGGCAGCACTAAAGACATTTAAAAGAATCTTGACTTTTAATCAGACTCAACTGTGTTCGTGAAAGAATATAAAGAGACTTGACGATTAAGCAATTTTACCTTTGTTCTGGACTATTGACTCTGCTGTAACTTTCAAGTGCCCCAGTTTTTTCTTCACTTGAAGGGCTGACGGTGATCCAGCCAGGGCGCCCAAATTTTGTGTGCGCAATCTATTGTTTAAACGGAATGTTACTTCTCCTGCGTGGAATTCATACCCTACATTATTCTTTTTTTTTAAATAATTTAATCTTATTTCTTTTGTAGTGTAACCACATTGTAATCAAGACAATATCTTCAATTAAAGTTGATTTTCTCTACATATGGACTCTTCGTTGAAGATGCATCCTCCGTGTGATTTCAAGTAAAGTTAAAAAAAGTAAAGTTCAAATAAAGTTAAATAAATTTTTAGGTGAACCACATAAGAAGAAAAGAATTCTACGTGGGCTTACCAGAAAGGTAAGAAAACTCATTTTATATTCCATTATTGTTATTTAACAGTTTAATACGATAACTTAAAATTTAAACTGGGTTAGCTATCTCGAACTCACCCCTTCCAGCGTATTTTATCAGGTATTAAAGGTATTTTTACATTTAAACCAAAGGAAAAATTGTTTTCTTAATTTTCATGAAGAATAGATAATGTTTATTGTTATAAATGGTATTAAACAGGTACAATGAAATGTACAGTTTCCTTATTTTCAAAGTTCTGAAACATATTGATCTGTTTTACATTTTACATTTTTTATTGTATGAATCTTCTAATCTGCTTTCATGCCCTAATATAAAAAAGTTTTGAGGATGTATTTTTTTTTCATAATTTGAGCATAAAAGGTTAAAGAAACAAACTCTAATTCAAGTAAAAAATATAGATCACCAATTTTTAATTTTAATTAAAAGATTTATAAAACAAAATTATAAACTTTATCAAAGTTTGATTTAATTTAAAGAAAACTGAAACATATCTGCGCTTCCCCTGTATGTACACTTTGACTATAACACTTTATAATGCATAAGAGAAAATGTAAATAAATGACGAATATTGGGCCTTAAACATGTCTAAAGAATGTAATAAAAGCAAATAAATGCAATTTTTTTTAAATTTCTTCACGGAAAATGAACAATGTTATTTATTTGCAATTTGTTATTTATTGCAATTTATTATTCATTAGCTTGAAAGTATAATTTATTAATGGGCGATAACAGATGTTTTGGAGCACTTTTGATGTTATGTAATTAAATAATTCCTTGATAAAATGTTTTCTGAATACATAATTTTTGTTTTCATACATATCTTTAAAATATATAGCTTTGTCGAAACTATATACAAGAGTTCAAAATTAGAAAAAATAAGTAAAATGGAAGCGTTATAACTCGATTAGTTTTAATAGCAAAAGTTTAAGGTTTTTTAAATGTTAATGTATTATTTTTACTAAATATATAATTGTTAGTGTGTTATGCCGTAATATAAAAATGCAGGGCCTTGTGATTGTATAAAAACTTAAATTTCTTAATTTTTTTTTATAAATGTATTTATTGATCCATATGGTTTCAAAGAAGTTTTTATATGAAAGTGTATGCTTTACAAAATAAATAAATATAGAAAAACTATATTTCAATTTGAACGACAGATTCACCTTAATAAAATAAATGAGAAAATGAAAATTAAATTCACAATATATATCTTTAATTTTTACTTAATAGGTGCTAAAATACAAAACGTTAAAACATTTTTAAAACAATCAAGATGTTAAAACATTGGAATCATTTTGATGTTAAAATCCAAGCGCTTTCGACTAAACCATTAGGCGTCATCAGGGAAAATCACTGCTGGATGAAAGACAACTGCTGGTTAAATACCAAAGGGCGCAAACCAACGATCCACAAACAGGGGGGTGGGAAGCAAAGAAAGAGAGGAGTAGCTAACCTGAAAAAGAGAAGGAGGGAGGGAGGGGAGGGGGAGGGAATGGTTAATCAAAACCAAATTCTCCAGTTACACCTAGTATGTTAAACCAAATTCTTGGTATATTATATGATAAAACATCATTACAGGTACGCTTTTCTCTTGCCAAAATTTCCAAAGACTCTCTGATTATACAAATATTATAATGTGATGATTGTGCAATGATTTTGACTTCTTTAAATAGGATATCAATATTTTTATCTTGACTTAACCGGGATAGAGCGGTGGATAGTTTACCCTTTTTTATATCTGTCATATGCTCCTTAATTCTTTCAAATAATTTGCGAGTGGTCATTCCTACATAAAGTATACGTTTTTGAACTGCTATTAACTTTAAAAGGGATAATATAAACTCCAGATTTATCATAATTATTTATAGGATCAATCATTCTGTGTACCAGATACTCTAACTTTGTCAGAGGTTTAGCTATAAGAATTACATTATATTTCTTCAAAGCATACTTAATTCGTTCAAAAAGATGTGGAATATATTGCATACTGCAAAATTTAGTAGGTTTTTCTTTATCTTTACTAACATTTGTAGATATTTTGTTACTATTATTATATTTATAAATTAATTTGTTGATAAATTTATTCGAAAAACCATTTTCACAAGCAATCTGTTTAATTTTACTAAATTCATCACTTAGATAAACATCCGAACAAACTTGAAAAGCTCGTTTAACATAAAAACGATATGCAGCAGTTTTATAGTTGAATGAAACATTACTGTCATAGGATATTGTATTGTTTGACCTGCAAGGTTTTCTATCGACTTTCATATCGATGCTTTTTGTTGAAATGTTCTTAACCAGTTCTACATCTAAAAAAAGATCTACATCTCTTCATTTTCTCATGTATGTTTTACATTAATGAAGTCTTGGAATCGGCTAATGGGAATATTTAAGGTGAAACACTCTGTATATTGTTATATCAGAAACATAGATATATGCAATAGAGTAATACATCGCATAATAATCTATATATTGACATTGAAAATGTATTAATATTTCGCCATAAGTGAACATTTGACTTCAGTATATTTATACAGATCTATCAGAAAATATTCATTGATATTTTATATTTATAGAAATGTTATAGAAACTTGTATTATATACAGGGCATCCAAAAAGTAAGTTCTGTTTGTAGTTTATTGTACTGTTCTGGTATCATGCATTTCAAGTAGTTGGACCCATCGAAAAAACATAAACGCCGGTGTTACAGAAGATAGCAGTGTAGACGATTGGTGTTTGGTAGTAAGTTGGTATAATATTCAGGAAAATAGAAACACCCACTGCGTGCAAAGAGTGTTTTTTTCTGTCCAAAGATTTCAGATTTATGATGCTGTCAGATAATCTGTTACCACTTGAATATGATCTATAGCAGTATCTTTCTTCGATTTAAGGATACAAATTATGATGTCGCGTTAAAATGAATGTCTCAATAGGTGTGGCATGTATGTTAAAACACAATCAAAGATTTGTATTTCAGTGTGTAATAAAGTATTTCAGTGTATAATAAAGTATTTTGTTATACAATAAAGTGTTTTGTTCAATTATATTTCATAATTATTTTATTTGGTCAATGTAATTAACTTCTGGGCACTCTTTTTAATATCATCCACATTTTAAAGGGAAAGGCTCATCTCACAAATATTCTGTTTACCCTGTGAAGAAATGTTCAAGGTATGTAAAATAAAACAATTTACAGTCATAAATATGTATTTTTTTTAAGTTCTTAAATTAGAAAATTAATGGCCTTCAAGAAAGGAAATGTGTAAATTTTAATTTAGTCAAACATTTCATTTAATAATTTTCTATTTTAAATTTTTACTGTCGTAACTAAAATGGGGCAAAAATGTTTAAGTATGTCGGCATTTAAAATATTTATATGCTTTTTTCTTGTAGAGGAAGAGAATATATTCTATGTACCCGTGTGTGTGGGTTTGCATGCGATTTATATTAACAAAGAAAATTTGAATATTCAAGAAATCTTATAAATTGTCATTAATGTTGAATAACGAATCAATACAAAGTATATTAGAAAGTTTCTTTATTTCGAAATAGATTGCAAACGGAGTAAGATATAAATTAATGGTATAGTGACTACGCTTAATCTTATACAACCAATAGCAACCCTCCTCCTCTAGCTGTGCATTTTTGAAGATATCAACTGAATATCAAAAACAGAAGAATAGAAAGAGCAAAATTTCTGATTACCAAGTTTACCAAGTCATCTGTTAATTAGTACGAATCAATTTGGTCCATATGGATAAAATACATTAAAACACATTGTGTGCGTTTGCTTTAAAAACTTGGAAAAACTCAATTACTTGGAAAAAGTAAACAACCAAACTGGCTTTCTGTAGATAGAATTTAATATCCAGCATGTTCGCAAAGCTTTCCCGTGACCGCGATACACATTCATATTCCTGAAAGTATCTCTGCATGCACATTTCTCAGCATGGGAACATGTCACTTTTTCAAGTATCTTTAATAAGAGGACACAGATTCAGCGATATTTTGTGTATACGGGCGACAATTTATTTTAACCATATGAACCAAATGTTGTTTTTTACTTATTAATTAATATTCTACAACTATAAATTAATACAAAACTCCCTTCTTTTGTTTTTGATTTTCAATGGCTGTCTTCTAAATTTCCTCAATTTATGCGCTGCCATTAATTGCATCAGATTGGGTATCAGTACTGTCAATTTGGAGAATTTTTTAAATTCAAAATATCTATCTATACTTCAGAACAGTAATTTTCACTTGATTTAATAACAGCATTTTCGCAAAGCTTTCCAGTGACCGCGATACACATTTATATTCCTGAAAGTATCTCTGCATGCACATTTCTCAGCATGGGAACATGCCACTTTTTCAAGTATCTTTAATAAGAGGACACAGATTCAGCGATATTTTGTGTATACGGGTGACAATTTATTTTAACCATATGAACCAAATGTTGTTTTTTACTTATTAATTGATATTCTACAACTATAAATTAATAAAAAAACTCCCTTCTTTCGTTTTTGATTTTCAATGGCTGTCTTCTAAATTTCCTCAATTTATGTGCTGCCGTTAGTTGCATCAGATTGGGTATCAGTATTGTCAATTTGGAGAATTTTTTTAGATTCAAAATATCTATCTATACTTCAGAACAGTAATTCTCACTTGATTTAATAACACACATTCCTTGATTATGTAAAAACAAGGTAAACAGTCTGAAAAAGTAGTAGATATTTTGAATACATAATTTCCTAATCTGGCAACACTGTCAGACATAATCACTTTAAAATATTATTATATCACATAACTATAGGTCTCTTTAGAGATAAAGAAATTTTATATAAACGCTATATTTGAAAAAATAAATATTAACATTTTGCTGATCGGTCACGACTATACTCGAGTTTTGAAAACCAAAGTTTAAGGACTAACACAGTGAACTGAATCCTCAGTTCGGCCTATGTAATTTCTGTTATTGATATTGGGAAGCTTTTACCAGACAGAATACGTATTTAAATCATAGATTTGGCCATCTTTTGTCAGACTACAAGAAATTTCAGATAAAATCCATATATTGTAAAATATTTATTGATGCATTAACTCGAAAAACCTATCTAGGCAATCAGTTTTTCAAAGAGATTCAGGATATGGCAGGGACTTCTATTGCTGCTAAATTCTGATTTCATAAGAAGTTGCAGGTTAAAATGGAAACCCCAAGTTCATTTTAAATTTTCCACGTTTTAGATGCAGTTTTGAAAATGCAAAACATTATATTCTAATTAAATTATTCTTAATAATTTTATTTATAAATTCTATATACGCAGTTCAAAGTTGTATGAAAAATACACAAATATTGCTCATTTTAAAAATATGTGTTCGTCTTGATCATAGATATGCATATGTATTCGCGTATGTCTTTGTATATGTGTTTCTATTCGATATCTATTAAAAAGAATTTTGTGTATTTAAAAAATTTTGTGAATTGCGAATAATGATAAATAAGGAGTTCATATAATCATTCATTCCAATATTTGACGATTTAAAATCCTTACTCATTCAAAAATTTTAATTATTAGGATACATTTTTTATAAATTTAAAAGCATTTTTACCTTTGATTCATCATGATTTTCAATTATTTCTACAGCCTTATCAGTGAAAACTTCTGTTGCATATTTACCACGAAAATTTTTTATTGGTTCTGTACCACTCTGTAGATCGGCTCCGTAAAAAGCCTAAAAATATAATAACAATTAGATAAAATACTTTCATAAACTTGCATTATTATTATTGTATTGCATACATCATAATATAAAATAGTACATTTTGATATTTTAAATTTAATAACAAATTTTGCTACAACTGATAAATTAAAGCTGTCTTATTTTTGTTTCTATGTAAAATTATTTGTCGACCGTCAGGAATTTTGTAAATTTAAAGGTGCCAGTTTCTATTAAAGTGAAAATTGCACGGAATCTGCATAAAGTGAGACATTTTGTGATAAATATCACAATTAAATTATACTAACAATAACGAAGAAAGGCATTACTCCTCATTATTAAGCTATAATGATAAAGGAAATAAACGGTCAAGTGCGAGCATTACTCGCGTACAGAGGGTTCCGTAGAATAAATATATGAATTTGTAATTGTATTATATATATATATATATATATATATATAAAGTTGCTAAAAGAATACTAAGACTTTGTAAAAAACTATACAACGTAGGGTTGGGTATAACTGTATATATTAGAAAAGTGTAAATGGGTATACCATGAAAGTTCAAAGAGATATGGAACCTAAATAATATGAAATATAGCTATTCGTATAACTCTTTTTTTAATATTATCTTAATCTGTTTATGATGAACTTAATTCGGTACTGACAATAAAAGCAGTGCATAGTTAAACTTCATTTGGCTTTTCATGAAACTAAATTCAGCGTAGTAATAACTTTTATTTCTACAGTGTAGCTAAAACCAAACCTTTGTTCAAAGTTTAAATTTGGCATTGTGCTAAGCGCGCTTCGAATTGAGGTCTCAAACTTGCAACGCCGCCTTGGTCTGTGCGCGTTTTTCCAGATAGGTGTTTAATTAACTTTTAAAGTCACTCGAGGCGTATTGAGAGATACAATCAATGCAAACTATCGCGAATCCCACAGTATTTATGCGATTCATTCTAATTAAATCTTTCGAGGGCGATGCCCTTAAAAAACGGACACCTAATTTTAATTCCAAAACAGACAAACGGCACCAAGAATATTTAATTAAAATTTTCCTTTTGTCATGCACGTGAAAATAAGCAAGTTTGCATTTTCTAATAAATTCATTTATAAATTCTGGTGTCAGTTCATTATTTCATAAGTTTATAAATAGAATTACTCCGTGCCGGAAAGGATTAAGTGGTCGCAGGACTCTTAAAGCTTCAAAATTTAAGAAATTTGAATTTTTTTAGACGTTAAGCTCCTATCTTTTCTGAATAATTTGATATAATTGTTTCCTTGAAATTCCCATTAGAACAGAAGTTTTGGCTTTTAGAATTATACCCGTTCAATGGCTGAAGCAGCGTTTCCGAAACTTTAACGTCATTATTTTCCAAATGGCGTTTTTTGGGCATAACGCACAGGATACCTCTAAAACTTCTGAATATTTTTTCATGAAATTTTCAAAACATATATTTCATGTTAGTCTGTATAAACTGAACCTAAAATTTTCTTTTTATTGTTCAAAAAAATACTTTTTTAGGTGATTTTACTGTTGAAATTTTCAAAATTTTGTATTAGCTAAATGCAACTTTGCATTAAAAATATAAAAATGCTTTAAATACAAATTTATTTAAGTTCAGGGAAATTATTACAATCTGAAGAATAAGTAAGCACCAAAATTTTCATTCTAGTTGCAATATTTATTTTGTAATCCTGCGCGTAAATTGTTATGCCATTTTTTGTTCGACAAATGTCTAACAGTTTCGAGCCCCTATAAATACTAATTCTGTAGCTTGCAATTTTTTAAATACATGAAACGAAAGAACATACTTATATCTTTCATCCCAATTAAAATTGTGTTTTAAAATCATATACATTTTAAGACATTAAATGTTGAAAATGGTCTTTTTTTCATTTTTTCCACTTTTTAGAGTCCCGAGATCTCTTAAATTAGTATGTTTATAGCAATTTGACGTTTATAGGTTTTATTCTGTTACTGGACATTACATTACACATATATATCATTAAAAGTTGTTAACTAGGCATAGAGTACGCCGCCCCTGTCCTTGTGTATGTCCAAACTGACCGTACTTTTAAGGGTTAATATCTCGGCTAATTACCGATGATTTTTTTTTCGAATCATTATCAACAATGCTTTTATTCTTCTGCATCGATAGGTATATTCAGCGATGCTCAACAATTTTTCTGAATGCCCGTAAATCGAAATTTGTGTATGCCAGAAAAATGCTAATTACTCAAAAACTATGAGACCTAGAGTAAGTGCTATAATTTTCCGGCAAGCAGTGGCGGCTCGTGCCAATCTTCACTGGTGGGGCCCGGTCCTCATAACATATTGTAAATTTTTATGTATTAATATTTGTTGTTTAAACATGAAAACAAATTATTTAAAACTAACTATTATTTAAAACTTTTATTTCTTACTTTTGTAAAAAAAAAAAAAAAAAAAAAAAAAAAATTAATTATTTTTTCAAGTAATCAACGTTAATTTCAAATTTATGAAATTAATTACAATTTTTAACATACCATTAATTGCCATTATTAACATTGAACATACTTTGATCAATCATTATTTAATTAAAAAACAAATATACAAAATAATAATAATAATAATAATAATAATAGTAATAATAATAACAATCTCACAACGTTACAGAAAAAAAATATAAACTTTACTTGCAAACATTGAAACTGTTCAGAAATTAAAATTTAGTACATTATTTAAATAAAAGTTTGGTATGTTTTTAGATGCGCAAATCTTTCACTAACTTTAAATTTAATTACCATTATTCACATTAAACTTACTCTGGTCAAACATTATTAAATTAAAAAACAAATTCACAAATCAAACAAAAAATAATTATCTCATAATTTAATAGAAAAAAATACATATTTTTCTTGCAGAGATTTAATCCATTCACAAATTAAAACTTAATGCATTATTTAAATAGAAATTAGGCACGTCGATTTTTTCGACTAGCAAATCTTTCACTTACTTTTACATCAAATTCTGATATTGTACTAATAAAATCTTTGTGGACTGAAAGAACAGCAAGAGTGTGCTTAATCGTTCCTGTCCCATAGAGTTTTTCAAAAATGTTTTAAAATTTTCTCTCATTCGCTCTTGAACTCCAGTATGACACCCGCTCACAACAGCGCACCGTCATATGCTTGCGCAACAAGCTTATCCTTTAAATAAAACTTTTCTAAATTTTGAGTTAAGATTATAGTAAGTCCCTCTGCTATTTTATCATAGACATCAATAAATTGAACAAACCTTTTCAAGGGTTTGTTGTTTTTTATATATCGTAAAATGATAACAAATTGCGAAGTGCAGCTTACATCAATATAGTTTCGTCAGCTTGTAAATCTACAAAATTAGAAGCAGAAATCTCATTTTTAACTTCATGCATATACGTTTCATATATACAATCCAACAGCTCATATTGTATAGTTTTTTAAGTATTTTTAGATACTGTAGCATTGTTTAAATGGTCTTCCAATATAGTGTCCAGTTTTGAGGCGTATGTGACCAATTCTAAAAACATACCTCGGTTTACTATTTAGCACATACCTGTTCTTCTCAACCATTTCATTATGTTTTTGTAATGAAATCCTGTAACCTTCATCCAACTGCACTACAATATTGACAGTTCCGAAGGTTTTATAGTTAAAAGCATTATTTAAATGAGTAGTATTCATTTCATTTTTTTTTACTCTTTCAGAAAAATGCTTCAAATCGTTACAGCCGGCCATACTCCATAATTTCATCCCTCCAAACAATAAAAAATAAAAACAGAACAATGCTTTTTTTTTCTTCACTTGCTGAAATACACAGAAATTTTTGATACCACTGTGTAGAGAAATAGCGTAATTTTCCCCATCTTTTCGTTGCATTTCAAAATTCTTCTGTTGATAAGGTCCCAGGCGTTTAATTTCAAGTATTTCTTCCAAATTCATTGTTGAAAAGGGCATAATAAATCATCTACAGAATTAATTTTTTTATTTCAAGAATTTAAGGGTGTGTTCGAAAAAATATTTTTCCACCCTCAACAGCTCGAAATTTTCTGGGACACTTTCAGACTCATTTTTAAAAGTAAAAACATGAAACTTGCTGAGATGATTTTTGAAGTGATGTTTAAGAGGCCGTGTGGTTTCATTTTTCGCTCAATTCAATAGAATTTGATTTTAAAACAATTATTTTCTCATTAGGACCCTTTTTTTCATCCCCAGATCTCCCGCTTCAGAAAATTCGGTTCAAAACTCCCACTTTGATAGCATTTTTTTTTTTTTTTGCAATATTTTCTGCATTTTTCAAAAAATCGACAAGCACGTCCCATTATGTAGTTTCTAAATAAGAGAATTTGCCAGTTTGATGCGTTTGAGAGTAAAAATGAATTTAAAAATAAATCAGAAAATAAGCAGTTTGGATTGGAATACACATTAACAATAACATGTGTCTCCGTTTAAAGAGAGTACAGAGTACTTAAAGATCGCGTAATTCAACGAATAAGCAGCAATAGTAATACAAATGGCGACGAATATTTTTGAGAATCCCCGTATAACAAACTTTGGATCAAGGGCACTCTCGCCCAGTGCCCCCCATTGCAAAAAAAAATACGGAAGATTTAGCTCTAAAAGAGCAGTACATCGCCAAAATTGAATGACACTTGAGGGAGGGAAATACTCATTATCGCGCCAAATGGGCACAAATGTCTTGTGCCCCGATACAGTAACCTTGGTGTTCAGAAGTAAGTAGTGGCCAGTAAAGTGATTTATTGCCTCTGAGAAAGAAATAGATGCTGAGAGTCGATAACGGATGAGTGGGCCCGATGTAAGAAGGAGTTTCTTTGCAATATATTTTTAGTAAACAGTTCTTTTTTTTTTTTAAGTTTTAAATTAAAAATATGAATCAAAATTGTTTGAATGAACAGAAAATTCTAGTGGGGCCTGGCCCCAGTGGCCCCAATGGACCGGCCGCCCCTGCCGGCAAGGTATATGTTAACGTCTACTACCTCTAATTGTTTCATAATTTTAGTTTCAGTAGATTCGGAATTAGATGGGGGGAACATATTTTTGCGGTACATTTTCAACAATATCTTTGAAAATATACCTAAAATTAAAAGAAATGTATTCTTGAGTTCAGCGTTACAAAAGCTTTCTCAGGATACCCCACATGATATACGAAGAAAATATTTTTTTTCTTCAAGTAGCATAATTAGCCCCTCTACTTTTTTACTAAATATGTTTATGAATGTTTATTAATCTGAAATTATGTTGGTTAATGGTCTTTATTACTTCCCCGAATTTGAACTTTCCACGTTCCATAGTTTACGAGTAAAATGGCTGTGACAGACAGACGGACAGACACAGGAGTGATCTTATAATGGTTCCGTTTTTACTTTTTAAGTACGGAACCCTAAAAATACGTATTTTCTACTGATGGACGAGGACATATGAGCGGTTTGTAAATACTATTTATTTCATAAGACCTTTCAAAAGAAATTTACACATAAGTTTAGGAAAGAATAAAACATTTGCCAGTTCTAATAATAAATGTATATGTCTTAGAGTGATTTATATTTATTCAACATACCATAACTAAAGGGTTGATGAATAATTTATATTAACATGTAATTGGATCTCAAATTTTATGCTAAATATAGCTTTACAGTTAGCTTTTCTGTCGTTTGAGACTGCCTAAGGATTTTAGCCGAATATGTTTTACATTTCTTACTTGTCTAGATTTATCTTAAAATATGAAATTTTAAGAAAATATGTTTTTAAGAAACACGTGTTAATTTTTTGCATATTTTCATTACATAATTCAGAAATATTAACGTCTGCAGTCATTATTTTTTAAGTAATTATCCGATATTTTAAGGGAATACCTGCGTAGCATATTAGCTTACAGGTTATAAGTCAATGCAATGTACTACTAAGTATAAGCTTGCGATGTGAAATCACATGCGGTTTTAAATTATCACCTTTTCCTTATTACATATGATTTTAGATTATCCCCCTTTGCATTATTAAATCTCTCTCTTTTTTAATTCACTCATTAAATAATTTTAAATTTTACTTAGACACTATGTTTTTCTATTCTAAATAAATGAAAGCAATAATTAAGCTGTTTCTATCGCTAAATGTTCCCATACAAATTCTAATCTTCAGTCATCAAGCTACATCAACAAGATTAGTCAAAAAAAAAAAAAAAAAAAAAACCCGGCTACAGAAATAATCTGCTCCTCTTTAAGAGTTCATTATTATAGTTTGTCATTTATGCATTTATTTCTTTCTGAATCATTTAATAGCTAAGCGTTAGGCTGCGAACGCACTATCCTTCTAACTGTTATCAGTGTCGGCGTCGTTTTTTGTGGCCACGCGGTGTCTTTGATTTTTAATGACTTTAAAAGGAAAAAGGGACCGGTGTCCTGCAAAAGAGGAACCTTTCCTTTAAGTAGGGTTGAGCTCCTTATCTCCTGACTCATTGCTGATTCCGCTCATTCTTTTGTGAATAAACCGCAGAATCCTTCAGAATAAAAGATTTTCCAAGAAAACTGGAGAAGGTGGTTAAAACACGCGTCTGTATGCAGCCTTAGGCTGCGTACAGACACGTGTTTTGCCTCTTTTTCCAGTTTTCGTGAAAAATCTTTTATTCTGAAGGGTTCTGCGGTTTATTCACAAAAGAATGAGGGGAAAACAATGGGTCAGGAGATAAGGAGCTCAACCCTACTTGAAGGAAAGGTTCCTCTTTTGCAGGACATCAGTCCCTTTCCTGCTGAAGTCATTAAAAATCAAAAACACCGCGTGGCCACAACAAACGATGCCGACACTGATAACAGTTAGAAGGATGGTGCGTTCGCAGCCTTAGCATCTTCTTTATTTTGTCGATCTATTGCGTTTGTCACCGGGTTTTCAAAATTCTTGTGACGTGATATTTGCATACTTTCAGTATTTTTAACTTACCAAATGCATCCTTATAAATTCATATGTTTGCTTACGTTAACAACTAATGGATATCATATGATTTATATGTTCTCTCCAAATTAAACATGCTAGTAAGTCAAAGGAACAATCTGTGGCGTATGATTTTCATCTTTCCTTCTCTGACCAGTCTGTTGCAAACATGTAGTCGCCTTTTTTGCATGATCATTAAGGCACCACCCATCTTACTATTTCATCTTGGTCAGGGCACAAAATATATGTAATAAAGTGGTTGGTTAGTTGCGGTGGAATAAAATTTATGAGAAAGTTTTGTGCTAGCCGTGATGAGTAATTCAAAAAATGTGGCAGTAATGCGTTAGTGCAGGTCCTTTAGAAAATCTTGAACAATCTCTTTCTGGAAGATTAAAATGATTCAGGCACGTTATTGGCCCTTAATCAATTTTAATTAGAAAGAAGTAGATATCCAGGTTGAAATAGAAAGATGGGTGGTGCCTTAATGTTCGAGCAATAAGCGGCAATTTGTTTGCAGGAAGCTGGTCAGAGATGGGATGCTGAAAATGATACGCCACAAATTGTTACTTTGACTTATCGGCATATTTAATTAATATATGAATTATAAGATATCCGTTACGTTTTAACCTAAAGATACATTGATAAGTTAGCAGCACTGAAAGTAAGTAACAAAACGTAATCCAGTAGCACGTTACAACAGTTTTAGAAACCCGTTGAGAAACGCATTATATCGACAAAATAAAGAAGTAGAGGCTACCGCTTAGCAATTATATGATACAGAACGAAATAACGCATAAACAGCTAATGATAACAAACTCTAAAACAAAAGATATATATATATATATATATGTGTGTGTGTGTGTGTGTGTGTGTATAAACATATATATGTTTTGATGATGGTCGGTAATGTTTAATTAATGGTTATATATGTGTGTATATATATATATATTAAATCTGACTTATGTAGTTGATGTCGCTTGATGACTAAGGATTAGAACTTGCATGGGAGAATTTATCGATAGAAATAGATTAATTATTTATTTCATTTATTTATAATGAAAAACATAGGGCTCAGATAAAATTTAAAATAAATTACACAATGAATAAAAAAGGGAGAGGGAAAGATTTAAAAAGGAAAAAAAGGAATTTATAACCATTTGTGATAAGGAAAAGGGGATAATTTAAAACTATATGTGATAGAGAAAAGTGAATAATAAAAACCATACGTGATTTCACTTCTCAAACTACGTTAATAATTTCGAGTTTGACTATGCATAAGGTGCGGTTAGAATTAAAAATGTAGTCATTTCTTTAAATAGTTTTTTTAATTCAAAAAGCTTCAGTTTGTCTGAGTTTTAAAAAGATTAAATCGTTGATGTCTGAAAATGAAGTCTGAAATTCAAATTAGCATTCATGTATGCCAAAATCATAGGAATCTCATTTCAAAATAATTTTCGTCATTTTCAAATTTTGCATTATGAGGTCTTTATGAGAATTGTAATAGACAATGGAAAATTTTCTTAACATTTCAACGAAGGCAAAAGAAGCTACAAAATTTAAAACAGCAATAAAATATATACAACATAGGATTTCGCCAATTTAAAATCAATAATCTTGCTAAAAAAGTGCATTGATGTCCTTAAAAAGGGGTTACAATACGTAAAAAGATGTTACTACATTTAAAATCAGATACGTATTCTGATTTTATATGTAATAGCAACTTTTACATATTGTGACATTTTTTTAAGGAAATAAATGCACCTTTTAAGCAAAATTGTTGATTTTAAATTGGTTTAATCTAAGGTGAATGTGACATTCCAGTTATACATGCATTTCATATACATATATCTTATGCCAACATAGGATATATGAAATAAGAAAGCGTAAAATGCTTTTCAAAGAATGTTAAATAATAAATGAAATGCTATCATAATTTACTCTTAGATGCTGAAATGATAAACTGTTTAAAACTTTGTGTAACTGTTATGTTATAAAAGCATTACATAACATTCCCCATTTAAAATTTACATAAATTAAAATTTTTATTCATATCCTCTCTTCTCTAAAAAATTGCTTTGTCTGATTCAGCGTGTCTTGCTTTCAAGTGAAATAGCCAGATGTCCATATTCTTTAAAATCTCACCATTATACCTATCTGATTCATCATTCACTGGATTATTATAATCATCGTATAGAACTTCTATTTGACCTCATACTTGAAAGGTCATATTATGGAAATGAACATTAGTAACTCGAATTTTTGATTTTAATTATTTGGATACTATATAAAACTATTAACGGCGAAACAGTATTTGAACCTTCCGAGAACTTTTGGGAACCAAACGTTAAAATAATAAATATAATAAGTATGGAGTGTATCTTCAACCGCTTTTAATTAAAATATCAATGTTATTTGAAATCAAGTAGCTGTCAAGAGAATTTCAAGAATAACAGTGATTGTATCTTACGTTTATGCCTTTATTTGATAATTGAAAGATCCGGATCTATAAATATTTCTGATATAATTAATGTGTTTGATCATAATAAATTAAATTATGCAATTTACAGTGTATTCCTTTAAGTGTGTAAGTATCATTTTATCTTCATGGGGTGAGGAGTAATATGTTCCTTGTTTATATTTAAAGAGTTTCCTTTTCAAATTTAATTTAATTTAGTTACGACGCATATACGCTACCCACTATACATCCGGTCGTAGTGTGATTCTGGGAGGTGTGAATTGGATTTATTTTGGTTCAATTTCAATTTTTCAATTGATTTTTTGCTCCAATTTACATATCCCAGGGTCACATTACAGTAACTATTTCCATATTCATCGATATAGAAAATATGTGAGAATTTTACCTGTACAGTTTCTTTGAATATAGACATACAAATTTGTAGAAAATAAAAATTTTATTGTAAATATATCACTATTTTTCATTTAAGATAATTTGTGACTGAATAACGAAGAATATTTTATTCGTTATCTCATTTTTTTCCCTTTTTTGCTCTCTCATATAAAAATTGAAGGTTACCATAAAGAAAATCGGCTTAAAGTAATAAATAATCAGCATATCACTAAAGAATCGACTAAAAAAAATTCTAAATGGAATTTTTTTCTTTTATCTTCAGCTTTTTCGTAAGATCCTTAGATCTATAATGATTCAGGAAAGGCAAAAAGTCTCTAGAAGTATTTGGTTCTCATTACCTTCCTTTGACAATGCGTCAGTCAAATATAATCATAAATTATAATTTATATTTGGCCCATACGTAATTTTTTAAGTTCACTTACCGTAATTTTTGGATCATTGGACTTCTCATAGTTGGTGTAGTCAAAGTAATCTATTTGGTCGTTATAAAATCCAAAAAATGAATCAAAACCCCTGTAAGTAGGAGTGTGTTCTTTCCTTGAATATCCAAGATGCCACTATATAAAAAGAAAAGAGATTAACCAACTTCAAATAATATTAATTTCCATATATTGCAAATAATAAAATAGATACAATCGAGAAAATTCATCTATGCGTCTATGATACTATATAGATTTTTCTCATGTAAAATATTTAAAGCAAAGGCTTGTAAGTTGACCGTTTATTTTAGCTTGTAAGTTGACCGTTTATCTCAGCTTGTAATTTATATCCCATGATCCTTAATGTGAATATAGAAGTGCAACGTCCTATAATGTTACAACTAACAGAACAAGTCGGAGATTGTACGTCAAACGTAGCAAAGGATCGTACTAAAATTAGTTTTATAAATATTCAGATCTTGGCGCAATATCTGTTGCACTCTTATGAAAAAATGCATGAATACAAAATTTATTACGATTATATACATTAAATTCAGTAATACGGAAATAATGACTCCATCTTAAATACAGTAAACTCCCGACTATCCGGCCTTCCGTACTAACTGGCCTATTAAAAAAATGGAAGAATGTTGCAAGCGGCCAAGGCAGGCAGGTTCCCATTCAGGTGGGTGTCAAAAGCACGGGAAAAAAATTCCAAACATAATAACTGCAAGGTCTTGGAACATTCTTTTGCACTAAAAATGTAAACATAAACCCTTGTGGGAAACTGCAATGGGAGATGAGAAAGATAAGCTTATTCCATTGCTGAAAAATATACCGGGCTCTGACGATGTCAATGCAGAAGACACATAGAATGGATGGCAAACGACGAAGTCAATGAATTAATTGAAAACGATATTGTAAAAGTGTTGACAGAAGGATAAATATCACAAGAAAAAGATTAAAAAAATTGTAGGAAAAATCTCCTCCCACATTCGTAAGGGTTCAAGACGATTGGGACAGCACTGTAGTACATTAGTCAGCAGGAATCGACGCCAACTGATATCCTCTACTTACCTAAATGGAGGGACATTGCGTCGCGGAAGAGGGCTAACAGGGAGAAGGAGTCCTCTATTAAGGACTTAACATACACTGTTAAAAATTTGCAGCATTCTGGCAGGTCATTTGACCTGTTTTTCAAAAATGGTTACACAACCGTAATTTTAACACTATTTTGACCATATTATTGGCCATTTTATGGTCAGAATGTAGTTAAATTATGGTTATGAAACCGTTTTTTCAAAAAACGGTCGAATGACCTGCCAGAATGCTGCAAAATTTTTAACAGTGTAAAAACTGTAAGTTTTGACTCTTATCTTATGCATAACTTGTCATATTTTTGCAATCATTTATTAATAAACAGTAAAATAAGATTTACTCATTTTTTTTACGAATTAGGATTGCGTTTTATGTTAATGTTTTGCTTATTTTGAAACTGTACACTGTTAAAAATTTTGCAGCATTCTGGCAGGTCATTCGACCGTTTTTTGAAAAAACGGTTTCATAACCATAATTTAACTATATTCTGACCATAAAATGGCCAATAATATGGTCAGAATAGTGTTAAAATTACGGTTGTGTAACCGTTTTTGGAAAAAACGGTCAAATGACCTGCCAGAATGCTGCAAATTTTTAACAGTCTATGTACTGTATATATAAAATTTATCTTAATATCTGTATAACATGTGTTTTTAATATCATGGCGGCGAGGGGGGCACGAAGTTAGCAAATATTTGTAGAACTCCGGCCTATCCGACATTTTTGTTATCCGGCCTACCCTTCCGCCCTATTAGGTCTGATAGTCGGGTGTTTAGTGTATGACGTAATCACCATGCCAACATATCATGGAATATCAGTGAATTAATTACGCATGATAAGATTTAATAGAATAATCACCATACCGACATAGAATCATTACCTAACATGGGATATCATTGAATTAATTACGTATAATAGGATTTAATATAATGAAGAAAACTTTTATTAATATATTTTTAAGTTTTGATTCGATTTTCATAAAAATTGAAATGCCTCGACAAAATTCTGCAACGATTAATATATTAAATTTCAAACTATTCGGTTAAGTAGATTTTGCGCTGTTATATGCAGACATGCGGACATACGGACAGAAAGACAGACAGACGGACGGGCCAGATGACGATTATAGGTGCGTATTTATATAATTACAAAAGCACTTAAAAATGATTTCAAATGAAAATCTGTTTTGAAATGTACGCAAGATTTATAAAATATTCCACACAAATCAATGCTATGATAATAAATGAACCGACGCAAAAGATACTTCAAATATTTAATACTAACTTTTGTTATTGAATTTTCCCTTAGTAACATGCTGGAATTTTGAAAAATAACTGATTCATGTAGGACATTTCTGCAGTAGACAATTATTTGCGAAATTAGTTATTAAAAGCATGAAGCTTTTTGAGTAACCGTAATTTACCTATACATAGCAAAAATGTGTAAAGTTTCAGCTTTAAAGGTTTGTGCAGTAGTGAGGGCTTGCTTCTGTCTTTTTAGCTGGGCGAAACTAGATATTAGCTTCTGATAAAATGGGAATTACTCATCAATGTTTTTTTGCCTCTGCAGATTTGAAGGTGCATTTAAATATTTTATTTTAAGGAAGAGCCCTTTGGTTAATCTTTAATCTTTTACCACTGGTTTTTTAAAACAGAAAATTTTCTGTAATTGAATCGCGAAAATGCGCGGATTAAATAAGGTAAACTTTACAATAAAAATAATTGGTGGGACTAATGAAGGATTCTGAGCACCTTAAGTGGAACGCATACCAGTCACTCGTCTCCAAGGGGATAAAAACTTTTTTATTGTTAAAAAATTATGAAATCAATTGTCATACGACATAAAGCAGAATGATGAAGCATTTAATGAAATCACTAGAAAAATAACGGTTTGATGTATAATTATATGTTTTTTAAAGACAGTATTTATTATAAAACCAAACATATTTTAGACAAAACGAAAGGGATTTTGGGTATTCGTAGTTTCTTAAAAGTTTGAACAATAGATTTTTTAATAAAAAAATTATTTAATAACTATTATTACAAAAATCTGCGACAATCGTTACCAAGAAAGTAAACTCAATTAAAAAGGCGTGTTCTTAGTTGATGAAGGATATTTATTAGACAAATGTTCCAGAAACATAACATAAAGACTTCAATTTGTGTGAAAAATATGAAGTAAACAGCGTAATAAAATTCAGGAAATCAGAAATAAGAATAGTCATCATTTTTGCACCCAATCTGAAATCACTTGACCTTATATTTAATACTTGCTAGCCAAGTCACTTCACCAATACCATTCTAACCGAACTCATATTTCTATAAAAACACTGTAATTCAAACAGTGGCACCGTATGCACTGGCAACCACATTTCTAAATATGGAACGTCACATTCGTGCTGTTTGTGTGCATATAGTGGAAAATTTTAGCACTTGTCTTTATTTTATCACATTTTGCACAAAGGAAGTCTCCTAAAAGTCTTATGGCAATATCTTCAATATCTACTAACCGTACCCGAGTTTGCTAAGAGTTGAAGACCGTATATTTTTGACTGAATAAGTGGATTGCGACGCGACTCCAACATCCGTTACGAAATTTGTTTCACTTGACATTTTCTATCACCTATCTTTGTTTTCCATCATATTCACTGAACACTATATAGGGTGACCACGCCAGTAGTTGATACCCCTCCAGTGATCAAATTTTTGAAATATTGAGTCATTTCAGGCGGAAATGAGTTTTACACGTGGCACTAGACATAATATTTTTGTTTGAATGTTAGAGCACTTGTTGTCACACTGTTGTCAGCTGACTGCTGTAAGAGAAGCCATTTGATGAAATGTTTTTATTAGAAAATGTAAAAATTTAAATTTTGATTAGTTGGAGACAATTACGGTAAGTTAAAATAATCCACTTCGATCTTTCTTATTTCAAATAATAGTTTTATATGAATTATTGTTAATCACAGCTTAAGCATGATATTTTAAAAAATCATTTTGGAATTTTCGACTGATTTCTTCGATTGATCAACTGGGAATGATGACTGGAAAAATGACAATTAAAGAAACTATTTTCTTATAATTTTGTTGCTATTTAATTTCAGCAGATTTCATTTTTGCCCATGATAGGACATCCATTAAGGGTTGTAGCAATCAAGTTAGTTTAGACCAATGTCAGACGGGCGCCTTTCTTGTACTTTTTTGCTTAAGTATTATCCATTCACAATGCTATAGCATTGTGAATGGATAATACTTAAGCAAAAAAGCAGCAAAAAAGGCGCCCGTCTGACATTGGTCTTACTTCTAAAACTTAAAAGGAAGGAAATATAATAAAAACACCGTAGCGCCGACCTTATTTGTCAACTACTGGCTCAGTAACCCTATTTTTTCCATGTTATATATCGGGGTTCCGCCGCTAAATTCAAGATACAGTCGGCTCTCGTTAATTCAAAATCGGATAAATCGAATCTTCGCTTAATTCGAACTAAACATGAAGTCCCGAAATTTTCAATGGCAGTATAACGTTAAATCTTTTCATTTATTCGAACTCATTTTCTCTTGACTTCGTTTAATTCAAACTAACGAGAATTCCATTTTTTCATTTTTCCTTACTTTCTCACGCACTTGAGATCCTTGAAATAACTTTCTTTCTTTCATTTTTGTCAGAATTGTTCTGAACTATTATAATAATCCCATGCATTTGATATCCGTTTTCTTAGTGCGTCCCGTCTGTCCATCAATGACACCTCCGCCCCTTCTTCCATTGTGCTTGTTCCTAATCCCTTCTCTAGCATTTGACCCAATGACATTCCAAGAAATTCACAGGGTGGACATCTGTTAAAGATGGGAGAAACCCGATTTATCACTACATTCTATTTGCAGTGTGGGGATCGAATTTTTCAGTCAATGTTTTTTTTTACTGCTAAAGTGTTTTTTGAGAAAGTAAAAGATCTTGTGTCTTTGAAATATGACTCCACGTGGAAGCTATAAATCATTAACTCTAGAAGCTAAAGTGGAAATTATTAAAAAGGTAGGATGTGGCCGATCTAAGACAGAAATTGCTGCAGAATATCGAATAAAAAAGAATACCCCCTCTACTTACTTGAAAAATAAAGAATTCATCCTGAAATCATGGGAAAAGGAAAGATTTGCTAAAGGACGAAAACGTATGAGAACAGCAGCCCATGAGCATTTAGAGGAACCTTTATTGTTATGGACAAAGGGTGCATTGGCAAGAAATGTACTTTTGAATGTACCTATATTGACAGCTAAAGCGAAAGAACTTGCAATAGTCATGGGTGTTAAAAATTTCGATTGCAGCGAAGGATGGCTGACACGTTTTAGGCACCGAAATAGCATCGTACAGTCGGCATTCGTTAATTTGAACTCGTCGGGACCACAAGAAATGTTCGAATTATCCAGAGTTCGAATTATGGAAAGTGTGAGAGGAAAACATGTTTAAAGGGGTACTATTACAAAGGAATTAATGTTGTAGTATTTTTTTTTTAATTATTTTGTCTGTTATTGTTAGAATATGACTTAATATTAAATTAAAAATAAATAAAACACAAAAATTAATAATACACTATAAAACAACTGCATTTAAAATTACATTTTAATTGTACTATAATTTCCTTACCTGAAATTAGATGAACATTTAAGAAATTATTTACGCTTATTTATCATCTCTATGAAAAAATTATCCATTGTTCTTTGCTTAGTCCTACTCATTTTTGATCCTTTAGCCAGTTTTCCTATTTGTAACAAACAGTTAAGTTCTTTGTCCGATGACGGCTACACCAGGATAAATGTACGCAAAGATTCAATTGATTGCACTGTAAAAAAAATCCGACCAGTTTTCTCGTAGGAATCGGAAAAATAGTTGCCCTTATCGTACCGGAAAATTTTCCGACCCAGCTTGGAATAAAATCCGTAAAAAAAAGGAAATAGTCAATAAAACGGTATTTTACGGATGTTATTCCGATTTTACGGATTTTATTCCGAGCTGGGTCAGAAATTTTTCCGGTACGATAAAGGTAACTATTTTTCCGATTCCTACCGGAAAACTGGTCGTATTTTTTTTACAGTATGTGCAATTCACTTTTCTGTTGGTAAGGAAAGCACTTGGGACATAGCAGAATCGCTAGAATCTGATTCCATTTCCTCATTGCATTTTTCGTGAATTGTTTCAACAATTTCTTCCGCAGTTAAAGGTTTAGATACTTCTAAACTATTGCCGGCTTCTGCATACTCTGCGTACGTAATATCACACTGGAACTTTTCAGAAAAGTTTGGAAATTCTGTTTTTTCGAAAGGTTTGTCGTTTTAGTCATTTGCATTACAACCACTCTTTTTAGACGGATGGATAAATCCGGTATGTCGAAAGCATTTTTCTATTGTTTCAGATTGTACGGCGTCCCACGCCGAATATAAATCGTTGATGGCTGTGAGTAATGTTATGTCGTAGCTTTCTTTAAGATCAATCGAAAATAAAATTTGCTCTAGAACCCTTTTACGATAGAGTTTTTAAATTTTGAATTATTCCTTGGTCCTTCAGTTGCAGTTGTGGTGTAGTATTAGGGAGGGGGGTAAATATTAAATCTTTATAGAGTTCAGTGTTGGTAGTTTACAATTACTCTGTACAATTACTCTGTACAATATCTAACAGCAATACAATTTTTCTGTTTCAACGAGAAAATTTTTTTATCCAGTTCTTTTAACCAACTGATGTAGATTTCACGCGTCATCCAGGCTTTGGCATCTGCCACATCATCAACAGGCAGTGTTTTAACTCCTTTGAAGCAACGTGGATTAGTTGATTTACCATTGAATAACAATTTTAACTTCTCACTTCCATCCATATTGGCACCTTGCATCACAGTTATCCTGTCTTTTCTAAGTTTATCACTTGTGTACGTTTCACCTTTAAATGTTAAAGTCTTATTAGGAAGAACAGGGCTTAATTTGCGCCGGAGCCCACCGGAGCCCGATTTCGGTACTTCTCTGTTTTTAGTAAATATTTAAATATTGATCGGAAGTCACCGGAGCTCATAAATACAGGGCTCCGGAGCCCAGTGCAATAGCACTTCCGAAAAATTGAAGTCTAAATTACCTTTTCCTTTCCTTCCCTTCTCTAAGTTTTTGCATTCTTTTTACCAAACACTTTACGTGACGTAATGTGTCGCAGACCTAAGAAATGAACAGAATTTCCAAACTTTTCTGAAAATTTCCTGTGTGATATTACGTTCGCAGAGCATGTAGCAGTCGGCTTTAGTTTAGAAGTATCTAGACCTTTAACTGCGGAAGAAATTGTTGAAACAATTCACGAAAAATGCAATGAGGAGATGGAATCAGATTCTGGCGATTCTGCTACTATGTCCCAAGTGCTTTCTTTACCCACAGAAAAGTCAATTGCACAATCAGTTGAATGTATGCGTACATTTATCCTGATGCAGCCGTCATCGGACAAAGAACTTAACTGTTTGTTACAAATAGGAAAACTGGCTAAAGAGTCAAAAATGAATAGGACTAAGCAAACAACAATTGATAATTTTTTTCATAGAGATGATAAATAAGTATAAATAATTTCTTAAATGTTCATCTAATTTCAGGTAAGAAAATTATAGTACAATTAAAATGTAATTTTAAATGCATTTGTTTTATAGTGTATTATTAATTTTTGTGTTTTATTTATTTTTAATTTAATATTAAGTCATATTCTAACAATAACAGACGAAACAATTTAAAAAAATACTACAACATTAATTCCTTTCTAATAGTACCCTTTAAACATGTTTTCCTCTCATACTTTCCATAATTCGAACTCTGGATAATTCGAACATTTCTTGTAGTCCCGACAAGTTCGAATTAATGACAGCCGACTGTATATGTTATGTTAGCGTAGAACGTTCACTGTTTCCTTTTTGAACGTTTTTTGAGAGCGCACTTTAAAAAGACCCAATTTTTTGCAAATATTTTGAAATATTAAGATAATTAATTCTGTTCCTTTTAATCAAACATTAATTTTGTTTCTTACTTTTCCAACTATGTGTGAAGCATAATCTAGGCTCTTCAGATATTCAGGAAGCGTTTTTATATCCAATGGAAGAGCTGTAGGCTCTCCACTCTTTATTCCTCGATTCTGAAGACCTAAAAAATAGTTTTCCATTATATTTACTCCGAAGAAGACATTAAATTTCCTTTTCTTCAAATAATATATATTATATTTGTAATATTTTAACCCTTTCAGGGGCAAAGCACTTCTAATGATAAAATGTTAAAATGAATGAATGACACCGGTATTTATGAACAAATTTATATGAAATCAAGTAAAAGCTTTTCTTCGCGTAAATTATATTAAGGAAAATTTAATTCCTAAATTCCGGTGTCAATGTGGCATTTAGGAATTAAAATTAAGTGGTATATATAATATACCGGTGCCCTTCAAGGGGTTAAACTTGTTAATATATCTGTAAAATGAATTTCTAAGGCTCAAATATTAGATGGTAGACTATATATGCATGTCAACAAGTAAATTACTGCTTTAAGTTTAGCACTTACTTCAGATTTAATATTAGTACATTTTATTATATTATATTAACAACAATATATATATTAAAATTCAAAGATGAATTTTAGTACCGATTTTGGCAAATCTGAGCATGCTTAATTAATGATAATTTTATGGTACCTTTCTGTCGCTAAACAGAGAGACGAATTTCTTATGAGTTTGGCGAATGCTTGAGCAATGATTATTTTGGGATGTTTTTCAGTCGCAATACAAAGTAGAGCATTCTTATGATTTATTTTTATTGGCATTACATATTCCTTTGGTAAATTACTTTAGAAAGTAGGAGTACACACTTCAGGTATTTTGTTCATTTTATTATTTATTCTGATTTGTTGCGTGTCCATTTTGATCTGTTCTTACTTTCTTCATTTTATTTTCATCGAATTAAACAGCCAAATAAGCCAGCCTAATAGTAATTATTCGACCAAATACTGATCCTTTAGACCAGATATTCGGGGTTTCAAGAAATTAAAAAATTGAATCTTAAGACAATTGAACATCATATTTAACATAAATATTCAATTTGGATGAACGGAATATTTCCGTTAGTAAATTTCAACACTTTGTAAAAAACATTTGCTTTAAGATATTATTTAAGAAAAATCTTAAAATTTTGTATATCACTAAAATTTGAGGTTCAGTAACCGATTGTAGGTGAATATTTTCATAGGATAGAAATATGCGTGTAAAAGTAAGAAATAGATTATTAATAGGCTTGTTACCAAAGAATACAACAAAAAAGTCACTAAAGCAAGTTATTTACTAATAATTAACTTTCTTTTTAAACAATATAATAAATAATGTCATTAAAGCAAACTTATTTAAACATGATCCCATTTCTTAATTATTTATTCTTAATTAATATACCAATCAGTTAAAATATCAAGCAATTAAGAAATGTTTTCCGAATTTCGAAAGGTTATTTATGTATTGAAAAAGTTATAATTCTTCATCATAATTTGCCTTTGTTGAATTATTGTTTAAATTTGGGATGCACAACCTGTGGCCCGCGGGCCACCAGCTTCACCACTGTTTTTATCCAGAAAAAATTTTCTAATTAATTGACGGAAACTTTGCTATTAACTAATTCTAATGTTACTTTTAAATTTTTTGTGGTGGCAAACAATTTTCTGGCAAAAAGGTTGTGCAGCACTAGTTTAAATAATCCTCAACCCAATTTTTAAATCACTAACTCATTTGAATATCTTTCTTAATAATTAATTTTCTTGAGTGTCACTTCTCAAAACACCACATGAATAATATTAAAACAGTATCTCTTATTTAAATGTGTTTTCATTTTTTTTATATGTTTTCATTTACTTTTTATTAATATCTAAATTTATTTTCAGTTAAAAATAGTAGTCATATAACAATTTTTATCAGATTTTGAAAGTTTATTTTTGTGTATTGAAAAATTGTACAATATCGAAGAGTTTATTCATCATAAATTGCCTTTGTTGAATTACTGCAATTTGAAAAAATATCCTTTTTAATTACATCATTAATTCTCATAAATATTGTATTAATGTTTTTATTAAGTTTCATATTCCATGCAACAAAATAATACCAAAACAATGTTTTATATTTAAATATGATTCTATTTATTAATTATTCTAAATAAATATTTAAATTTATGACAATTAAAAATGATAGTTATGGAAATTTTTTAAAGGATTTTTTACATATTTGGTTAGGCTGAATAATAATAAAAAAATATTTGGCCAAACTGAATATTCGGTAGTATGGTCAAATACTGAATGTATGGTAACAATTAAAAATAACAGTTATGTAATTTTTTTAAAGATTTATACGTATTAGGTTAGGCTGAATAAATATAATATAATATAATATAATATATATATATATATATATATATATATATATATATAGGTAGATATTCGGCGAAACTGAATATTCTTTAGTATAGGCAAATATTAGATATACAATAGAACCTAGTTTCTTGAACTTTCCAGTTGTCGAGTTCTCAATCAACTCTCAATTCGGTTCTCAAACATAGAATTCGAGCAAAATTTGATTTGGTTATTGAACAGTGAGAACGTTGTCTTCAAATAGATCGAGGGAACAAACATAGAAAAAAAAATGTAATCTTTATTTTGTTTTTATTTTGACGCAGGACTAAAATTTATGAGGTACAGTAATCACAGAGTTAGCAAAATTCATACATTTTGAGGTCTTGTTCGGCGAGGAGTCCGATTCCTCTAATTTCGTTTTTTTTTCATTTATCCGAATAACATATACATGACATACAGTGATCCCGGTGGTAAATGATTTCTTCATTCTGATATTGAAAAATAGAAAATTAATTTAGAAGTTTTAACGTTCTAAAAAAATAAGAATGGAATCCCTTTCCTGTCTCTTTCTCTATATTTTCAAGTCATCCAATGCTTCACCGAGAAATGTATAAGTACAAATTTTGTTAAACTTTTATTAAACGTTTATAAAATTATCATTTTCTCATGTAATATAGATTACTGTAGTAACACTTGTAGATTTTACTCTATTGTATTATACAGTGCATTATTTGAAACATATAAATAATGGAAGTAACTTGGGGCGTAGTCCGAATTAATCGTGCGTTCGTATGGTAGAATTTGATTATTTAGAGGACATCTAATTACGGGATTCTTTTTTAAATTCCAACACTTATATATTTGTACGTTTTTAGCTCTGAAAAGCGAACAAATTGTGTTCTCCTGTAGTGCTCGCTATTTAGATGTTTTACTGTACTTTAAAAATCTCTTGAAGATTTGATATTCTCCACCTTATTACTCATTTAATGATTTAGATAACTTAATAACACTAAATGATGACCTTCAATACCCACACTCAAAAAAAAATATAAATAAATAAATAAAATAAAATAAAATAAAAAAATAAAAAGAATTTGCACTAAATTGAAAATTTTGCGAGTCAAATTGGCTCGCTACCACCAAAACCGCACTGTGAAACAATTATGTAACGTTAATCCATAAAATTGGTGGCAGCCTTGCTCCTTCCATTCTATTGAGTAATTTAATCAATATAACCTGTTTTACGTTACAATAATATGTAATGTTACGCCACTTATATCAGTTTAAATTACACCATTATATAAGTTAAATTACTCCATAAAATTGGAGACAACATGTTGCCTCCAATTTTTGGGGATAACGTAACATAAATGTTTTACAGTGTGTAAATCAAATTTTAAAATGCGCGAGTTAAATTCTGAAGTTGTAAATTAATATTAATATGTTTCACTTTGATAAATGTAAGACAGCATTTTATTTGTATATTATTACCGAACCGATTTCAAAAGTAATGGTATCTATGTCGATGCAACTAACCCAAACGGGATGCAGAGGCAAAAAACGTTCTAAAAATACGATTTTTGTGTTACTGAAGGGCCTAGAAACATGAAATTTGGCATGGTCTATCTACTAAAAACAACTTTTCAAAAGTAAAAAAAAAAAAAAAAAAAAAAAAAAGAAAAGAAAAGAAAAAAGTGAAAGTTATGGCTAAAAAATAGTGTGATATCAAATTTCCAAGCTTACATTATGGTACTTATTTAACATTTTTTATTAAAAATTTACCATATGTAAATCGAGTACCTAAGTATACGTTCATAAAAAGCCTTTTCTCCTTTACTAAATACATCATAACGTGTTTCTGAAAATTATTTTTTTTTAATTATGCATGATGGGCTTGGCGGCCATCTTTCCATATTTTACACAAATTTCTAAGCACACAAGTACGTTATTTAGATCGGAAGTTCGAAATTGTTGCTAAAGCAAACATTTTATACATTTAATTTATGGAAATGAGTGCCTAGAAATTTGTGTCTTAAAATAAAGTTGAAGTAACTTCAGGTTTCATTTTATGATTCTTTTTTTTCGGAGGGGGTTAATTAATTAGTTAAAGCAGTAAAAATCAATTTTTTTTTCAAAATAAAAGACTTTCTTAATTATCTGTCTGTAGCTAAAACTAGAAGTTCAAAATTCTTAATAATGCAAACATATTACGAGCTTGTCTGCTTAGAAATTTCTGTAAAATATGGAAAGATGGCCGCCAAGCCCATCATGCATAATTAAAAAAAATTTAATTTTCAGAAACACGTTATGATGTATTTAGTAAAGGAGAAAAGGCTTTTTATGAACGCATGCTTAGGTACTCGACTTACATATGGTAAATTTTTAATAAAAAATGTTAAATAAGTACCATAATATAAGCTTGGAAATTTGATATCACACTATTTTTTAGCCATAACTTTCACCTTTTTTCTTTTCTTTTTTTTTTTTTTTTTTTTTTTTTTTTGCTTGGCTTTTTTTTTACTTTTGAAAAGTTGTTTTTTAGTATATATCAGTTCTTTTTTTAAACAGATTATATATAATTGAAATAATTCTACTCGCTAAAATAAGTCCTTGTATAGCCTTTATAAGCAGGGAACAAACACAATAGTATACATTTTGTTTACCTATCATTCATTTTTTAGAGTAATTAATAATTTAAAAGTAAGGAAAGTCAATTTTTTCTTTAAAAGTATCAGTCTTTCTCAATTTATACCTCCTTAAAATTGTCTATGAAGGATGAAAATTTAGTAAAAACAGATAGAGGCGAAATAAAATATATATTTACAGATAGTCTGCCAGTTAATTGTTAGTTCTAACTTTTTCTTGCTGACGGTTTTGCAAAATAAATTTACCTTTACAAATACCCACGGATAATACGAGAATGAAGCCCCGCAGGCATCTAAAGAATCGAAGTAGTGATGGGCGATTCTCGAGAATTCAACAATCGAGAAAAATCGTCATCGTAAAAAATCACAATCGATACAGCCATCGATTAATTCATAGAATCTACAATCGAGATGTTTTACAATCGATTATAACGAGAAAAGCTAAAAACAGTTATTGGAAAACTTAGCTATTATTCTGGCCGACAATTTCATAGTAGTGATAGGGCTTAGTGATGGGCGATTCTCGAAAATTTACCAATCGAAAAAAATCGTTATCGTAAAATACACAATCGATGCAGTCATCGATTACTTTCGAGAATCTACAAAGGAGATGTTCTAGAATCGATTATTGAAATCATTGTTTTTACATATATATAAGGCAGATTTTATTAAATATAGGGTAACTGAAAACAGATGGAATAAAAAAACAACAAACCAAAGGGAAACTATAAAGGAGCCATAAGACTGAAAAAGTCTTGTAAGGGTGCCCCCTGGTTGAAAAAAGCTGAAAAAACGCGAGTAGCTATGAAGCGGTAAGGGGAGTTTAAGTATCAAAAATTAGAATTTTTCGGCAATTAGCACCAAAATGGCCAAAGAAATAAGAATCAAAAGCACCCCCTAGTGGCAGAAATATTAACTAAAGAATGATAAAAGGGATCAAAATTTTTTATTGATTTTTCTACGTCATTTGAGATTGGATCTTTAATTTCCCGATTTTTATAAAGTCTTCGACTGGAATACATTAAACGAACTCCCGCGGGGAGCAAAGAAGGAGGGAGGGGCAAGGAAAGTGCATAATATGAATATGTGGTCACAGGACTTTCCAACGTTATGGCACATGAGGGGTGTCGGCTAAATTTTGTAAAGTGCCCCCGCTCGGGGGCAAAGTAAGGGGAGGGGCGCGGGCGATATATAAAATGAAATAGTAGTCACAGAGCTTTCCAATGATATATCACATGAGGGGTGTCGGCAAAAGATAGAAAAGAGTCCCAACTCCCAGGATTCCAATTATCGTGCCCCCCCCCCCCCCGAAATATACCCCGCCCATCCTTCTCTTTGAAATTTTCATATATTAAAAATTATTTATCGGAGGGCTCCGTAAAAAAAATCCGATCTAAAATGTTTAAAAACGCTACGATTTCAAAAATGTTCGAAAAGTGCCTCTCTCGGGCCGCCAAACTAAGGAAGGAAGAAGAAAGGTTCATAATATGAAAGAGTAACTTTGCGATGATAACCGAAAACTTTCCGATGATAGATCAAATGACTGGTCCAAAAAAAGTTTGAAATCTACCCCTCCCACGTGGGTTCCCTCTTTTATCCTAGAATATACTCGGAAATAACGCAGCCCCACTTTTAAAATTTTATATTTAATAAATAATATTTATCGGAGAGCTCCATTAAAAAACCTCATTTAATGATATTTATTGTAGAAATCTCTACAATTAAAAAAAAAAGTCACCCCCGCACCGCTCCCCCTCCCCCCCACCCCGAACCCCTTCCGGAATTCAACTCTGGGAGGAGAAAGGTTCATAATATGAAAGAGTGGTGAAAGGACTTTCCGATGATATGTCAAGGAGAGGTTTGGTAAAAGTTTGAAAATTACCCGCCCCCCCCCCTCCCTTTGTCACTCTCGCGCACCCCAGAATTCACTCCCCTTCCTCTTTGAACTTTTTATATTTAATAAATAGTATTTATCTGAGTCTCCAGGTATGGGGCAGCTTGGCAGAGCTAAAATAAGAGAAACATTGAAAATTCGGGGCAAAATGACACTAAATTTAACAGTAAAGTTTGAAACTAGGACTATACAGAACTGAATACATAAACTACTATGCTTCATAACCCACATCGGTTAATAGCAATAAAATGATAAGTGCCAGTTAAACTGATGGCATTGAGCTCACAGGTTATTAACACTAACTGTATATTATACTGTTATTTCAAAGAATAATGTCCCTCAAAAAATAAATGAAGGGAAATATCCCTCGTTTGCCCCTTTTATACTTAACCAATGAACCTCCAAATCTAATCAAGGAAACTCCTTATCTATAATAAATCAGTATATCAAATTTGAAGCAAATCAGATAATTCTGCATGAAAAAAAGAAACATATCGCTAAATTAAGGGTGGTCTAACCCCTTTAACCCTTTTATACTTAACTAATGAACCTTCAAATCTAATCAGGAAAGCTCCTTATCAGAACAAATATAGAAAAAAAATTAAAGTAAATTGAATAATTCTCCATGAAAATCCATTTATCTAAATTAATGGGAGGGGACTTGCCCCCTTTTCACCCTTGTATACTTAACCAATGAACCTCCAAATCTAATGAAGGAAGCGCCATATCGGAATAAATCGGTATATTAAATTTGAAGCAAATCCAATAATTCTGCATGAAAAACCCTTTTATCTAAATTAAGGGGAGACTAGCCCCTCCCCTTTATATTTAACCCATTAAACCTCCAAATCTAATCAAGGCAGCTTCTTAACATAATAAACCGGTATCCCAAATTTGGAGCAAATCGAATAATTCTGCATGAAAAACCCATTTATCTAAATTAAGGAGGGGGTCTATCCCCCTTTCCCCCCTTTATACTTAACTAATGAACCTCCAAGTTTAATCAGGGAAGCTCCTTAACATAATAAACCGGTATACCAAATTTGGAACAAATCGAGTAATTCTGCATGAAAAAATTATTTATCTAAATTAAGTGGGGGACCAGCCCCTCTTCTCCCCCTTTATCCTTAACCAATGAACTTCCAAATTTAATCAGGGAAACTCCTTAACATAATAAACCGGTATACCAAATTTGGAGCAAATCAAATAATTCTGCATGAAAAGCCCATTTATCTAAATTAAGGGGGGACCAGCCCCCTTCTCCCCCTTTATACTTAACCCGTAAACCTCCAAATCTAATCAAGGCAACTTCTTAACGTAATAAACCGGTATACCAAATTTGGAACAAATCGAATAATTCTGCATGAAAAACCCATTTATCTAAATTAAGGGGGGGCGGACCAGCCCCCCTTCTCTTCCTTTATCCTTAACCAATGAACTTCCAAGTTTAATCAGGGAAGCTCCTTAACATAATAAACCGGTATACCAAATTATGAGCAAATCAAATAATTCTGCATGAAAAGCCCATTTATCTAAATTAAGGGGGGGGGGGGTCTAGCCCCCTTCTCCCCCTTTATACTTAACCCGTAAACCTCCAAATCTAATCAAGGCAACTTCTTAACATAATGAACCGGTATACCAAATTTGGAGCAAATCGAATAATTCTGCATGAAAAACCCATTTATCTAAATTAAGGAGGGGTCTACCCCCTTTCCCCCCTTCTTACTTAACTAATGAACCTCCAAGTTTAATCAGGGAAGCTCCTTAACATAATAAACCGGTATACGAAATTTGGAGCAAATCGAAGAATTCTGCATGAAAAACCTATTTATCTAAATTAAGGAGAGGGGGGACCAGCCCCCCCTCTCTCCCTTTATCTTTAACCAATGAACCGTCAAAACTAAACAGCGGAACGCCTTATCAGAATGAACATAAAAAAAATTGAAGCAAATCGTACATTTTAATCAAGAGTTATCGCGTTACGTACATACATACGTGCGTACAGTACATGCATACACACAGAACCGACGGGTACATTAGCTCTCAGGCTTAGATAGCCTGTGAGCTAAAAAGAGATTGGATAAGCAGATGGACTCCTTTGAGAAATTATGACTTAAACCAGAAATGCGGTAAGTTCGACTCTGAAAGCTTCATTTCTATCTCGCATTTCGGCAAATCTCATCTCGATGATTTTTCCAGCATTTCGACGCTTCCAGATGGGAATCTGCTCGATGGTTGGTTCTCTCGCGGTTTTAAACCTTTCGGGATGGGAAGTCTCTCGAGAGTGTCCTCTCGCCCTTTTCAACCTTTCTCGATGGGAAGCCTCTCGCTTGTTACTCTCGTCCTTTTCGAAATCTCCCAATGAAAAGCCTTTCGAGGATTTCTCTCGCGCTTTTCAACATTTCGCTATGAGAAGCTTTTCGAGGATTTCTCTCGTCCTCGGCAGAGAAGAAAAGTAAGAAAATTTATCGAGAGTACCAAGGGACGAGATAGAGAAAAAGGCATGACAATGAGCTGTGAAATGAAGCCCTAATTTTCAAAGTTTCTCTTATTTTAGCCCTACCAAGATGTCACATACCTGGAACCCTCCGATAAAAATTATTTATTAAATATAAAATTTTCAAAGAGGAAGGTGGGTCGGGTGATTTCGAGGGAGGAGGACGTGAGAGTGCACTCATGGGGTGCAATTTTAAAAATTTTACCGAAGCCTTCCTGTGGCATATAATCGAAAAGCCCTTTGACCACTCTTTCATACTATGAACCTTTCTTCGCCCAAAGGGGGGTGGGAAGGGGCGAACAAATTTTTAAAACCGTAGCCGATTTCTATAATAAATTTAAATATCACTTTAAATATGGGTTTTTTATGCAGTCTTCCGGTAAATATTATTTATTGAACATAAAAATTTTAAAGTGGCGGCTGTGTGAATTCCGGGGTGAAAGAGTGGGCCCACGGGGGGAGAGAGGGGGAGCAATTTTCAAACTTTTTTTGGACCAGTCATGTGATATGTCATCGGTAAGCTCTCGTATGACTCTTTCATATTATGAGACTTTCTTCCTCCCCTCCCCAATTTGGCCCCCACTGCGAGGGTAGTTTTTTCCGCTCTTATCATTTTAGATCGGATTTTTTTATGGAGCCCTCCGCTAAATATTATTTATAATATATGAAATTTCAGGACACTTTTCCAAATTTGGCCAAGACCCCTCATGTGACATATCGTTAGAAAGGTTTGTGCCTACTTATTAGTGCTATGCACTTCCGGTGGCCGCCCCCCCACTTTGCCCCCCCCCGGAGGACACTTTTCCAAATTTAGTCAGTACCCCTCTTATGAGATATCGTTGAAAAGGTCTGTGACTACTTATTGATGTTTTGCACTTCCGGTGACAGTCCCCCCACTCTTTGCCCCCCCCCCTGGGGGACACTTTTTCAAATTTAGTCAAGACACCTCGTGTGAGATATCGTTGGAAAGGTCTGTGACTACTTATTGATGTTATGTACCTACGATGTCCCCACCACCACTTTGCCCCCCCGGGGGTCACTTTTCCAAATTTAGCCAAGACCCCTCATGTGAGATATCGTTGGAAAGGGCTGTGACTATTTATTGATGTTATGCACCTCCGGTAACAGTCTCCCCCAATTTGCCCCTCCCGGGGGACACTTTTTCAAATTTAACCAAGACCCCTCATGTGAGATATCGTTGGAAAGGTCTGTGACTACTTATTGATGTTATGCTCCTCCGGTGTCCATCCCCCCCCCCCCATTTTGAACCCCCTCCGGGGGGACACTTTTCCAAATTTAGCCAAGACCCCAAATGTGAGATATCGTTGGAAAGGTCTGTGACTACTTATTGATGTAATGCACCTCCGGTGACCGCCCCCCCCCACTTTTCCCCCACGGGGGTGTTTTTCTAAATTTAGCCGAGACCCCTCATGTGACATATTGTTGGAAAGGCTTATGACCACTTACTCATGTTATCCACCTCCCGCACCCCTCCCCCCCTTTGGGGAGGGCATTTTTATAAATTCAGATCCAGACTTCTCATGTGACATATGGTTGGAAAGGCCTAAAGACCTGTGACGACTTAATCATATTATGCAGCTGCTGTGCCCCTCCGCTCGCTTTGACCCCTCCCCCAAGAGATCTGGTCCGACGTTCATTCGTTTCGATATTATATTTTTTACAAGATTTTGTAGTGCGTGCACACCACACCCGCCTGCTATCATATATCAGTGCCGTATATAGCGGGTAACCTGTTCGTGATTTCATATTACAAGATTACGTATAAATTAGGTGCCCCAATTAAAGAAGGGTTCGCTAGCGGTCGAAGTCACCTAGTCTTTATTAACATCGACTCATTCCAGTTCACCCGCAGACTATTCTTGATAAATGTATGACGTATATAATACATAATATATGATTTATAAAAGAAATTTGCAAACTGTAGTCATCGAGAAAAAATTTATACAATCGAAAAATATCGAGATGTCCATACAATCGAGAAAATCGAGAAAAACATCTCGTTATCGCCCATCACTAAATCGAAGATCTGTTTAAAGATCTGTAAATATAGAAATTCTAGACATGATGATGAAACATTTTTGATAAAAAAAATCTAAAAATTTAAAGATATAAACTGTACACACAACTTCATCGTCATTTAGATCGTGTTATACAGAAGAAAGGATAAATATGTAATTTTACTCAAGTCTGTTTATCCATATCTATTTACATAAATGTAAGAATATAATTTCGTATGAAAATTCCCCTAAATGATTACCTTTAATAGTATATTATTAAAACAGCATATACATTAGAATTAAATCTTTCTGTTTAAAATTGCCTTAAATCTATAGTCTTATCGTTCGTGAAATTTGTTTTAATTTTTTTTTTTAATACCCAGACACCTTTTCTAAACTCTGACAATAGATCACAGACACACTGAATTTATCCATATACTTATATCTTTCTATCGTATTTCCTTTTTTGAGGGGGGATGGGGGGTGAGGAAGAGCGCTTAAGAACTTCGTTTTGTTCTTAGCAGTCTGAATTAATCATTGAAAAGATCTACCTACATAAGTCTCGTTGCAGAATTTTCATTAGCTAAGAGTTGCAACAATGGTCAAATACTGAATGTATGGTAACAATTAAAAATAACAGTTATGTAATTTTTTTAAAGATTTATACGTATTAGGTTAGGCTGAATAAATATAATATAATATAATATATATATATATATATATATATATAGGTAGATATTCGGCGAAACTGAATATTCTTTAGTATAGGCAAATATTAGATATACAATAGAACCTAGTTTCTTGAACTTTCCAGTTGTCGAGTTCTCAATCAACTCTCAATTCGGTTCTCAAACATAGAATTCGAGCAAAATTTGATTTGGTTCTTGAACAGTGAGAACGTTGCCTTCAAATAGATCGAGGGAACAAACATAGATAAAAAAATGGAATCTTTATTTTGTTTTTATTTTGACGCAGGACTAAAATTTATGAGGTACAGTAATCGCAGAGTTAGCAAAATTCATACATTTTGAGGTCTTGTTCGGCGAGGAGTCCGATTCCTCTAATTTCGTTTTTTTCATTTATCCGAATAACATATACATGACATACAGTGATCCCGGTGGTAAATGATTTCTTCATTCTGATATTGAAAAATAGAGAATTAATTTAGAAGTTTTAACGTTCTAAAAAAATAAGAATGGAATCCCTTTCCTGTCTCTTTCTCTCCATTTTCAAGTCATCCAATGCTTGACCGAGAAATGTATAAGTACAAATTTTGTTAAACTTTTATTAAACGTTTATAAAATTATCATTTTCTCATGTAATATAGATTACTGTAGTAACACTTGTAGATTTTACTCTATTGTATTATACAGTGCATTATTTGAAACATATAAATAATGGAAGTAACTTGGGGCGTAGTCCGAATTAATCGTGCGTTCGTATGGTAGAATTTGATTATTTAGAGGACATCTAATTACGGGATTCTTTTTTAAATTCTAACACTTATATATTTGTACGTTTTGAGCTCTGAAAAGCGAACAAATTGTGTTCTCCTGTAGTGCTCGCTATTTAGATGTTTTACTGTACTTTAAAAATCTCTTGAAGATTTGATATTCTCCACCTTATTACTCATTTAATGATTTAGATAACTTAATAACACTAAATGATGATCTTGAATACACACACTCAAAAAAAAAATAAATAAAATAAATAAATAAAATAAAATAAAATAAAAAAATAAAAAGAATTTGCAGTAAATTGAAAATTTTGCGAGTCAAATTGGCTCGCTACCGCCAAAACCGCACTGTGAAACAATTATGTAACGTTAATCCATAAAATTGGTGGCAGCCTTGCTCCTTCCATTCTATTGAGTAATTTAATCAATATAACCTGTTTTACGTTACAATAATATGTAATGTTACGCCACTTATATCAGTTTAAATTACACCATTATATAAGTTAAATTACTCCATAAAATTGGAGACAACATGTTGACTCCAATTTTTGGGGATAACGTAACATAAATGTTTTACAGTGTGTAAATCAAATTTTAAAATGCGCGAGTTAAATTCTGAAGTTGTAAATTAATATTAATATGTTTCACTTTGATAAATGTAAGACAGCATTTTATTTGTATATTATTACCGAACCGATTTCAAAAGTAATGGTATCTATGTCGATGCAACTAACCCAAACAGGATGCAGAGGCAAAAAACGTTCTAAAAGTACGATTTTTGTGTTACTGAAGGGCCTAGAAACATGAAATTTGGCATGGTCTATCTACTAAAAACAACTTTTCAAAAGTAAAAAAAAAAAGCCAAGCAAAAAAAAAAAAAAAAAAAAAAAGAAAGGAAAAGAAAAAAGTGAAAGTTATGGCTAAAAAATAGTGTGATATCAAATTTCCAAGCTTACATTATGGTACTTATTTAACATTTTTTATTAAAAATTTACCATATGTAAGTCGAGTACCTAAATATGCGTTCATAAAAAGCCTTTTCTCCTTTACTAAATACATCATAACGTGTTTCTAAAAATTAAATTTTTTTAAATTATGCATGATGGGCTTGGCGGCCATCTTTCCATATTTTACACAAATTTCTAAGCACACAAGTACGTTATTAAGATCGGAAGTTCGAAATTGTTGCTAAAGCAAACATTTTATACATATAATTTATGGAAATGAGTGCCTAGAAATTTGTGTCTTAAAATAAAGTTGAAGTAACTTCAGGTTTCATTTTATGATTCTTTTTTTTCGGAGGGGGTTAATTAATTAGTTAAAGCAGTAAAAATCAATTTTTTTTTTCAAAATAAAAGACTTTCTTAATTTATCTGTCTGTAGCTAAAACTAGAAGTTCAAAATTCTTAATAATGCAAACATATTACGAGCTTGTCTGCTTAGAAATTTGTGTAAAATATGGAAAGATGGCCGCCAAGCCCATCATGCATAATTTAAAAAAATTTAATTTTCAGAAACACGTTATGATGTATTTAGTAAAGGAGAAAAGGCTTTTTATGAACGCATGCTTAGGTACTCGACTTACATATGGTAAATTTTTAATAAAAAATGTTAAATAAGTACCATAATATAAGCTTGGAAATTTGATATCACACTATTTTTTAGCCATAACTTTCACCTTTTTTCTTTTCTTTTCTTTCTTTTTTTTTTTTTTTTTTTTTTTTTTACTTTTGAAAAGTTTTTTTTTAGTATATATCAGTTCTTTTTTTAAACAGATTATATATAATTGAAATAATTCTACTCGCTAAAATAAGTCCTTGTATAGCCTTTATAAGCAGGGAACAAACACAATAGTATACATTTTGTTTACCTATCATTCATTTTTTAGAGTAATTAATAATTTAAAAGTAAGGAAAGTCAATTTTTTCTTTCAAAGTATCAGTCTTTCTCAATTTATACATCCTTAAAATTGTCTATGAAGGATGAAAATTTAGTAAAAACAGATAGAGGCGAAATAAAATATATATTTACAGATAGTCTGCCAGTTAATTGTTAGTTCTAACTTTTTCTTGCTGACGGTTTTGCAAAATAAATTTATCTTTACAAATACCTACGGATAATACGAGAATGAAGCCCCGCAGGCATCTAAAGAATCGAAGATCTGTTTAAAGATATGTAAATATAGAAATTCTAGACATGATGATGAAACATTTTTGATAAAAAAAATCTAAAAATTTAAAGATATGTAAATATAGAAATTCTAGACATGATGATGAAACATTTTTGATAAAAAAAATCTAAAAATTTAAAGATATAAACTGTACACACAACTTCATCGTCATTTAGATCGTGTTATACAGAAGAAAGAATAAATATGTAATTTTACTCAAGTCTGTTTATCCATATCTATTTACATAAATGTAAGAATATAATTTCGTATGAAAATTCCCCTAAATGATTACCTTTAATAGTATATTATTAAAACAGCATATACATTAGAATTAAATCTTTCTGTTTAAAATTGTCTTAAATCTATAGTCTTATCGTTCGTGAAATTTGTTTTAAGTTTTTTTTTTAATACCCAGACACCTTTTCTAAACTGTGACAATAGATCACAAACACACTGAAGTTATCCATATACTTATATCTTTCTATCGTATTTCCTTTTTTGAGGGGGGATGGGGGGTGAGGAAGAGCGCTTAAGAACTTCGTTTTGTTCTTAGCAGTCTGAATTAATCATTGAAAAGATCTACCTACATAAGTCTCGTTGCAGAATTTTCATTAGCTAAGAGTTGCAACAACTTATACATCATGTGAATCTATTAAATTACTTTTGTAAAATACTAGATGGGAGCCATTGATATTTCCAGAGCATTTGCCTACATTTTAAGCTTAAGTCATTTACAACTATTCATTAATTTTCTACACGAATTAAAGAAGTCGTTGTTTCCATGGCAACTGTATCTTTCACTATTGCTTTTTTGTTTGTTTGTTTTAATGAACACATATATCAGATCACGTGGGGATCACGACGGGATTCGAACCCGCTCCCAGCTACGCTCTCAAGCGATTAGCAGCGTGGTGTCTTATCCACTCAGCCACGGTGAGCCACTATGGAGGATATTCCATCTACGTTATGATCACGTGATCAAGGTAAAAACTTCTAGCGTAAAGAAGGGACGGCTCCGTGGACGTAATGAAAAACCCTCGCCAGCCAGTGAAACAGTTCATGCGGAAAGCAGTAGTAGCCCCCCTTCTTATCAGTTTGAAGTTCTTTGGGTAAATTACCGGTATCACGTGACCTTTTTCTGCCTCGAGCCCAGATTTGGAATAAAGTCCATTGCTTTCTCTAATACCCAGATACTCGAATTTAACCAGCTGCGCTTAGAATCATGCTCATAACAGGGAACATTTATATGTAAGAGTGGTGACATATGCACAAGTCGTGTACTCATATTCAAGTTTTTCTCCAAAGTACAGTAACTCAGTTTTCAGTAATAGACGTGGAAGATTTCGATTAAACTAACCAGAAAAGTTAACAAACACTGGCTTCCTGATTTGATTTTATTCAAAATCGTCTTAAACACCCAAAGTTAATGTCCGGGATCCAGGTAAATTTTTCTCTGTTAATAAAATTAGATTGATCTATCAGTAGCCTCCATCCTTGCAGGCTTTTCGGTATTTACTGCAAACATCAAAACGTTCGCAAAAATGCAGGCTTCTGGTTGATCAATCTCATCTCGCTAATAGCAAAAAATCTATCTTGATCCCGGCCTTTAAATATCCGAGAAAGCCTTGACACGCGTCAGGAAATCGTCACACAAAGCAGGCAAAACAAAGAAGAAAAATCATTCATTGGCTCGTTCATATCCACGAGCCAATGAATGATTTTGTTTCATTGCTTTGCCTGTTTTGTGTGATGTTTCGTGACGCGTGTCAAGGCATTCTCAAATATCTAGGGTACAGCGCCTAGATGATACAGTGTGGAAAACGGCTACAAAATAGGACTAAAAAATTGAATCCCATAAATGTACAACGATGCTGAATAACAAGATGTCGATAGTAGCGCCATCGTAGTGATTTAAAAACGATAGTCATTCTAAAAGAGACTCTTTAACCTATTTCACGTCATTCCTTAACTAAATTAACTTATAACAGACCAAAATATCTTATATTTATAGTTTCCGATATTTAACATTCTATAATTTTTGAAAACACAGCGTTTATATTGAAAAGAGTTACGAGATGGCGCTCGTATCAGCATATTGCCGTGGAGCATTGTTGGAGATTTATGGGATACAAGTTTTTAGCACTTTTTAAAGCATTATAGGAATAGCCGTTTTCCACACTGTATCTTCTAGGCGCTGTATCGAGGGGGCGTTGGCTTATTTCACCACCATGAAGCTATGAAAGGAAAGGAGCAGACATGTCAATCTTCCCGTGTGAAAAACTAGATACCAAAAAAACGAGTTCTTTTCCTCTCTTCTGCCCTTTTCTCTCTTGATTTTGACCGATAGCAGCCCATTTAGCAGTCTCCAGTGCAAGATGCCGCTATATATGGCGGACGCAGGAGGGAGGGTGTTAGCGCGACCAATGACATAATAGGCCAGTTCATGACGTTTAAAAGTCACACGGAGTTGGATCATCTTTACACGATGATTAGTACAATGTGGCCCGCCGATTTTTTGTGTCCATTGCCGTGTACAGATAATCAACTCCGTGTGACGTGATGAGCTGGCTACAGTTTAGGAACAGCTTCAAATGACGTCATCTATATCTACTCCGAAGCAAGCGAAAAAGACAGTCTACACTGTTAAAAATATCGTGAAAAATTACCTCTGTTTTTAAAGGCTATCTATTTTCTGACCAATGAGAACGATCCATAGGCGTTTATGTAGCGTTCTCATTGGTGGAAAAATAGATAGCCTTTATAAACAGAGGTAATTTTTCACGATATTTTTAACAGTATACTGCGGTGCTACAGCGTCTAGAATATATAGTGTGGGAATCGGCTATCCCAGTAATACTAAAAAAAGTGCTAAAATATTGGATCTCTTAAATTTCAAAGGATGCTGAAATCCAATGAATCGATCACAGCGATATCTGCAGGATATTTCCCAAAACTCCAAGACGATTTGGTCTAGACGCTGTAACATTTTTTTTTTTAAACATACATCTGACTTCTGTGCTTGTCGTCAAATCCGCCGTAATAATACGACGTTTACTTTGAAATTTGAAAATATATCACAGATGTCGCTGCGATCAGCTCCCTGGATTTCAGCGTCAGTGCACATTTAAGGCATACACCTTTTTAGCGGTTCTTGGATAGCAAATTTCCACATTATGTATTCTAGACGCTGTAGCGGTGCATTACACGTGTCTCCTTCTTCTTTAAAAAATATCCTGCAGATATCGATGCAAATGATTGTTTGGAATTCAACATCGTTGTACATTTAAGGGATTTAATATTTCAATATATATTCGCTTTTTTAAGTATTGCTAGGATAGTCGATTTCTAAAACATATAATCTAGATGCATATATCACCACTCTTATGTATAAAGGCTCTCTGTTATGGTGTTGTTTCTGAGCGGTGTTGGTTAAATTTCGATATTTGTGTTTTAGACTGAGCAATAGAGAAAAGTACTATTACTCTGGAAACAACAACTTCTTTAATATTGAAATTCACTACTAAAGTATCTCATAAAAGTTTTATGAGAAAAAGAAGAAGAAGAAGATATTGAAATTTATAGCAAAGGAGTTCAGAATCAATGTCTTAAATAGTTTCAAATATGTACTGTTGTTATGGTATCAATACCCTTCCTGGATGTGGAAATGCAAAATTGTGTTCAACATAATTGGCCGCAATCTAGATAGATTTTTCTCTGTTAGCGGAACGAGATTCATCAAACAGAAGCCTGCATTTTTGCGAAATTTTCGCTGTTTGCAGAAGTGCAGCCTATTGATTGGTGAATCTCGTTTCGCTAACACCGAAAAATCTATCTGGATCCCAGCCTACACTGTTAAAAATATCGTGAAAAATTACCTCTGTTTTTAAAGGCTATCTATTTTCTGACCAATGAGAACGATCCATAGGCATTTATTCGTTGGTCATTCGTTGGTTATTCGTTCTCATTGGTCAGAAAATAGATAGCCTTTATAAACAGAGGTAATTTTTCACGATATTTTTAACAGTGTAGATTTTTACTGCACTTCATTCATGGCACTAAGAAAATGACTCAAAACTTTTATGACATAGTCCGGGATCCAGAATCAGCAAAAATTCTCAAACATGTTGGCTTCTGATTGGTCAAACTTACTTTGCTAACAGCGAAAAATCTATCTGGATCTCGGCCTTGAAAATCAGTGCCGATGAAATCAATGCAAAAGGATAATATAAAAGAATAGTATATGATTTCTAAAATGTTTGGGCGGGTTTTTCACTGTTTGGCATAATTTGTAAACTTTAGAATTAATTAACAGTTTTTCGCTAATTAAGAATAGAAAATTTGTGTTTTAAAAGCTGAATTTTATAAAAGCACGTAGATTGAGTAAATGTCTGTCCAAAAATGCAATCCTTACTTTTTTCTGTCCATTATTTAAGTCTCTACCTCGATTTAAACATATGGTGTGACGAAGAAAAGAAATTGGTCATTTTCAGTATCTCGACGTTATTTTTAAAAATCTATATCCCTGTTTATAATAAATTTATGAAGATGCATTTGGTCTCAAATTGAAGATCTTTTACATTAGGTCCTTCTTGTTTTGATTTTATTTTTCTGCGATGATTGGTTCTTTTGATATCGGAAATTTTACGCTGGCATGTTTAGTCGATTTAACATGGAGAAGTTGTCTTCAGTATAATAAGCAGTTACGGTGTCCTGCCGTTTTATCTTGGCGTTTGTTTGTTTGGCGGGGTTAGCATTTTTTTTTCAGCTTGGCTTGGCAGAACGACCGTCCTGCTTGATCTATCTATACTAATAATATAAAGATGTAAAGTTTCTTTGTTTGTTTATTTGTAAGCGCTATTCTCTGGAACTACCGAACCGATTTCAAAAGTAATGGTATAAAAATCATGGTGTTAGTCCCTGTTCCAACATTGGCTATATTTTATGTCGATGCACTAACCCAAATGGCTTGGAGAGGCAAAAAACGGTCTAAAAGTACGATTTTTGTGTTACTGAAGGGCCTAGAAACATGAAATTTGGGATGGTAGTTACATATAAGATATAAATGATCTGTAAAAAACGTTCTAAATTGCGATTTCTACGCAATCTCACGAAGTACCAAACCAATTTCAAAAGAAATGGTTGGAAATTGATGGTGACAGGCCTTGCTCCAACATAAGCTATATTTCATGTCGGTGTAACTATCACTAGAGGGTTGCAGAAGCAAAAAACTTTCTAAATTGCGATTTCTCGGATACTGAAGAGGAGGCTAGAAACTTGAAATATGGCATGGTATTTACTTATGAAATATAAATGCCTTTTCAGAACAGTCGAAAACAAAATCGAAATTTGAATGGGTAAACGAAAGTAAATAGAGAAAATCATTCTATAAAAGTCCTAAATTACGATTTCTATGCAATCTCAAAAAATAATGAACCGGTTCCAAAAGTAATGTTAAGTTAAAAATGATATAACATATCAATTTCTTGAAATCCTTAAATTCACCTTGCACAATTAACAAGTTTAAAATTTTTAACACAAACCATATTCAAATTACTTAAAGGCGTTTTTTATTTACAATGTGACACATTTAAAAACAATATGACAAATTTAAAAAACCTAGTACTTTCGAGCATATCATGCTCATCATCAGAGTTAAAAACAAAAGTCATAAGTCAGAGGCTGAGTCCTTTATGCAGTTGGGATGATCCAAAACTTCAAAAATGAAAAGGGGGCTAAGGTAAATAAGTCAGGCTGTTCCAAAGTTCTGCAGAAGGGGGGGGGGGTTAGGTTATTCCAAGCATGCTATACCAAATTTTCGGAATAATGTAGGATAACGAATCGTTACAAGGGCAATTCGCACGAATTTTACGTCGAAATTCTACGTCATGCGAATTGCACTTGTAACGATTCGTTATCTTTCATTATTCCCGAAAATTTGGTATAGCATGCTTAGAATAACCTGAACAACCCCCTTCAGTGCCCTTTATATGACAACAGATAAATAAACTCATGTAATTTTTGTTGATACAGATGAGCCTATCTTCAAGGACATGTTTGCAACAAAAAGTGCATTATGGAAAATATTGGACATGTAGTTTTTGAAATGACAGATTCATTTAAAAGTTTATATAGGTGCAGTTTTCTATAAATTATTCAATAAAGTACTGACATACCTATATGAATTGGATATTTCCCAGTTAAAAGGGAAGCTCTGGATGGCGTACAAGTTGACTCAGTGTAGTAATTTGTGAGAATTAGTGACGAAGACGCCAAAGCATCAATATTAGGCGTTAGAATTTTGGAATTGCCACTAAAACCAACATCATTCCATCCCTAAAATAACTTAGATGTAAATATATTTCATCAGTTCAAATACATTGTGTCACAAAAGAAAATATGCACTTGGGAATATTAAACATTTATGAATGCACTGAGTATGGATCTAATGAAAATAAAACATATAGTAATAATAATGTTATGTGTTTAAAATTATTTCACCTTGTTTTACAACAAAATCAAAAGTGAGGCCTAATTCCCTGATAATTCTCACAACTGCAAAAAGAGGATCTTTAATTCAGCAGCTGAGTAGTGTTGATGACATTTTTACCATAAACACAGGCATGGTTAAATCTGCATTCCAAAAATCTTTTACGAATGTAAAGTGTCTTTATATAATGCTGTATATAACGTTATTGCGAAGGTCCGAGAAACAAGAAGTGCATTAGACTAGCGCTATCTTAAATATTATCAAGATGGCCTTGGATAGACGTAAACCGAACTGTATGTGTGTGTGTGTGTGTGTGTGTGAAGGGGGGTGTCTTAAGACTAAGGTCGAGATTGTACAGAGCCCCTTCAAATCTGTAAAGACATTTGTCTGAGCAGTGATGCATGTACTGTAATTTAGTAGATGTAACGATAAATTGGCACGTTCCATGCTCGTGTATAGAATAACATGTTAGAGAGAGTGAGTGCACAGTGATTTTTGAAACATTCCTGTATGAATTTATTTTACGCTGTACATAACTATTTTACAGATAAAATATGTAGTATTTATCGGTTCGCCACGACTATAATCTTTTAAATAAAGTAATTGTTTTCTAAAAAAACACTATGGAAGTGTGAAAACAAACGTGTCTCGAAGGACTGAATCTCGTTTCCTGTATCCAGTATATGAGTTGAACCGTATTTGCTTATTCACTTATACTGGTTGGACACACTTAAGTCTGAAGAAGGATTCAGTTCAATTTTAACTGTGTTACTTTTTTCTACATTTATGACACTTTTAAGGATTTTTTTAAATTCATTTGTTTTTGCTTTCAGAAAACTGGAACAGTATATACGTTTCGATTTATTGACCATTTGTAGAACTAAACTTTTTAAGTTAAAACAATATCTTGGATAAGTTTTAAAACTACAATTACTTATGTATTTTATGATGAATTGTTACCGATAGATACAGGTTAATATAGATAAAATAAAAATGCTTCAAATAGTAATTTACTCTTTTCTGATCAAAATTCTAAAAAGTGGATAATTAAAAAAATAAATGTTACGCGTCTACATTAAAAGTCAGAAAAACTACAATGTACCAGATCATCTGCTAGAATAAATATAATATGCGGACTTCCAGGCCGTGTCTCCTTGGAGGCTTCTTCAGATTTAGGTTCTTCTAGTTCTTCTTCTTCTTTCTCTTCTTCAGCAGATGAACAGCAGAGAATAATAACCGACAACAGGAGTATCGAATGTAAATAATGTCTTTTGTAGAATCTTCTGAAGAATAAACCTGAAAAAGAAATAATTGCATGAATTATTTACAAACATCGAGCCCACATCCATGTGGATGTAGAATCTCGAATTAATCGTTTCAACATACTTGCTTTTCTTGTACTGATCATTTCGATTTGATGGTTATAGCATAAATTCTCTTTTAGCAGATTTTATTTTTTTAAATATATATATATTTCAAAAACGAATATGTTTGTAAATCTTGAAGACAAAATTACATTTATTTTTGCTCTCACGAAGGAAAAACTTATGCAAAAATAGCTATTCTTTCATGAATTTGTTAAGCATCGGCCAGTGTTTCCCATACTGCTGTGAAGGGGATGCCCTTCATTGAGGACTTTTCATGAGAAAATTATAGATTTATCGCCGAATTAGCGTTCTAGTGCTAGAAAACAAAACCTGAAAACCTTGCTTACTCATCGCGCCTAATGGTGCTGGTTTCGAACAACAAAGCATTGACACAAACCTCTTAAATTTGTAGCCAGCATGCTCTCTACTGGGCTGAGTGGGCTTTTTCTACGCATTAAGAAGATATATCAAATTTTAAACATGGCTAAAATTTAAATTTTTATTTTAAACAGCTAAGTATATATTTTTTAAAGAATTTTCTTTTTAAAAGAAATAATGCATAAACATACACATTTGAAGAAAAAGTATAATAAACATTTAATTTTTGTCCCGGACAACATTAGTAAGATTTTCCATGTATCTAACAAATTCTGAGTAGCAAAAGATAACCACGCCATTCTCGGTCTCACAAGAGACTCAGATTTAATTTCTGCAAGCATTTGCTATTCCAAAATTCTCTATAAATATATGCATATATATATATATATATATATATGGGGAAACACATAAAAAGAAGTTCTGTGAATTATAAAAGTACAAATGAAAAATTACTAGAGAAGGCGACTACCATAATCACGTTAGAAAGTTTACATCAATTTTATGATGTTCCATATAATTAAGAAATATGGAAAAAATATCTAATTTGTAATAGATCTTAGAATTTGTAATATCTTATATTTTAACAATGTTCAAGGCCACCAATTTTAGCATTTATTAAAATGTTTCGTTCGGAAAGTGTATTGAAATCTTCACACTGACATTTAACCTTACTTTCATACAAATACGCATTTAGTACGAAAACATTTCTACTTTTTTCTTCTCCTGAAGTGTGTGCACATTTTTTAAAATGCTCTGTTTTTATATATCTCTTTGTTAAACAATAAAACGAAAATGAAATTGTTAAAAAATTTAAGATGCTTAAAATAATATATAGAATAAAATAATAGATGCATAAATCTTTTTTTATTAGTAGTATTATCTGACTTTATATTTTTGCCGCATAAAAGAAAATTTCAGTGAAAGATTGCCACAAAAATCGCGGGTCACAATGGTTGACTACATCGGCAGAAACCATTGACCATACTGCTCAAAAGAGGTTGCATTTAGGGAGGACTTATGAGAAGATTGACTCGAATTATCGTTACACTGTAAAAAAAAAAACGACATTTTTACAGCACAAAGTACTGTTCATCTCGCGCACAAACTCGATCACAGTGAATGTGCTGTATCTTTTTTTGGTTTCCTGACTATATTAACATGGAAAATACAGTAGCTGCGTAAAATTAACAGCACAATGTGCTGGCAATTTGGACGCCAGCAGTTTGTGCTGTAAAAAAATGCGTCCAAATTGCCAGTACACTGTGCTGTTAATTTTACGCAACTACTGTATTTTCCATGTTAATATAGTCAGGAAACCAAAGAAAGTTACACCACATTCACTGTGATCGAGTTTGTTCTGGCAAATTTACAGTGGATTTTTTCAGTGTACATACAATGAAAAACCCTGAACAATCCCCGTGGGGTCACCTGTCCCAATCGAGCCGAAGCAATGGCCTCTGATGTTCCATGTAGCGGTAAAACGAGACACAGCAGTGCCTGTCCCTTACAGGGACTTTAATTAGTCTAATTTTACACTTAAGTGGCCGTTTCGGGAACACAGAGAGGAGGGGCACTCCTTTGTTGACCATCAAATTTTGTGTCTGCGTTTGAGAAAGTATTGATACAGTCTTAACTGTTTTCTCTAGATTTTGTCCAGCATCCTACACCAGGAATGACATCATCTGGCCCCGACAACCTGGCTCCCCGTAATCTTTCTTGTCAGAGGGCCGAGTGAGGTCCACCGCCTCAGATCTCTTTCCATACATTTGCGGCCGGTTCGTTAACACGGCGACAATGTCCCAGCTCCTCGTCGCCTTCCACACTAAAGGGATCAAGTGACCAGAAGGGACACCAATCACCAGGCACTTTTATCAGAGAACACAGCGACCACAGCCTGACTCCTCAACCTCTTCTCCACAAAAGTGGAGGAGGGGGGCGTGACAGCCATGAGTAGAAGAGAAGGTGGGGCTGGTGAACCCAATTTTGAAAGATATTTTAAATCTTCGGCTCAAACTATGCCTAGATACCAAATTTTAAGTCCTTTGGATGATAAGTTTATGAATTATAAACATTCAAAATTTAGAGCTTCTAATGTTAAATTACATTTTCATATTCTTAATTTTATTTCCTGATATTATAATCCTAATGTGCCAATTTTTTGTATGGTTATAATTCTAAAAAACCAAACATAAATACACTGAATTTGTAATTTTTATAATTTTACAATATGTATTATGAAATTCTTATTCGAAAAAATAATTATGAATTGTAACTTACATTTTTTGGATGGATTTATATTTATCATATCCTGCTTTATGCGCATGCAAAATTTCAATTTTTTCTTCCAAGAAGTTTTCAAATTATGCTTAAAAAATGTCAAGATGCTCCTTTAAGGGCAGATGTGTGGAAAAGATAATTTGAAAAAATATATTACTCATTTTATTGAAGCATTTGGATTGAGATTACGGTGTCTCGCTTAAGATCAACTTAGTTTTTCTTATGAAGTAAACAAAGCGTAAACCGTATTTCAGTGCCTCGAGATCTTACTCTTACCTAAAGGCTAGCTTAAGATGAAGCGTAAGTGAACGCTCGCGCCAATTGCATACAATATTACATTGATTGTCTGTTAGATAAAATATTCCTACTAAAGTGTTTGATTGTTATCTAAAAATGCTAATTTAATTTTTTAGTAACATTTGCATATCAATCAAAAATTATGATCTTTACAAATAAGTATCCATGTTCAGATTTTAATGCAAAATTTCAAATGAAATAGCAGAATAAATTTAATCATAGAATTATTAACCCTATTTGAAAGGAAAATAACGAATGTAAAGTTATTCTGATGTCTTTTTAACATACATTTAATTTTAGTTCTTCAAATAAATTGGAATATAAACCATGCGAACATATCTGAAGAGATCTAACAACGCGCAAATATAAACAAAGCGCAACGGGTTGATACGTATCTAAATTTTAGTTTGCTTCTCTAGTTGTTAGCATTAAGATGTTAAGATAATGGTACACGGTGTCCACAAACTCCTGTTATCATTACAGACCGTTATACATCACGAAATAGTGGAGATAAATGCTAACGATTGCTTGCAAACTGTTCAAATGCACTTAAAGTTTGTGCAGCAGTTTCCCTTTTTAGTTGCCCCCGGGTTATCAAGGAATTAATAATTAATTAAATGCATAACCGCACATCCTTGTACAAATAGACTTATCATTATAATTTCAAGAACTGTGTATGCAAATACAAATTTAAATACTGTTATATAGCAGATAAAATTTTTATTATAATTTTGATAATTTGTGTAATTAATATTAGAATTATATAGTACATGTTGCTATAATTAGTATTATAATTTATAAAATTATTGTTATAATTATAATATATGAAATTTTTTATAATTAATGTAATAATTCGTATTTTAATATTTTCGACAATTTTAAAAGTTATATCCTACGGAAAAGAGTTCTTTTAATCTATTTTTAGATATATATATATCATCATGTCACACATGCATCAAAAATGTCACACACGCAAGGCAGAATTTAACATTTATGAAATTTAACAAAATCATGTGACAAAGAAATTATCTTTTGAAAATGATATTTTGCATCCTACAGTTAACTGCAAATGTACCAGTCGATAATTCGCGAGTATTTGAAATTATGTATTGCAAAATGGAAATGCATATCGTTTTTATGTCACACCCGCAACGTATAAAATCTTATTATTTTTAAATAGAAAAAAAATAGCTTTTTAAAAATTGTACAGTGGGTTCAGACAGATAAAAGCTTCCTCGATATAAAAAAAAATAAGTAAATGTTAGGGCTTTAAATCCTTTATATACAATGATAAAGTTGATGCATGTCTATCACAACAGCAACGATGGATTGGGTGATAGCAAAAGGTAACACGACACAGCTCCCTTAGACAGTCGAAAAGTAAGAACTTTCCATATCTCAAAAACGAATGATTGAAAAGAGCTGCAAAATTACATAGCATGTTTTCACGATTATAATTCTTTTTAGCAAACATTAATGTATATCATAATCAAAAAAGATTCTAAATAGGAATTTATTAAGAATTTTCATTGTTAAATATATGTTTTGGAATTTAAAAAAGTCTAGATTATGTTTGGGTTCACCCATTGTATCTTGTTAAAAGAGAAACATTTTAATCGGGTGATTTTTGAGAAGGTATAAATTATAGTTTGTCACGGAGATTTCAAATTAGCTCCTTGCAACTTTAGCCTCTTCTAACTCCATGAAGAAATAATAAAAAATGCATAAACTATGTACTTTTCCACGATGATGTGCTCCAAGAAACGCAAACGCAGTGCCAAAATTATTTAAATAAACGGTCAAGTGCAAGTATTACTTGTTCCGTGTTATTAAGGTTCCGTACAATAAATATATGAATTACTAGCTGTATTATTTAAAAAAATCGTTGCTAAAAGAATAATAAGACTTCGTAAAAAACTATACAACGTAAGGTTCGGTGTAGCTGTATATACTAGAAAAGTGTGAATGGGTATAACATAAAAATTCAAAGTGATGTGAAGCCTAAATAATATCAAATATTGCTATTCTGTAAATCTATTTGTTTAATCTTGTCATAATCTGTTTATGGTGAACTTAATTTGGTACTGACAATAAAAGTAGTGCATATTTAAACTTCATTTGACATTTCATAAACCTAAATTCGGAGCAGTAATAATCTTTTCTTTTTACAGAGTAGCTAAAACAAAAACCTTGTTCAAAGTTTAAACTTGACATTGTGCTAAGCGCGCTTCGACAGGAGGTCGCAAAGTTGCAACGCCGCCTTGGTTTTGCCGCGTTTTTCCAGATAGGTTTTTAATTATCCTTCAAAGACACGGGAGTGGTCTTGAGTGATCCACTCAATGCAAACTAGTCGCGAATCCCATAGTATTTATGTTATTAAAACTCATTCAATTAGTCTGTTTTTAACAATTTCACATTTATTACCTTTATACTGCTAGTTGGTATTGCATTACACATGTATGTCATTAAAAGTTGTTATCTAGGCTTTAAAAGCCGATGGTACATAGAGTACGCCGCCCCTGTCATTTTGTATGTCCAAACCGTCCGTGTCTTTAAGGATTAATATCTCGGCTAATTACCGACGATTTTTTCCGAAAATCATTGCAATCAACAATGCTGTCATACTTCTGCTACGATAGGTACCTCTAGTGCTCCTTTGCTGAATGCCCGCAAATCGAAATTTGTGTGTAACAGAAAAATGCGCTTTTCTCGATAACTATGTGATCTAGGGTAATCGCTATAGTTTTCCTGCAAGGTTTAAATTATCGTCTACTACCTCTAATTTTTTCATAATTTTAGTTTCAGTAGATTCGGAAATAGAAGAAGGGGCTACACATTTTTGCACTACATTTTAAACGATATCTCTGAAATTATAATATCTAAATTTAAAAGAAATCTATTTTTGAATTCAGCGTTACGGAAGCTTTCACGTGATACCCCACACGATATAGAAAATAATTTTTTTTTCATACAACTTAATCAGCCCATACATTTTCCCTAAATATATTTGTGAATATTTAATAGTCTGTAAATATGTGAGTGAATGTATAGTTTTTTTCACTTCCCCCAATTTGATCTCCCCATGTTCCACAGTTTACGAGTAAATTGTCTGTGACAGACACAGGAGTGACCTTATAATGGTTCCGTTTTTACTTTTTAAGTACGGAACACTAACAATGAAAGTTGATACAGTTTTTAATATGTAGACGATCCGTTTATGAGAAAATAAACCACATAGTATTATAACGAATTTTACAGGAATTAAAACAGTATTTTTCTTTTATCCTTGCCTTTATTAGAACTGCAGTTATAATCATCGGTTTTTTTAAGTAATGTAATCAGTATTTTTATAATTACAAATTCTAGAAATAATAACTTTGATTAAATACTCATTCTGCCTCATACATTCTATAAATCCTAACCGTTTTACACAGTAAAATATTAATGTTAAACAATTGAATATGTGCATGGAATGAGAAGTATGAGAGAGTACAGCATTAAAATTGGTAATACAGTGGGTGGGTGGATGGGGGGGGGGGATTTCGAACATTGCATTTGACTACAACAACATCTGATAGAATATTTTCTCTCGTAAAATAAAAATGCAGCGTCATTCTTACGTACCATATGTCTATAAAGTCAAATAAGAACTCCCATGGTAATATAAAAAATATATTGAACCAATATTTTTTGTACTGACTATGTTATTGGCAAAAAATATTTCGTAAATTTCTAGCCAATATTTCCAATGAAAAGACAGTATTTCTATAACATTACAATTTTATTTCAAATATTTCCAGTGTAAAGCCCCTATATACGTAATATTATTTCATAGGGGATATTTCCATAAAAACAATGATTAACCAATACTGGTATTACATTAGAAATATTTACGATTAAGTCATATTAGTGCAATAGCAATATTGTATCCAACATAACCAATATTGGTTTAGTAGTATTCTCTAGACCAGAGCAGCAGTCATGGTGGTGCGAACACTACCCATGCATCAAGTTCCAAGCCATTCGCACGCGCTAGCAGATGTTTCATCGGCGTCTGCTAATGCATTAAGGATGTATAGAAAAACAAACAAAATTTTAATTTTGATTATGGCAGATGAAAATTGTGAGTTCTTGGCCATAACATTTAAAGGCTGTTTCTTTTCCACTGAAGGCGTCTGTGAAAGTTTCAGCTTAAGAAAAGTCAGGAATTTCGTAACAATCAAAGTATTGGGCAAACTTGACAAATAAAGGAACTAATTCAAACTTGTATTCATCTTCTGAAAAATGAGTTACTTTCGCATTGAAATGCAAGTTTTATAAAATGAATCCGCTCAATGCAAACTCATTTTTTATAAAAAGAGCGCAACTTAGTAAAGATCCCCTTATAAAATTAAAAAAAGATTAAGAACATTGAAAAAGTATATAGTTTTTTTTCTTTTTTTTAAAGTCTTTCTTATTTTGAGACTAATGAAATTAAAAATCACCTATAACGTAGAAGCTTGTTAAATAATTTTAAGAAGGTATAAGAAAATACAGCTCCAAGTCAGAAAATTAGAATAATTCATTTCATTTGTATTTGGAATTGAATTCAGCTTTATTTCAGTGTACGATTGAAAAAGAACAACGGTTGACGTTTTAATAATTTTGCATGTTATTAAAGAAAATTAAAACAGTAAAAGATTTAATTTTGAGCGAATATTGTATTTTTGTAAAATTATTTTCATTATTCAAAATATTAGAATACTAAAATAGGTGGTTCAAAAAATTTGAATACTTATGAATTTTCCTGATTAGTTCAGAAGGTTGTTTAAATTAAGTATAAAATTAGCTTCTGCCGGGTTTCATCTTAACTTATAAAAGTATCTTAACTTATAACATCAACTTATAACGTCAACATTCTTCTTAACGTATAACATCATCATTGTTTTCATTTTGTGTGAAACATGGATCTCTCGTCCGAAATAGCGGAGTTTACAAAGTATCGTATTATTGACTTGCATAAAGAAGGTTGTAATCAGCAATATATCGCCAGTTACTTAAAATGTTCTCAACCAAGTGTTAGTAGAGCAATAAAGCAGCATTTTAACGACGGACATTTTGAAAACAAGCATCTGAATAGCGACACAAAGCAAAAAACTACTTGGAGAGATGATAGAAAGCTAAATAGTATTGCTAAATAAAACCGTTTTAGAAGTGTAAGATATTTGCATCGAAAGTGGAAAGAACACGGTGTTGATTTGAGTACAACACTACACACTGTACAGCACTAAGACGTCTCCATAAACTTGGATTCTAATCTCATGTACCAAAGATAAAAGCCCCTCATGACTATTATACAGAAAAGGGAGAGAGTGAAGTAGCGCAAAAAGGATTTTAAGGGTCTGAATGATTGGAAAAATGTATTGTTTAGTGATGAGAGTGTGTTTTGCGTAACATATGATGATCAAGGTGTATGGCGAATGAAGCAAGAAGCATATGAAAAGGACTACATGAAACAATCAGCGAAATTCGCAGCCAGTGTACTGGTATGGGCTTGCATGGACTACAGATGATCCTGGAAGGCTATAGATTGTTAACGAAAGGATTAATTTTCTGAGCTATATCAAGAAATCCTTGAGCATTTCATCATACCATCGTCGGAAGATCTGTGTGGTGATGATTTTATTTTCAAACATGATTTAGTATCTTCACACAGATCAGTGTCCACCAAGAACTGACTTAGCCAACACCAAATTAACGTATTTCTCTGGCCGGCGAATTCGCTGGATTTAAATCCAATACAGAATTTGCGGTGAATAATGAAGAAAAGACTGCAAAATATAGGGCCAAAAAACAAAGTTGAGCTTCTTTCCAGCATGAAGTCGACATGGTCATGTCTGAGCAGAAAACATAGTGAACCACTAGTAGCTACACTGTTAAAAATTTGCAGCATTCTGGCAGGTCATTTGACCGTTTTTTCCGAAAACGGTTACACAACTGTAATTTAACACTATTCTGACCATATTATTAGCCATTTTATGGTCAGAATACAGTTAAATTATGGTTATGAAACCGTTTTTTCAAAAAACGGTCGAATGACCTGCAAGAATGCTGCAAAATTTTTAACAGTGTAGCTTGGCAAAGCGAGTTCGTGCTGTTATAAAATGTAAAGGTGATGCTACGAAATATTAAAGAATAACAATTTTTCCTTTTTTAAAAAACACGTATTATTTACAATGCATTATTCTAATATTTTGTACCAGGTAAATGGCTACTCTAATATTTGATTTTTGGCAAGTGTGAATAATTATTTGAATTTTTGTATTATTTCCTTTAATTTTTATGCTAAAAGATTCTGCAAACCATGTAGAGCCTTACAATATTAAGTTTTATCCTGTATTACTTTTTGTATAAGCGATATATAAAAAAACTTTTTTCACAATTCCTCTTTTTCTATCATTCTAGTTTTTTGACTTGGAGCTGTATATATGTTTTCCATAAATATTTTCTCCGAATTCTACATTGGATTTTGACTAGGTTCTGGGAACTGGCATTTAAAGGAAAAAAAAAAACGTGTTTTTAATGACGAAAAAAATGTTCAGGATTTTGACAAAATAATTGAATTAGTTTTAGTTGTACTTTTAATTCGAACTCAACTCACGGTATTTTTATTCAAAAATCTCAGAAAGTGATAGAACTTCATGAATTCGCTCCTTCAAAATACTAGTAATAATATGGAATAGTTGAAAATGTTTCATAATTTATGCGGGATATACAATTTTTTTCTTTAGCTTCTTCACATTTTGTCAATTTAACTTCTTTTAATGACGCCAGGAGCCATATGGTTTTACCACGACTCTGATCTTGATTTCAGAATTTAGCCCACATATATGTATCAGATAGGCACGCATCCGATTTAGTGTTTCAGTGATATTTTTTGAAAATATGAGGGCTCTCTTTGAAGGAATGAAATTTATTATGTATGCAGTTACAACTTAATGATACAAAATTGTAATTGAAAAATAATAAAAAGTTTGCACATTTTGTTTTGAGATATCCTTTTAAAAAGTAACAAAAACTAGTTTGTAACGCTTTCCAACTAAGTTGAAAAGTGTTTATGCATTCGGTTTGTCTGTCGTTTGTCCACGTTCTAAGTCCCGTAAATATACTCGGATTTTCATACAATTTATAAACGTTATTTAGTGTCACCAAGGCATGTTTGGTATTGTATATGAAGTATGTGGGATCAATAGTTCATTTACAGGGGCACTCAAAAGAGTTTCGTTACATTATAGTCAATGGGGAAAAATCGTTTGCAATGTATTTTATTGACATTACGCTATTTCAAATGTATTTAAATTGATATAAATCACCGAATTTCCTTACAAGATGTTTACTAGGGCAATACAATTTACACTAGAGCAATACAATGTATACAGGGTTGATCAAAGAATTCGGATAATTTCCCGATTGTAGATGGGAACAACTGAAATTGGGTTTTCAAATGTGTTATGCGTTTCCATATGTTTGAATTAGACATAATATTTCAACTTATTAAACGGTACAAAAAACTTCGAATTCTACCGTCTGTATAATGCTACTGGTACGACGGTAGTTTACCTGCTCTCTTTACGAAAATTTAGATACGCCTCACAGTAACTGCAAAAATATTGTTAGCCTGTTGGACAGTTGCGTCAAATATGGATATTTTGTTGCAAATTTAAGGTGTACATTTTGAATGACTCTCAAACGAACTTTGTTTAATTTTTGTGGGATTAATTCCCTTTTATTTTAAACAAGAAACACGCAGATCTAGATTCTGAAACTGGTGAACAAGAATCCAATTTAAGTGTTCAAGTGTTCCAAACGTAAAATATATGCTATGGAATCCACTGAGTGGTTTTAAATGCAGTGTAATTTTTTTAAAAACAGGAAACCGGTATAAACAAAGTACTTTTATTTCTAGAATCTGACAGGTTTCTGTAACGGAATCACAGAAAAAAGAAAAAGAAAAAAAAAAAGAAGAACGAAGAAAAAAGAAAGAAAGAAAGAAAGAAAGAAAAGTAAAGAAGGTATCATTGACTTATCAGAGAATTTCTTGCATTATATGTGTTTTTGATCATAAAAAAAAGAAATAAGGAATGAATTAAGCACTAAATAAAGCAACAACAGATTTTTTATATTTTTTCTAAAATTGTTTTGTTCTATTTTTGCTTAAACTTTTAATTGTACTAGTAGTAGTGATGTATGCTAATAGTAAATATTGTACTAATAATATTATTTCTCTAGAAGTACATATTTTACCTATTATAGTAGTACTAACAGAAATAGCATCTTAACTTATAATGTGAAATTTGTATATTTAGAAAATACTATTCATAATACAGCTTCCCCTCCAACATTTTATTTGTTTAGTGAGCGTCAGATATCAGAAACCTACTGCATTATCATTTACTTTTATCAGAATAATAACTATTCATGAAGATATTGACAATTGTTGAAAATTATTGAAAGCAATATTAATTTTTTATTACCTAATTATTATTACCTAATTTTCTGCACTGTAAAAAAAATACTGTCAGTTTTCCAGTAGGAATCGGAAAAATAGTTGCCCTTATCGTACCGGAATAATTTCCGACCCAGCTCGGAATAAAATCCGTAAAATTAAGAAAATAGTCAGTAAAACGGTATTTTAAGGATTTTATTCCGATTTTACGGATTTTATTCCGAGCTGGGTTGGAAATTATTCCGGTACGATAAGGGCAACTATTTTTCCGATTCCTACCGGAAAACTGGCATTATTTTTTTTTTTTTTACAGTGTGTAGTTAGGGTTCGTAGGAACGCTAAATGATATTATTATGATTTTACGGAACATAAATATATATTATATATATATATATATATATGTATCATAAAAGAAGAACATGAAGAGTAAAGAAAAAGTTGAATGAAACAAAATATTTTTTTTGTTTACTCAGAGTTTTCTTATATTATTTGTTTAATTTGAGTAGTTTTCCAAAAATTAATGAATCGAGGCTTTTAAACATTGTACAATTACAATAATAATTTCAATAATAATAATATATATAATTATAGTTTGCTGAACATATTGTATTTGAAAGAACTTATTGAATTCCTTCAAATGTTCTGATTATCGAAATTGTATGCAGTTTTTATTCAAATAAAAAATATAGCGAAAGCCACAGTATAAAATTTTATATTTTCAAAATTTTATTCTGTTAAATATATTAATATTTTAAGTATGTCATCTATTTCAAGAAATATTTTTTGATAATCCTAACATACTTATGTTATAACTTCAAGACTATTATGCAAGGTTGCTAAACTGTACAATATTTTGTTGGTTTCATTTTACTCTAGATATACAAATGTAAAATAATTGGTTAGTTAGTAAAAGACGGTAGGAATTTCATTTCTCGAAATTTCAGACTTCTACTATCTCGCTTGCTAGTTTTCTCGCCAGCTTGTAGCAAGTAAACTAGCTCCACGTAAACTAGCCCGTAAAAAGAAAATTAATATAAGTAACGAACTAGAACGAAACAAAATCAAGAAGCTTCGCTAATTCTAAAGCTGGCCAGAGTCAGACACATGTAACACGTAAGCGAGATCACCGCCGATACATGTAAACACAAGGAGTGTTGAGTTGAAATGCAGCTGCACATACGAAAATAATAATCAACGACGTGATCGAGATCTCCTGATTTTCCGCTGTTGGCGAAACGAGATCGACTAATCAGAAGCCTGCAGTTTTGCGACCTTTTCATTCTTTGCAAATATGCAGACTTCTGATTGGACAACCTCGTTTTGCTAACAGCGAAAAATGTACCTGGATGTCTGCCCAAATGTTTAAATAGAAATTTGAAATAAATTAATAAGAAATAAACGTTTTTCATTTGATTTTTGAAAGCAGAAGTAATTTTCATAATAACTGGAATTTATGCTTGATAGAGGATAAGGGATGCATTTAGTAATCACGGGTTTCGTCAGAAAGAAGAGAGTTTGCGTGAGTGTGTGTGTGTAAGGGGGGGGGAGTCCACTGCCCTTCACTCGATTTTAGACTTTAACTAGCTAAATTTTCTTTTTTAATAATTTTGAAAACTTCATAAAATTTATTCTTTTCGAAGAATTTAAAATAAAAGAGGAAGTAAGAAATTTTCTGATAGGGGGTGGGAGCATGGGAGGGCCATTGCCCCTCCCTGCCTTTTAAAATTTGATTAATTAAAATTTATTTTTCTCCTATTTTGAAATACAGGGTCAAATTTATTATTTACGAGTAACTTAAAATAAAGGTAAACTAAGAATTTTCCTTTGGGGGAAGGGGGCTTAGGAGGGCCCTTTCCCCTCCCTCGATTTAAAAATTTTACTAACTAAATTTTATTTTTCTCCGATTTTGAAAAAAAAAGGTAAAATTTATTCTTTCAAATAACTTAGAATAAAAGTGGAACCGTGCATTTCGTGTTTGGATTTTGAAATTTATTCAATTAAAATGTCTTTTTCACCGATTTTGAAATGCACAGCAAAATTATTTATTTCGAGTATATTAAAATTAAAGAGGAACTAAGAACTTTTACTTGGGTAGAAGGGGTCATATGAGAGCTATTGCTCCTCCCTCGAATTTGATTTAAATTTGATTTAATCAAAATTATTTCTAAATTTTATTTTCAATGATTTTGAAAAACACAGTAAAATGTTCTCTATTCGAGTAACTTAAAATAAAAGAAGAATTAAATAATTTTCTGTAAAGTTAGGGGGTTTAGGTGAACCATTACCCCTATCCCAGATTTTAAAATTTAATTAATTAAAATTTCTTTTTTGCTTATTTTGAAAAACATAGTAAAATTTATTTTTTTCAAGCGACTTAAAATAAAGGGGGAACTCAGGAAATTTCCGTTAATGAAAGAGGGGGGGGGGGGCATTGCCCCTTCCTGGATTTTGAAATTTAAATAATTAAAATTTGTTTTTTCTTATTTTGAAAAACATAGTAAAATGTATTTATTTCGTTTACCTTAAAATTAAAATGGAATTGACAATTTTCGTTTAGGGGGGTGGGGGGGGGGTAAATATACTATTTAAAATAAAAGTACTAATTTTTACATCCATAAAAAATACATAAGTTTTGGAAAATTGGAATCTACAGGTTTTTTTTTTTTGCATAAAAAATGCACACTTTTCGCGAACACGGAATATTAATTTATTTTATGCAAAAAATGTGCACAGTTTTTGACAACATAGAATGTACACTTTTTTGTGTGTATAAAAAATACAGACAGTTTGCACAAAAGGTGCATACTTTTCGAAGTGTTCAAAAATAGTCAAATTTTATGCACAAATTGTGTACAATCTATATTTTTTTGCAAAAAAAGTGTAAACATTTTCTAGCTGGGTTCCTAAACCTGAAATGTATTAACGACATATTAAAATATTTTCAAATAATTCTCTGTATTACTTAACGTAAAATACCATCTCATAGCATATGAAGAAAGAGAACATCAAAGAAAGAAAGGAAAGGAATATTTAATAAAGCAATGTTAAAAAAAAAGAATCTAATTATATATTTAAAAATTACTTGTTTAATGCAGCATAACATTTTAATTTACAGTATTCTTTAAAAGAATGGTTTATTTACTTACCCGCCATTGCTATTGTAAAGATGAAATTCTTCTACTTTCTTTACTCTCATAAATATTCTTCAAAAATACTAGGAAATCTCTTTCAAAACCATGCATTCCTTTAATATTTTATCAATTTTAATTATTTTATTTTATCATATTCTAAATATTATTTAACTTTAAATTATTAAAATAAACGCATTAAGATTTCCCTAATGGAAACGTAATGGCATAGAATGAAGAAATAATATGCTTAGTCGTACAGAAACAACCGAGTTGTTTTTTAAACCTTGAATTCCATATCTCCATAAAAAGTTTTAGAAATTGTCTCCTAAACAAAGAACAATAAGAATGCAGAAAATATTCGCAGGCGCATCAGATGTGATATAAACACAAAGCCTATAAACAAATGAATGTATTTTTATGACTCATCTTTGTCCATTCTTTGAGGAGTACTTAGCCAATAAAAATGAAACAAAAATAATGAATATTAAATCAGTCACTCTTAGAAATGTACTTGGATTCAGTAGTGGCACGTGAAATAATTGCAAAAGAATAAAAGGAAAAGAAATGCGCGTGAAATGCAGAACGTGAAATAATTTCAAATTTATTACAAGTTCATTTTAGGCGTAAATCTGCATGATAATTATAACAACGGGATAAAGTTACAAAATTTCAGTACAATCAACATAAAGAATAATTTTTTATCGTAAAGATTTTGACTAAAATGCAGGTCTCGTATGATACCTACTTTTGAATACCACTTTTCCGAATAGTTATAGTCACCTTATTTAATAGCAGACTTTTTGTCATTGTACTATAAAGGAAGAAAATTATTCAGAAAGGATTATATTCAAAAGTAGGAACCGTGTGAGACCTGATAAAACAGGAAACTTCATATTTAGCTGATAAATTTTGTTTTATGTAGGGTAGATGGAGGATGAATGGGGCATTTTCACAAAAATATATTTTTTTTTTATTTAAGTTATTATTAATATTATATATCACATTTCAGGCATTAGGTATTTGGCTACATATGTGAACAATATTTATTCTAGATTATGATTTATTCAGGAAAATATTATGAAATAAAAAAAGTTCCTCCCTGTCCCAATCATCCCACAGCAGGTATGAATGGGACACTAAGATTTTCCTCCCTGTATTCAATTTTACCAAATTAAAATTTATAATTATAAACTTAATGTAATTATATTTGTAATATATAATATTATAGCTCGAATCGATATTTATTTATTTATTTTTTTTTAATAACTTCTTTTATTGCAGATTTAACTTTTAATGCAGACTTCGGCTAGCAATCAGTTCTTTTTCCCCATTTATAAGGCATTATAGATTTGAAATGAAAGTGCAAAATATCTTTTAAATATGGCATAGCTAAAAATTTTCAATCATAACTTATTAATTAATACACTATATGGCCAAAGGTGACCGGTCACTTGCGATTTTAGACGTTTTCTTAAATATCTAGAAAAATACATGAGGAATTATCTTGAAACTCCAGGTGTGTAAATAGAATAGTACAGGTCATATATTTCCTTGAAGATTTTTTCCCGAAACCCCATAGGGGACCGTTTTTACAAATTGAAAAAGAACGAATATCTTTTGGATAACCCTGTAAAAACTAAAGTGGCAAAAGCGTTCAACACAGTAGATTATGATTAAGTGTCTTATTGCAATAAACTGTGTTCATTTTTATGAGAATAGCAGGTATATTCGTAGAGAAATGAAAGTTTTGATGAATGAGTAGCTAGTGCAATTTTGCTATAAAAGCGGTACTTATGGTTCAAAGAAATCATTCGTCCGCAGTGAAAATGCCGCTGAACAAGAAGGAACGCGCCTTGATCGTAAAACGTTTTAATCAGAATGAGAGTAAATGCTTCGGCAGGTCTCCGTGCTTATCGAGAGATGAAAAACTTAAAGAGAGGACCCATGTCTGTAAATGCAGTTAAATGCATGATTCGTAAGTTTGAAAAAACTGGTTCTCTGGCTGTTGCACCGGGGAGAGGACGACGTGCAACTGAGTCGGCGATTGTGGAGGAAAGTGCAATTGCAACAACTGAAGCATCTGCAAATTCTTCAAATGCTACTGTAAGTGGCTGCTCAATAGCACTAGCATTGGAAATTCCGTGAGCAACCGTGCGCAAGATTTTACGCAAAATTCTGAAGCTCTACCCTTACATAATGCATATCGTGCAACAGTTGAAACCGTAAGATCACTCTGCACGTCTTGATTTTGCGTTGCGTTTTCTGGCGAGGATGCAAGTGGACGAATACTGGCTATCGCATATCTTATGGACAGACGAGGCCATTTTTCACTTAGATGGTTCTGTGAACACACAGAACTGCCGCAAATGGGGTTCCACCAATCCTCATGCCGTGCAACAAAAGCCTCTACATTTCCCGTACCTCACGGTTTTTTGTGGATTCGCGACAAATCTTGTTTTGGGCCCGTATTTTTTCAAGAAAGTCACAATGAACGGGTTTGTTAGGCGTACAGTAACAAGTAACCGATACAGCAGACTCCTGGAGAATCATGTTGTTCAGGCGTTAAGACAAAGAGGCTGTTTGACTACCGCAATATTCATGCAAGATGGATCAACTGCTCATACGGCGAGATGCGTAAAGAATGTGATTAAAGCCAACTTCTCTCATGAACGTGTCATCTCGCGTACTTTCCCGATTTCCTGGCCAGCAAGATCACCAGATCTGAACTCTCGTGGCTTCTGGCTGTGGGGTTTTATCAAAGATCATGTTTATCAAGGACGAGTAACTAATTTAGCTGACTTGAAAGCTAGCATCGTACGCCATGTCTCCCTCATTCCTACTGATATGTTGCGTGCGGTCGCTGATAGCGCGGTGTTACGCTTTCAGCATATTGTTGACCGACAAAGTACATACAGCACACAGATGTGTAAAAAAATTAAAATATTCCGTTATTCATTGATTTTTGTATTGTTATCTTTCATTTTACATTGTTAAAACGCCACCAGGTGGCGAAATTTGAAACTTTTTTTATGAAAACCTCGGCCGCATGATCTACATAAAATACTTCTGAAGTTTCATCCGGATCCGCTCAGTAGAACCGGAGTTATGAGCCTTTGAGTACCGCCAGTTTAATTTAAACCACCCTGTATAGGCCCTTTTATTTTCGAGAAGTGATATGAGTAAGTGAAATCAATCTTATATGCAGGTTCAAAGGCACAATCATGGGATGGGAAAATAAATAACCTCGTCTAATTCTGAAAAAAAAAAAATAGCAGTAGGGAAATGATCCGAGACCAAGCAATTAAGAAAACATCTACTTTTAATTGATATTTTAAAAATTTTCTTGTGGGCAGCCTCCATATCAAAAGGAACAGAAACTTATATTTTTCAACAGAGCCTAATAAATTTCTTGCAAGTTCTGTTCTATTCAGTCAGCCTAAATGCAATTTTCCATGATATTTCTAAAATTAGTTTCAGGGTCATTATTTATTTGTGCTAACTCCAAGTGTTCTTTTCTAAATGAAATCCAATACTTATATCGAGTATTCATAATAATAAATTCGTCAATGCTATAAATAAATTACTTTTATTGAAAATGCAGAATTTTAACACAAAATTTTCTCTTCAAGGAACAAATGAAAAATCCTAATCACATTAAAATATACATTAATCTAAATCAAATGCACCACTTTTTCAAATACTACGAAGGCTGTTACGAAAGGTACCTCCGTTTGGCTATAAATGAAAAAACCTGCATGGAAAAAATATCTTTTTATACATATGCGCAGAGAAGGGGGGGGGGGGGGGTGTCGGGATTAAAACCCCTTCCAGAGCTAAAATAAATTACTATAATTGCCGATTATATTAATCACTAGCTAAGCAAATTAACCGCTTTTATAAATCAAAACTAAAGTTGTTTAATTGTTTTGTCTTATTCGGAACCCACGGATTTATTAAACTAAATTCTGTTCAATAAAGTGATTCAATTAAACGGCAAATATTGTATTTAAAACAGTGAACGTATTACATGCATTGGTTAAGTGAAAGCTGGTCATTTGTTTTGAAAAAGAGCAGCAGTCACATTTTCGATAAATCTTACAAGGAGAGGACCAGAGGTTAGGGACACAGAATCCGGCGACCCTTCGTGCAATGATAGAGTATAGTATATGTTCGGACCTTGTGCGCATGCTGAACAAGCTCCGCAGTTCTGTGGTCATGTGACCCAGTTCAGTTGTTGTTCTTTAGCTGCCATTGCGGCACGTTGTGTTTTTAGCGGGTCTCATCCCATATCATTCTATTTATGTTATAGCGGGTCTTATCCCCAATTATTCTGTTACTTACAGCGGTAGTATTCCCCACAATATGTTTTACGAACGTCACTTGTTCTAATAGCGGACCCCAAGGTCACTTTATCATTCTATGTGTTCTTCAATGTTTGTGATTGTTTGTAACATTTGTGTGCTGTGTGTTATAAAAAATGTGAAAAAGAAAACTATTCGTCTTCAATCTTAAAGTTATACACAGTATTTACATACACTATACATAAACATATCACGAGGGTAAAGCGCAATATACAAGGGCATCTCATAAAACAAGCCCAAAGACCCCGATATCGGCGCTTTACTAGATAATCGGATAAATTACACACATTTCTGAGCGGCCATGTGGTACAGTTGGCAGCGCGCCAAACTTCTAAATTTTCACTTTGGGACTTTGTGGGTTCGATATCCCGACAAAGTTTTTTTTTCGCTATGAATTGAGTTTTGAAATACATTCTTCAATATTTGTAAATTTAGAAACTCCTTCACTAGATATGTTTTTTCCTTTTAATCACGACACATGTTTTGCTAAAAACCACATGTAAATCTATGTAATTTATAAATATTAATGCTCATGAAAAGATTTTTTATTGTCGAAAATAGTTGTTCTAGTTCCAAATATGAGATCCTGAGATAAAAAGAAATATTTACAAAAAATGGAAAATTTATAAAACTTTTAAATTGTTAAATATTAGAAAAGATGAAGTTAAAATACCATATTTTAAATGTATGCAGCACATTTTAATAGACTTTGCTGTGAAGAATAGAGATTTATTCGTATAAAAAACTATAAATAAATCTGAATAAAATAAAAAAAATTGCCGTTTGAGGAATTCAAATTATGTATTTTTTTCTTACTTTTCATTAGATCCATAAAATTGCATTTTCGTTGTAAATAAATAACTATATATATATGCGCGCGAAGAAGCATTTTTTATTTATATTTAGGTTAAATTTAAATAATTATATATATATATATATATATATATATATACTTTATTATTTATAAGATATATATATATACTTTATTGTAGTTCGAAAATAATTAAACATTATTTTGTCTGCGGGAAAGAAAAAAAAGAAAAGCATTGTCGGGGTATCGAACCCATAAAGTTCCGAAAGTGAAAATATATCCCCTTGGAGGGAGGTGGTTTATTTTTGGACCAGTCCATTTTAATTCCTAAATGTCATATTGTCATCAGAATATTAGAATGAAAATTTTCCTTTTATCCAGTACTTAAATTCGAAATCTACCTCCGTCTGTAGGCCGAGCCGGCAGGAATTTTTATTTATACCAGAGGCATTAACTTCATCGATTTAGGCACTCTCTTATGAAATCCGACAACAGTTTCAGTATGCACAGAATGTTTTAGCTGTTTTATTTTCAAAAGAAAATTAATATTCACCGAAACTTACAGTGTGGACAGAAATTCACCGAAAGTGAAAACTAAACCGACCTTTTGGTCAAACGCTACTGAAATTGATTTAAGTTAGACTAAATGTTGCAATTTTACTAAGAATGCACAGTGAAGCAATAAAAAATTCTGAAATTTTTTTTCATAATGTTGATCTTTTATTGTACAAAATATGTTACATAATTAATTTTGCTATATTGAAATATGTTCATAAATAATTCCTGGATGCTTCCTCTCCCCATGGTACAAAGGCATAACCATGATACTTTGGATTAGCCATTGGATCTCTATCTCTATTTCTTATGGGAGCTTCCTCCTTCCGATATTTATTTAATAGTTCCTTCAATTCTTCTCTAACCTATTTATAATAAAAGAAAATATTATTCATTTATTGCAATATTATGTGTTTATATACTTCTTTTAGTGCTGACAAGATAAAAAAAAAAGGAGTAGAAAGATTGCATAAAAACATATGTGATTACTAATTTAAGTAAAAAACAAGTCGGATGTGGCAATCCCAAAACTTTCTTCTATCTCATATATGTTAATACTTCTTGAAAAATGCAGTATAGCAGCGCCACCGGTTAGGTGATTTACACCAAAATCTAATCGGCAACAACTTATATCAACTTCTAACTAAATTTGAAGTTTGATGAAAATCTGTGCATTAGTTATTGAGATAGAGGTATTAAGGAAATCGTAAAAAATTATGCATAGCAGTGCCACCTGTTGGGTGATTTACATCAAAATCTAATCAGTACAAATTTATATCAAGGACTAACTGAATCTGAAGTTTAGTGAAAATTCGTGCATTAGTTCTTGAGATATAGCTATTGCGGAAATAGTGAAAAATGCAGCATAGCAGTGCCACCTGTTGGATGATTTACACCAAAAAGTAATAAGCACCAACTTATATATGGGACTAACTTTACATAAAGTTTTATTAAATTCCGTTCATTAGTTCTTGAAATAGAGTGCCCACAAAATTTGTGTCACTTAACAGAGAGACAGACTCACAGACAGACATTTTGTAAAAACATAATCTCTGACCCCTAAAACGTGTAAATCAGTCGAAAACTGGAATTCGAACATTTTCATGAATCCAATACTTTCTTCTTGTAAAGACAGAAAAAAGTAAAAAAAGTAAATTTGATATGAATGAATTTTTTAAGCTTTATGTTCACGTGTTTCACATAAATGATGCAGTTTTTCTAGAAACCATAATTTAAAATCACACTATTTTTATTTAAAAAATAATGATTCTTTTTAATGCGGTAAAAAATAATTTCTACTGTCAATAACTTTGTCAGAACTAAAAAGTTTCAATGGAATGCTCTTGAAAACTTCATGCTAGACTTCATGGACATGCTAGGTTCGAACTGCAAAATGTCATGGAGGCTCAGTGATGGTCTAGCGCACAGTCGTGGAAAAACAAAAGTAAATACCCCTACTAACTCCTCAACAAATTATCATAGAAGAAAGTTACTCGTACCGAACGATTGGAAATAAAGTCTACTTTTAAATGATGTATCTAAAATTTGCTTAGGGAGCCATCTACATGTTAAAACGAACCCAAACTTTTTTTTCAATGGCAATACCCAATTTTAACAAGATATTTTAAATCTTCGGTTCAAACTATGCCTAGACACCAAATTTCAAGTTATTTGAATGATAAGTTTTTGAATTATAAACATTCAAAATTTAGAGCTTCTAATGCTAAATTACATTTTCATATTTTTATTAATATCTCCTGAAATTATACTCCTAATGTGCTAATTTTTTGTGCAGCAATAATACTAAAATACCGAAACATAAATATGTTGAATTTGCAGTTTTTATAATTTTATGATATGAATTATGAATTATGAAATTAATATTCGAAAAAATTATGAATTGCAACCTACAATTTTTTTGATGGATTTAGATTTATTAAGTCATGCTTTATGGAAATCCAAAATTTCATATTTTTCTTCCAAGTAGTTTTCAAATTATGCTTAAAAAACGGCAAAATGATGGTTTAAGGGGTCGTCTGTGATAGAAGTGACTAGATATTTTGAAATTACTTATGCTACCCTGTAATCTAGCAGTCTTGACTGCTTGAGTGGCGCTTAACATGTCTTGATCAAGAAGTGGGCTCTCTCGGTCAACAATCGAGTACCGAACTTGAATTTGGATACAGCCCCTAAAATACGGTCGTTTTAAAATTATTAAATTTGGGGTAACTTATCGTACGAATTGCATAAAAATTTGTTTTCAGGCTACTTGGAGGGTGTAGAGTTCATTTATGCTGTCAGAGTTGTGTACTGCTATTGAAAAAGCAAAGTTATGGTTCGTTTTAATATGTAGATTGTCCCTTAAGCAAATTTTATATACATCATTTAAAAGTAGACTTTATTACCAATTGTGTGGTACCAGTAACTTTCTTCTACTATAATTTTTTGCAGAGTTAGCAAGGGGTGTTTCCTTTTTTTTCCACGACTGTACCTTGTTTCTGCATTGTTTGGAAATTGTGTTACTTTTTGCAATGCATCTAAAGAAGGATACAGTCGGCCCCGCTTAATTGCATACAGTTAGTTCCACTGAATTGTATGCATTTAAGCGAGGACAGCAATTAATGTTATCAGTATACGCTGTCATTTGATTATATACCACAGATATGATAATTATTAATGGACAATAATTATTTACCAAATAAATTAAAAACTATTGTATAAATAACTTTAATAAATAATTTATTACTACTCTATATATAACAACATATATAATAAAGTATAAGGTATTATAACACTATTTACGGTACATGGTTTAATTTTTCATTATAATTTATGTGAAAATTAAAAGGAAAGTTAAATAGAAAATTTTTGCTTTTAAATCATACCTTTGAAAATAAAATCTTCTCCATAAATTCTTTTTATTTTTCAATTATTTGTCAGTTTATTCCCCTTTTTTCTTTCGCCTACACAAAAAATCCTTTAGGATTTTTTTTTTTCATATCTCGACATTGCATTTCTCCACTTCCAGCGCTAAATATTGATCTCTTGACCGTCTCGATTTTATTTTCCCCCGATTCCAAAATTTTTAAAAAAGAACCCCCAGCATTTTGTGTCACTGTATGTATGGCAAGCTTTAAAAGAAAAACACAACTGTCTAAATTCAACACTCTCATAAGTTTCCAGAATTAAGGTAAGTCATCTTTCACGACGATTTCCGCTCTTCGACTGTAAATATAACAAACCACTGTTGCAAAAAAAGTTCTTCCTTTTTTTCCCATTTATTACTATAACAGGAATTTATAAAATCCGGATTACTACTAGTAGATTGGAGATATTTATACGATTAACCGGGAATTGTTATGCGATAAAACGAGTATATTTAACATTAGCCTTATGGGGAACGTTTCTGTTCCACAGCATTCTATGCATATAAGCGGGGTATGCAATTATCCGTTACCCGATTAAGTGGGGTCGACTGTATTTGCTGGGTGATCACTTACATCCCTCCACGCTTCTCTGCCATCCGAATAGCAATGGAGTGTACCACCAGGACAACAACTCTTGTCGCAGTCCACAATTTGTTAACTATTGGTCCTAAGAACATTCTAAAAAATTCTCTTTACTGAGATGGCGACCGAGACGCCCGGTCTTAATACTCATGAACCCCTTCGAGCTACTTTGGAAAAAGTATGCAAACAATTTATCCACATGCAACGTAACCCTTATTTAATGAGAAATTTTAGTGAACGTTTTGAATTATAATTCCAAAATACTTCAACAAACACTGTGACTCCATGTCCCACCATATGACAGCTTTTATAAAGACCACATAAACATCAAATGTATTCTAATCAAGCATCCCTAATTGAGTGGGTATAATAAGTGGATAATAATTGTATTATAACAGACACTCTTTTCCTTTAATAACCGTTCAAGACTATTTAATAATTTTTTAAAAAAATTAAAACAAATATGTATGAATGAAAATAGGTTATTTTTTTTAGCTATTAGTTTTCTATATTTATATAGTCATTTTTCTATACTCACAGATGGTAAAATGTAGGCTTTATTATAATATTCGCAAGGATCTTCTTCGATATCAAATAGGCAATATTCTTTCATAGGCAAACAACTTATTGATGCATTAGCAGGTTTCGGACCGCAGTGAACTTTAACTGGATCAGAAAACCAATGCATGTAAGGCATTTCTTGAATTCTTCTTAAGTCTGTGAACACTTCTTCGCATGTTTCGAAATGATGGCTTGTAGGATCGCAGTGTTCAACGCTTCTAGAGACAGAAAAGTAGTCGCTTTTGCACTTATTCATCAAAATCCGATATACTTCGGACTCATGAAGTTGATTTTTATAAACCTAAGAGAAAAAGAGAAAACAAGGTATAAGTTATGGAAATTTTACTTTGTATTAAGAATACTTTTCATTTAATCACAACAAAATTAAGTGTAAATATGTAGAATAACTTAGTATGATATGTTTACGAATGTTACAATCACTGAAATAAAATAAGATATGTACAGCTTTGTGCATTTGTTGCTATGAATCTCACGTGGCCTCAACAGGAACTTCTTTTAAACATGCAATTCCACACATATTTAAAAAAAAATCTTACATTTTTGGAAGAGTATATTTTTATCATTATCTGATCCAATACCCTATTTTTTCGATTTCTTCCGTGTGAACACATTGTAATTTGAAGTGTAAGGCAGGGTTAAGTAATATATATCCATGGATATATAACATATTATATATCTTATATCTATTATCAAAATAGTCTTATATTTGATTCTTTAAGAAAAGAATCTAAGGAAATACTTTCTACAGAAACTGAGACTCTAAATTTAGTTAGCAGAAATAAGGTTCCTAATGAACCATTTATTTTTAGTTGAATTATAACATCTTACGATGCTTTCGTTAGCTACTGATGTTTGAGAACATTATAATAAATACTGCATATTACTTATGTATTGTAGAAAAGCAGACAGTCTAAGAACGTGAAAAAAACATTTAACGCAAATTTTCGCAGAATTTGTGCTGACATTAACAAGAATGTAAAGAAAAAAAAAGACCAATGTCAGAAAACAAGTTGCTAACATTAAAGAGTTGGATATTTTTTATTATGACTGTTCTGTTCATACTTTAAATCTTTTAGTCAAAGCTACAGAATTCTTTAGTGCACGTATAAATGTAACCGAAATTATTAAATTTTGGTTATATTCATTGCTAATTTTTACGCGTAAATTTACCAAATATCTGGTACAGAAAAAAGGTGAAAAATTGTTCTCGATTTCTCAAGATGTGAGATGGAGTAGGGCAGACTAAGGAGGGTTACCCACTTTTTACAAAATGATTTTTCATTTTTTAAATATTGAACGTAGAATAAAGTTTTATGTATCATTTTATTCGTTATACAACCAGTCATCAAAATAAAATTGCTACATAAGTGTAACATATAAGAAATTAGAAAAATGATTGATTTTAATCATGAAAAAATAATGGGTCAAGGCTCCCCATATATGGGAGGGTTGACCCACTATATGGGAGGCTTGACCCACTTTGCTTTATATTGCAATATTTGTGAAGAGAAATAAAATCAGTTTTAAAAAAGCAAAATAACTTTATGCTATATGCCTTAATTATTATAAAAAAATATTTTTTAAAAATGTGATGCTTAAACAAACCTGTTTAGACGCAATCGCAAGTCAGAGGAGAAAAATTTCTTTTTAAACAGGATTTTGTCCGAGCAGGTATAATTGTACAGCAGGAAAAATGAAATTTTAACATTTAAGGCAGTATTCTGTTAGAGATAGGTTACGTTTTCATAGTATTTTATGTTATTATGTCCGGATTTAGGAGCCACTGTTCCGCTTTTTTTTTGTCTCCTTGTCCTATTTTTTGTGACACTCGACCTGACAACTCTAGTTGTCACATAGTTTGGCTTCATCTCACTGTATTCACCCTGGTGAAATTTATCTACATACCTTCCGAAAGTTTTCCGATCGATGCTATGTTCTTTTGCAGCCGCAGGAACACTTAACTTATCATTAACATGATTTAAACCTTTAACCCCTTGGTTACGAGCGGCACGTATACGTGCCGCATGAAGCGCTCAGAATCCTTGTGTTTCCGCACCAGTAAAATTTTACTGTAAAATTTACCTTATTTAATCAGCGCATTTTCTCGATTCAAGAAAACATAAATTTCTGTTTTAAAAAAACGGTGATTAAAGATTAAAAATTTCGTAAAAGGCTCCCGTCCCGAAGGGGCTAAGGGGCAAAGTACTTTCAGTACTAAAATGTTGAAATAAATGACTGGCACCGGAATTTACGAACAAATTTATTTGGAAATAAGAAAAAGGATATATTTCAGTTACATATTTAATGGAAAAGATTTTAGCAAAATTCTGGTGCCATTGTGACGTTTCGGAATTAAAATTAAGTAGTTTTGCAAACATACCACTGCCCCTGAAGGGATTAAGACTGCTGCCTTCATCTTTCTAGTCCTTTCTAGTCTTTCCCACTGTTTCTATTTACCTATTGTAACTAATATTTAAATGGAAAAAAGTTCCTATCAACTTTCCCATTTTCTAGCAATTTTTCACATCTTTCATTAGTCAGTTTTAAATATTTTCTTTTCCATCACACCATTTTACTGTAGTTTTACAGAATGAATTTACATTCTGTTATATGTATAACCCTGAACCTTTCATTATGCACACTGTATAATAAAAAGATTTCTAAAACCACTTAATTAAGGAAGCCTTTAGCATGTGGTCAACCCTCCCTCACATTGACTGGGTCAAGCCTTCCTACATAGACCTTTTCTAAAGCACAGCACACTGTTATGTTAAGCCTAACTTACTGTATAATCTTTATGTCTGGAATGAAAGCTCGATATATCTGCATTACTTTAAACCTACTTACTTAAATTTCTATGATATAATTTATCTGAAAAAAGCTTACAAAATGTTTCTCAAAAACACAACTTCTAGGTTGAAAACGCCTCACAATTGATGTTTTCCACACCTATTTAGATTATCTCTATGAAATGAAGACTGTTGTTTGAGCATTCCAGTAGCTTTGGTTGACACTTATTGATAAAACTCTGAAATTCTTTTAAATATGAAAATTGATGGGTGGGCCAAGCTTCCCGTATGGTCAACGGTCCCCAGTCTCCCCTACTTATTTAAGGCATCAATATCTTTCATAGACAACATGGGAAAACCAGTAACAATTACTTATTACTTCTCCTACAGCAGATTCAATGGAGACAATTATCCCAGTTTTGGATTAGTACAGGCAAAACTACAAAATCGATTAAGGACTGAAAAGTACAATATGCTTACATTTACGTTTCAGTCTTGAAATTTAATAAACTGCGACTTCGAGTATTAAATTATTGTAATCTATATTGCTTTGGTAGTTAAAATTTAATTCTGAATTCTTTAATAACAAAGGGCAAATAATTCATTGCTTTTTAAATATTTATCTCTTGTGTTTTTTATGTTTATTATTAAATTCAAAAATGGACTTGCGTCATTAACAAATATAAAATGCAAGCATTTACATTTAATAAAAGGATACAAATTAAATTATATCAAATCTGAAAATATTTAATTTCGATAACACACCGATTATTTTATCGAAAATATAAAAAAAATCAGATAAATATCAAGATTCGATATTTTTGATATTTTAAAAAATATCATGATATTTACGAACCTTGTTGCTATGTAAAGATTTTCGTAAACCTGATGCAGAATTTTAGAAGAATAAGTTGAAGTAATAAATCAGTAAACTTCATTTTATATTAGGAATTTTTTTTATTCTATTACGAAATAATTGATTGATTGATTTTAATAAATGATATATATGTTGAGATGTAATTACAAGTATGTAGAAAAGTAATAATAATTAAGTATTTATAAACAAGACTAAATATTCCAATCTTTTGAAAGTATTTTAGGCAATTTTCTAATACTAAAGTGAACTAAATTTTAAAAAATACGTCTTGAAATAACGAAGCTTCATGATTTCTTTCAAGAAGGAATATTCCGACAGCAGATTATATGTACAGCTCAAATGAGAATTGTATTTACTATTCTAATTTACTCGTATATTTTACACAAGATTATACAGAAATCTGATAAATTTAATGTTAATTTTTATTGTTATGGTACACACCAATTCGTAGCAATACTAAAATAGTGGCAAGTTTAACTCAGTACTTACTGTTTAATACAATCACTATTCTTGAAATAAACTTTTAAATTATTCTTTATCGATCATATTTTATGGTATTTTCATTAAACTCATACTTCTACATTGCGGTATCACTCAGTAATTAGTAGAATATTTTTTAACGCAATAAAATACCTCGATACTACAAACAAAAACTCCATTTAGTTCACACATAAAATAACGACATCTCAAAGCCGAGAACAAAACAAGCTCATTTTCTAAGGGGTTACAAACGTTACACATAAAGTAAATTCATTTCTTGCTATATTACACAACTGAAACAAAAATAAAGTAAGATAAAATTATATAAAAATTTTAATTGCGCTCATGATGCGTGCTTGAACATTCAACAAATTGAAATTTCACGCATGCCCAGTAATTCCAAACACAAAATGATACAAATATATTGTTGCAACACAAAAACAAATCTTTATTTAAAAAAAAATCTACACACAAAGTATATATAGATACACTAATATTTACATACATTGTTCCTATTTATTATTTACTAAAGGCAATACACCTATTTTTGTCACTAGTTTATTAATTTTTTTTTTTTTTTTTTTTTTTTTTTTTTTTTTACAACACTCACTTTATTATCCTTTCCTGGAAATAATTACACTATTCTTGCCAATAACTAGCTACAAACTGAAAACTGTCTTTCTTTAAGACAACCATAGTGCCTATTTTAAGATTGTCCTTCTCATAACAATATTTTGTTCTCTATTGTAATGTACTGAAATAATTACTAGACCATTTTTCCAGATGGTTTGAAATATTTTAGTTAATTTTTGCCAAATTTTTAACTTATTATCACTTACAGTTAACAAAATAGGCTCTGGAATAGCTGTAATAGGTCTTCCAATCCCGAAATGAACGGGTGTTAAGGCGTCATAATCAGCTAAATCAGTTGACAGAGGATGAAGCGAACGGGAATTCAAAATTCTTTTAATTTGGACAATTATCGTCCAAAATTCCGCACAAGTTCACTTTTGATTGTCAACTACACCTTTAAGATGACTGACTTGACACCTGACTCTCAAAGACCCCTGTGATTGGGAGAGCTCGGAGGAATGAAATTTCACTATCTCTTCATTTGACAAAAAGTTACATTAATCCTTACTAGATTGTTTTATTAATTCCTTCAATTTTTTAGTTCAGTATTGCTTCCTGTAAAATTAGTCGGATTGTCTGAAAAGATACGAGCACATTTCCCACGTCTGCTGATAAATCTTTTTAGAGCAGCGATAAATGCATTGCTTGATAAATCAGTTACTACTTCTAAACCACAAACCTTTATAAAAAGACAAATAAAAATGCACACATAAACTTTATTCAATTTACCTTTCCTTTGGTTAGATTACTTTATCATGAAATCCCCCCCCCCCCCTAAAAAAAAACACCTACACAATTAAATGGAAAAATTTACGCAATTCTTTCAGGAGGCAAGTTGCTCATAAGCTGCTGATGAGTGATTGGTTTTGCCTTAAAGAAAATTACACAGTTATGAATCATTTTTTACAAACATTACGACCATTCAAAAGCCAGAATTTCTGTCTCATAAGAAAAAGTAACATTGAGGACCATTATGTAAATAATTTTTATGATATTCTTCTCCAGTTAACCTGGATAATTTATGACCCTTTCCGAAAATTATTGGAAAATTTCCACTATAACTTAGTTGGCTGTGGACAAGCCTTCCATCAACTCTTAAAAATTCCCTCGTTATCTAGAAATGGGCATAAAAATTTTAGTTGGCTATCCTGTGTGAACATTATCCTTTCTTCTGAGGCATAACAGTTTCCTTTTAAATTCTTCCTCTTACCACAATTTAATTACCTTAATTTTGGCTCTTTTCCTTTCAAAAGGTTTAAGTAGACCAATGACTTGATTTTTCTCTTTACAATTACTACAGAATCTATAAATAAATTTAAAATGCGAACAAGTTTAGTATAATTATTGCTTAAATTTAAGAAATCATCAAAAAAGGATTTAACTGCAACATGTAATACTTATTTAGAGTTAGTTAAATTTTTAAGTTCTGCGGTACAGTCTTGGGCGTTGACATCAATAGGAATAGTCTTATTTGGATACTCATCCGTAATCAGGAAATTGGAGCCTTTGTACCACAACTCACTTTCCAGAAGCTTACTAGGATCTAAACCTCGGGATATCAGAACGGTAGGATTGTCACTGGAAGGAACATGCTTCCACTAGTGCACATCTGTCAGTTCTTGTATGGTTGACACTCTATTTGCAACAAACTTTTTTAATTGACAAGGTTCTTTCTGAAGCTATGAAAAACTGTCATTGAATACCTCCAATAAAATACATTGCTAGTAAATACATTTTGCTAGTAAAAAAAGCCGAACATAACTCCAACCTTGGAATAGTGACTCGTTTTATTGGAGAGACTCTGGACTTGCTAATATTCAATCTGATTTTCACTTCATCATTGCTTGATCGCGATTTATAATATACTACTGCTCCATAAGCTATCTCGGACGCATTAGCAAGTCCATGGACTTCGATCAAGATAGGTTTGCAATTAAAATGCATCTTTCTATTTCATTTAATTCTAGACCATTTAATATCTTCAGTTCAGAAGAAAAATCGTTTCCACTCTGCCTGATAGAACATCATCCCAATTAAGTTTCAACAGCCAAAGCATTTGAAGAAATATTTTAGCTTTGGAATTACTGGGCCTTACAAACCGATAGGGTCAAACAGTCTAGCTATTGTAGACAAAATATGGCGTTTTATGATAATTGTATTGTCTTCTAAATTCAGTTTAAAACCAAAAGAATCCTTTTTCTATTTCCACAAAACTACAAGCGCTGTAGTCTCTTCTTCATTTGAGAATGGATAATCATTATTGTCTACTCCAAGCTCTGGATTATTACTACACCACTTGTGAAGATTCATACCTCCACGTTTCAATATTTCTGTTAACTGATACTGTAGTTCTTTGAGAGTAGTTTAATATGTCTGAACCCGTTAATACTTTATCTATGTAAAATTCAGAACATAATACAGGTGCTTCAATCGTAAAATCGTTTTCTTCATCAATAGAAAGCTATCCAAGATTTCTCGTGACTAAATATGGTGCACAAACAGTATCGTAAGTAACAATAGATAATTCAAATGTTTTAACTGGTTCATTTATATCCTTATTCCATACACTTCTTTAAAGAGATCTCTGTTTGGGATGTATTTTTATCATCCTATACATTTTCTGTACCTCTGCCGTAAAAACAAATATATGTTTACGAAACCTTACTATTATGTTAAAGAGATCATCTTGAATCACTCCTCCGTTGTACATAAGGGTGTCTACAGAAATTGTAAACTAAAGTTCCCTGATTTTTCCCTGACTATCTTTATCACACTTCCCTGATTTCCATTATTAACCCTCTGGCTGCGCAATTGTTTTATCAAAACAGCTTCAAAATTGCGTATTTACCCCTTTCACGACAAGCGTATTTTAAGAATTTTTATTCTTTTGTCACCGGTTTTTCAAAACAAACATTTTTGTCAAGTTTAATCGAGAAAATGCTCCGATTAAATAAGGCAAAATTTACAATAAATAATCAAGGAGAGTTAATTAGACGGAAAAAATGCTTCCCCGAGAAAATCTCTGGTTGCGCAAATTTTGCTACTTTTACGTTGCCCGAGGAAATCTCGGGTTGCGCAGCGAGAGGGTTAACAATACACATACGATATTTTTTCATGTATGCTGCTTCCTCGTACAACACACGATGATAATATTTCATTGGTAGGAAAAAGAATAGAAAAATATAAAAATTGCCTAATATTCATAAAGTATTAGTTTACAGTTTTATAAATCCAATCCAAACTCAAAATTTAGTCCAACAACTTCATATAATAGCCAATGGATATAGGGCAGAGATGACCAACTGTGGCATGCTCGACACCACTAAAATTTTATAGTAATCATTGCCTCATCTAATCATCGAATCTCTGAGATTCAAGAAGTCGACTTTTTCTGTAAAATTTTAGTGGTATCCGGCGTGCCACAGTTGGCCACCCCTTATACAGGGTGACGAGAAAGTTTCCTCATTTTCTGAAAAATTTTCAACTCTATGACATATCTACATCTGACGGATAGCTACTTCGATTAAGATGGCCACCTGGCTCAGGTTATGCTAATGCATCATTGAAAATTTTCAAAAATGGGTAAATTGCCTTCAATATAAGCGCTATCCACAGAAAATGAGGACATCTGATCACCTTAATTTGTATTAAACATAAAAAACGCATACCATGTGCATCGTTTTAAAAATTAATATTGGGAAACACTAATCGGCATGTCAAAAAATATGGTATATACAATAGGCGAATCAATCTCATTGGCAAGGTGAAAATACAAATATTTTCTCATATAGACAAATTTTCCTGATTTTTGAGTATTTTTACAAAATTTCTTGATTTTTCCCATGATTCCCTGATTTACAGATTCTGTAGATACCCTGATAATAGAATTTAACGAATTACTGTAATTACTTGATGTCATACTTGAAGCATTAAAAACAGTTCTGAGCTTTGTGGTGGATTTATGGGGATGATATATTCACGATGAGACATATAGTAAGAAATGTCTGGTTCTTTGCTTCTTTCATGTGACCCATTTCTTCATATTCCTTTAAAAATTCACGGTACAAGTTTAAATACTCAGGATCTTTAATTAATCTATTTCATAAACTGTTCAGTCTTTTAAGAGAAATATCCCCTGAGTTAACTAAGCAAAAAGGATTTTCTTAGAAAGGCATTGTAACAAAATATCTGCCAGCGTGATCCCTGATTTGTATTTGTTTATAATGTTCTTCACAAATTTGAGAATCCTTGCTGATTATAATTCTTTATACCGCAGTCTCAATTTCCCAGAAACGTTTCAGTGTTTCATCTACATTTATTTCTTTTTTTATAAGCCCACAGTGGACTCTATTTTCATTTGCTGATGGTTTTCCACCTGAAACTATAAATCCGAATACATTATTCTGTAAAATTAGCTTGGAATTTTTAATTCGGAATTGATCTGGTTTCAGAATTTCATAAAGAACTTCAGCACTTAATAGCTAATCAACATGCTCCGGAAAATTGAATTTATAATCAGCTAATTTTACGTTATTAAACTCTTGCATATTGACATTTATTTTACGAGATGGAGTTAAACCTGCCGTAATTTTAGTTACAACTAAGAAATCAAGGTTTTTTATATAACTCCTGTCTTCATTGCCTTATTGACACATTCACATTATATTTAATCTCTAATGAGGCATCATTCAATCCTGATACTAGAATATTAATTCTTTTCCTTTTTAACTGCATTGGTTCTATATAGTTATGAGAGATAAAAGCAGAAACGCTTCCTGAATCCAATAGACATTTTAATTTACATTATTTTCAATTTTTATCGGAGAGATAACAAATTGTTGTGCTTAATAAAGTGACTTTACTCTTGTTATGATGATTATTCATAAATGTTAGATTGTTTTTCGGAACAAATTCTTGAGCTGATATGGACAAAACACCATCTTGTGACCCAGATACGCTATTTGATTTTCCCATCTACGTTCCATTGCCTCTTAACTGAATTGTTTCCCCCGATGCATTGTTAACTGTTTTTTCTACATATTGATTTTTGGCGATATAAAGGGTTCTGTTGTGACGCATCTTACAAAAACATAGATACTTAGAGTTACATGATGATATATTATGAAAATTAAGGCAATTAAAACACAACTTATTATTTTTTACTACGTACATCAATTCTCTAATTTACTGGTAATTTTAAATAATTAAAGCATTTACCAAAATGGCGATTTTCTGAACACAAATTTCGAATTTCTTACATTTGATAGAAATGTTTTTCCATTTTTTATATTCTTAGGATTATTGAGATATTTTTGAAAAGTGCCAGAATTTTGGTATGGAGCTTTTCCTCAAGACATAAAATACAAGGCAGCTTTCTTTCCTAAATCTAATGGATTAAACCAACTATTTGATTGTCTTATCGATATATGAGATGCGTCTTCTTTGTCAAGAGTTTTGAACAACTTATCTATACAATTAATTGCTTTAAAGTTTCAACATCGGACACCTTTCTTAACTTTAAGTAATACTCAAAACCAGTCGCTAAGCGAAAAGCAAGAGTACTGTACATGAGTCACTGATATTTTTTGATCTGTTCTAAACATACTTGAGGAGATGACTTAAATTCTCTCAAAACTATCTCTTTTACCTTTTCATAATTATTTAATTCCTCAACCTTAAGATATGTTATTATATTAATTGACATTTCACCTAATAAATCGAGCAGAATTCCTGCTTTAATTTTTTTATTGCATCTTTTTTACAAAATGCTCTTTCAAGAGACGTGAGAAAACATCCCCAAGCTTAACATTTAATTGGTACTTTTAATGTTAAAGTTTTAATGCTCTTAACACTATTTCTACCGGTGTCAAATGACACCTTTTAAATGGTTCCGATTTATGGTTTTTCATTTGTAATTTTTAGATTGAAACAATTACAAATTATTTTTAATGCATTGACGCTTTTTTATGCTTATTACAATAAAAAACTACGAGCAAAATGAACATTAATCAAAACATTAAAAAGGTGTCATTTGACACTGGTAGAAACAGTGTTAATAATATTATCCATAGAACTAACAGTTTCAATTTTTCCTCAAAATTTCCCTCATTTTCAGTTTCAGGTACTGTTGTGTGCAAGTTACAACTCATTTTTAGATCTTTCTAATTTAAAATTTTCAAAGTATAATAGCTCACTATCTTCGGCTAAATTAATAATATCTTATATTATTAATTTATTTCATATATTTATTTTAAAGCTTGAATTAATTCTTAGTAACTGTTAACCGTGTAAGAACCCAACAACTCAACTCAACTGTTATGTAAATCTACAACCGTCGTAATGCCGAGTGCATGCTGTAAGCAATAATAAATGTAAGTACGAAATAAAAGGTTATCTTCAATCATTTATGAGAGTATTATCTCAGTATCAAGTATGTATTTTATTTTAATATTTTAAATTGGCGACGAGTCCAATCTCACGAACATTTTCGTAACCTTTTATTAGCTGTAATTGCTATTCGACACTCAGTACCACCATGAGTAAGTTAGGCCTAATTGGCACATTGCATTCCTTCGATGTAGAAATGGACGATTTCAATTTATACGTCGAACAATTGGAACATTTTTTTCTTGCAAATGACGTTGAAGAAAGCAAGAAAGTATCTGTCTTCATTTCTGCAATAGGCTCAAATACTTACAAATTGCTTCGAAATTTACTGCTTCCGAAAAACCCAGTGAGTGTTCATATGATGAATTGAAGACAACATTACTACAACATTTCAAACCTGCTCCAATCATCATCGCTGAACGATTCCGTTTTCATAGGCGAAATCAAACAGCTGGAGAATGTGTTTCTCAATATTTAGTGGAATTAAGACGATTAGCATCAACGTGCGAGTTTGGTGCGTTTCTGGATGAAGCACTTCGCGACCGTTTTGTTTGTGGATTGTCCAATGAAAATATCCAGAAGAGACTCTTAGCGAAAAAAGATCTGAAGTTAATTGACGCAGTTAACACAGCTGTCGCTATTGAGATAGCAGAAAACGATGCGGCGAACATGAAGGGAGTCCTCACACCTGCCGTAAATAAAGTTCGCCAAACTTCTGGTTATAAGAAAAAAATAATCAGCCATCGAATAACACTTCGGCAAATTCAAGTAAGAAATTTTCCAAATGTTTCCGATGTTGCAATGCTCATGATCCTGCCAAGTGCAAATATAAAACCGCTAATTGCCATGCATGTGGAAAAAATGGCCATATATCACCTGTTTGTATGAGCAAGAACAAAAACTCCTCTACTAAAAAGGTTGAAACAGTTGAATTTGATACAGAAGCTAACCTTTATGCAGTGCAATCTATAAATCAAGTTACAGGTAAGAAAAAGTATATTGTTTCAGTTATTGCTAATAATAAACAATTGGATATGGAACTTGACACTGCTGCTGATGTTTCCATAGCATCAGAAATTTGGATGCAGAACAATTTACCAAGAACTGAAATTAAGCCATCATTAACCAGATTGAGGGACTACAATGAGAAAGAAATTCCAGTGGTTGGAGAAGTCCTTGTTAATGTGCAGTGCAACGACCAACACCATACTTTGCCATTAATTATTCTGAAAGGTGATCGACCTGCTCTTTTTGGAAAAAATTGGTTATCTGTGTTCAAATTAAATTGGAACGAAATATTTTCAGTGTCCTCAAAGTGTGTGAACAGTGTTTAAGCACTTAATAAAAAGTATGCAGATGTTTTTCAAGTAAGTACTCAACCAATAAAACATTTCAAAGCAGTCCTTAAAATGAAAGAAATTTGTCAACCTGTGTTTTGCAAAGCCAGGCCAGTTCCTTATGCTTTAAAAAATGCTGTTTCTGAGGAAATTCAAAAATTAATAAATAATAATATATGGCAATTTGTTGAACATTCTAAGTGGGCAACACCTGTTGTTGTGGTGCCAAAGAAAAATAAGGCTGTGAGGTTGTGTGGTGATTTCAAGGTAACTGTAAATAAGCATCTTGACCCTAATCAGTATCCACTTCCTACTCAGCAAGACCTTTTTGCTACTTTAAGGGGAGGCAAATATTTCAGTAAACTTGACTTATCACATGCATACCAACAGATTGAATTGGATGCTGACTCTCAAGAGTTGTTAACACTGAATACTTTGATGGGTTTGCTTCGCCCTAGCAGATTGATGTATGGCATATCTGCAGCAGCCGCTATTTTTCAGTCTGTCATGGAACAAATATTACAGGGTATACCCAATGTCATATGTTTCCAAGATGACATCCTCATCTCATCGGCTACTGAAGCAGAACATTTTTCCACATTAGAGGCTGTAATGTCACGGTTACAAAAATATAATGCAAAATTAAATGTGGATAAGTGTCAATTTTTTGTAAACAGTGTTGAATTTCTGGGGCATGTAATTGATGAAAGTGGTATTCACCCCACCCAAGAAAACCTAGAAGCAATCAGAAAGATCAAAACCCCAGAAAATGTGACTCAGCTTAAATCATTTTTAGGTTTGCTGAACTATTACTCCAAATTCATAAAAAAATCATCAACCTTATTGTCCCCTTTATACAATCTTCTAAGTAAAAATGTACCTTGGATATGGTCAGAAGAATGCAAGAAGGTATTCGAACAGTGTAAAGAACTTCTAACATCTGATGCAGTTTTGGCTCATTATAATGAAGATCTTCCCTTGCAAGTATCCTGTGATGCTTCGCCGGTTGGATTGGGTGCTGTTTTATCACACATTGTAAATGGTGAAGAAAAACTTGTTGCCGATGCATCTCGCACATTATCAGAGGCTGAAGTCAACTATTCACAAACTGAAAAGGAAGCCCTTGCTATCATTTTTGCCTGCAAAAAGTTTCACCAGTATCTGTTCGGAAGAAACTTTGTGCTATATACTGATCATCAACCTCTAGTTACCATCTTTTCTCCCAGTAAGGCAGTACCAACAATGGCTGCAGCTCGCCTACAAAGATGGGCATTGCTCTTGTCTTCACATAACTACACCATTAGGTATAAGAAAGGTTCTGCACATCAGAATGCTGATTCTCTTTCAAGATTGCCCAATGCAGATGTAGATAGAAACTTGTTCCCATCAGATATCTACAAGATTTCTCATCTGTCAGACTTACCGTTAACTTCTGATGACATTGCTAGTGCATCTAGAACTGATAAAATTTTGGGAAGTATAATTAAATATGTTCATAATGGCTTTCCCTACAAAAATGAGAATCCTGATTTTAAGCCTTTTTTAACAGGAAAGATGAATTATCTGTTGATAGAAATTGTTTGTTATGGGGGATGAGAGTTATAATTCCTAATGTATATAGGAAACACTTGCTTGAATTATTTCATGATACTCATCCTGGAATTGTGAAGATGAAAGCAGTTGCTAGAAGTCATTTCTGGTGGCCCAATTTAGACCAAGACATTGAAGACATGTCTGCTAATTGCAAAGCTTGTCAACTTGTAGCCAAATCTCCTCCAGTCACTCCAATGCAATCATGGGTATGGCCCAAGGCACCATGGGACCGCATTCATTTAGATTTTGCGAAGAAAGACCAAATTGATTACTTGATTGTTGTGGACAGTTATTCGAAATGGTTTAGAAGTGGCAAAGATGTCTTCGACATCAGCAGCGAGTACAAATTCTGTACTGCAACAACTGTTTGCCAGATACGGATTACCATTAGAGGTGGTTTCTGACAATGGACCACAGTTCATTTCTGAAGAATTTAAAATGTTTTTAAAATCTTTGGGTATTCTACAGACTCTTGTTCCAACATATCATCCCCAATCAAACGGGCAGGCGGAACGTACTATACAGACTTTTAAGCATTCGCTTAGTAAGATGAATTTAGACTCTACTGATGGTAGTACAGTAGCCGCCAAGGTGAACAGATTTATGCTTTCGTACAGATCTTCACCTCATTCTACAACTGGCTTATCTCCAGCAGAGCTGTTTCTTAGACGTCCAATTAGAACCGTCTTGGATTTATTGCATCCACGTACAGCACGGCATGTTGAGAAAAAACAAAGATGTCAAAAACAATACTTTGACAGATCTCACACCAGCAACAAGAATTTATCCTGTGGTCAAGACGTTTGGGTAAAATCTCACAGAGATCCTTTAAAGAAATGGATCAGAGGCAAATTAATTGCGCCAAAAGGTTCCAAGACTTGGACGATTGAAATACAAAACAAAAAATACCTTGCTCACATTGACCAGGTCCGTCCAGCTAGCACATCAATCCCTGAACATCAAGATGTGTTTATTCCTGATGATCTCCAGGTAACATCTCAAAGTGATCATATACCGACATCCATCACCAGCCCATATACACAAATACAGCATGACAACAATACTCCTATTTCTGAAGCTCAACAATCTGAAAATCTTCCCACAGTAATCTCAAATGAAAATATACCTGTCGCAGATGTCCAAACCAGACGTTATCCTGCACGAATCAGAAAGAAGCCTAATAGACTTGATTTATAATGACTTTTAATTTTGTAATACTTTAATTGCTTTTAAAAGGGAGGTATTGTAATATCTTATATTATTAATTTATTTCATATATTTATTTTAAAGCTTGAATTAATTCTTAGTAACTGTTAACCGTGTAAGAACCCAACAACTCAACTCAACTGTTATGTAAATCTACAACCGTCGTAATGCCGAGTGCATGCTGTAAGCAACGAAATAAAAGATTATCTTCAACCATTTATGAGAGTATTATCTCAGTATCAAGTATGTATTTTATTTTAATATTTTAAAATTTTCAGTTTCAGGTACTGTTGTGTGCAAGTTACAACTCATTTTTAGATCTTTCTAATTTAAAATTTTCAAAGTATAATAGCTCACTATCTTCGGCTTTATGCGTTTCGATAATGGAAGTTGCAAAATCATTAACTGGATTGGGCCCTTTTTTATATTTTTCACTGTTTTTTATTATCTAATTAAACTAATAAGCGACATTTTAGTTTATCTCAATATCTAATTCCAAAGTTAATAGCCGCAAATCATCTTTCACTGCACATTTAAGCATTTTTATTACTTATTGTACTTTTCACAATTGTGTAAATATAATCACACTGCACAGTTTTTAATTTAGCAGAAATGAGTTAATCAGTTCAATTTATCATAAATAAACACAAGCATATTTTATTCAAAATATAAACATTCAAAGTTGAAAATTTACTGTTTACTTTAATCATTTGCACTTCGAAAATATGCAAATTCGTCTCCGGCTCGACGGACCAAATTTTCCTCAAATAAACTTTAAAACTATTCTTTCTCGAAGATATTTTATGTTATTTTCATTAAACTCATATTTTTACATTTCGGTATCACTCTGTAATTAATATTTTTAACACAATAAAATACCTCGACACTACAAATAAAAACTCCATTTATTCACACTCAAAATAACGACCTCTAAAGGCCAAGAATAAAACAACTCCTTTTCTACGGGGTTACAAACGTTACACATAAAGTAAATTCATTTGTTGTTAAACTACACAACTAAAACAAAAATAAACAAAGATAAAATTATATAAAATTATAATTGCTGGTAGACGTGTGCTTGAACAATAACAATTTAACTTTTATACAAATTACACACTTGTCAGGAAAATAAAGTATGAAAGAAATATTCTACTTAAATATTTTAGATTTTTCGTAAAGAAAGAAACTTTTTTTTCTAATTTTACGAACAATTGCGATTGAAAACACTATGTAGAATTTTAATGATTAAAACAAAATTATTGGGATTTTTCTTCGTTTAACATGTTAATGGAGCCTGTCGAAATACAAGTATCTTAGCATATGGGTGATCTTAACAGATGACGCTGTTATTGGAGAGTATTCGACGTAACTTTGCGTGGATTTAGCTCATTCTCCAATCGAAGAAATACCGCTCCAGTCGCTAACGTAATAAGTAAAATTTTTAACGTAAAATATAAAATTTTACGACAAGTTGATTACATTTTCACAAGATTAACATTTTAAATGTTTAAACTGGAACATTCAATATTATAGCATCAAAATTCTTTTCTCTGGCATTTAAATTTGACAATTCAATTTTAATAAATACAGTTGACTATATAAAAGTATTTCATATGTTAGGATAAACATTAACATTTTATTTTACATTTACAAAAAAATTTTTATATCACCTTGTTCATCATATCCAACTCTTGCATATTAAAAGGTGCCGTTTCTTCTTCCTTACCTTCCTTATCGAACCAACCATCGTATTTACCCGGATAAACACTCCCTTTTAATAATTTGTATTGATTTTTCCGAATGCCTTCTACTTTCCAGACAGGATCAATGTTGAGTAATATATGATCCCTTGGTGCAGGTAAATGTCCTCTAAAAAATGGCCACATATTGTAGCCATCAATATTACCAAGTTCCTTCGGATTGCCACCTAAATGTAGAAAAAATGCATTAGTAATTGACAAATGAATGAAAAAATATGTATCATATCATATGATGTACATATCAATCATATCAAGTATACAGGGTGATTATAATTCAAGTTTCACTTTCAAAGGGTTGTAAAAAAAAGAACCACTGGTCAGAATGACCTGATATTTCATGTGAGTATACGTGAAGCAATGGAATTTTGTTTTGCGAAAGAAAACAAAGTACAAAAGTTGACCGATAGATGGCACTGTACTCGTCATAAGATGCTAATAAAAAGACATGACATACGCACTTATGAAAAAAAGGCGGGGAACTCTGGCCCGATGACTGCATTCGGTCTCAAGAAGTTGATTGATAAATTCGAAGAGACGGGTTCATTTTCGTTTTTGCTGTTTCCACGGTTTTTGGCCTTGAGAAAATTAAAAATCGATTTTTTCCTATCGGCCGTGGTACCACCTTGTCGCGATGGATATGCTTTGAACAAAGAGTGCTACAACAGCATGTCACTTTTTTTAATTGGCATCTTAAGGCAAGTACAGCGCCATCTATCGGTCAACTTTTGTAATTATTTCTTTCGCAAGACAAATTCCTATTGCTTCACTTTACTCACATGAAACATCAGGTCATTCTGACCAGTGGTTCTTTTTTACAGCCTTTTGAATGTGAAATTTCAATTATAATCACCCTGCATATCACATTAGAGGTCTGCACGGGCAGACATTTCCAGGCCCGGGCCCGGCCCGATACAAAAAGTAAAAGTTCGGCCCTTCCCGTAGAAAAAATAATATTGGCCCGGCCCAATAAAAAAATTAAAAGTTCGGCCCGAGCCTTGCCCGAAAAAAAGTTAAAATCTCGGCCCGGCCCAAGTGAACTTCTACAAAACATTGATTTTTACGTCGAATTGGTTAAAAATTTGTCTCGTACGAGGAGTTCTGACCAAAAATATTTATCTTAACTTTTTTTCATGTTTATAATCTTTATTTTTATATAAGTGCAGCAGGCTGCGATATTTATTTTTTTAATGAATCTCTATTTTTTGTATGTAAATGTTTCAGTTATCATTAATATTGTTAATCCATATTCCATGTATAGAAGTGTTAAAAAATCGAAAAAATGCTATACAGTAAAATCTTCTAAGATGGAATTGCATAGAAAAGAAAAATGCGTTATAGACAAGTTCCCTTCTTAGCAAGTGTAATTATATTATATATTCTTTTCTTACATATTAGTATATTAATTTTGCATGGATCAACACGTTTTTCAGGGTTCTGTCATAGGCAGGTTCCTTTTCACACATTTTACTGTATTTTAATTTAGTTATATTTTAATATGCGTAGAAATCTACTATTCTTTAAAAATAATAAATTTTAATGTTTAAGTGTAGAATAATGGCGATTCAAAAATATATGCATTTTTTGCAAAAACTTTTGGGCCAGGCTTAATTTAACTGACCTTTAAATGGACAAGGCCACGCTGAGACAATGATTTTCATACGGGCTCAAAACTAGGACTGAAAATTTTGGGCCGTGAAGACTAGGAATGAAACCAGGCCCGGCTCTGTACAGAAAAACTAAGTTAGGCCCGGCCCGAGTGCCGTGAATGAAAATCGGCCCGAGGGCCAGCCCGTGCAGATCTCTATATCACATCATAACACGATTACTGCCTAAATTAAGTTTTTTTATAATGCAATTAAAACTTTTTTATATCTATTTCTTTGTTGAGTGACTGGAATATTATACTGTTTCAGTGAGTTAAAACCAACAAATTCTTATGAGCAAACTAAAAATAAAGCAAAATTTTGTGTCAGATTCTATGAAAATTCACTTTTCAAGAGGAGTATTTATAGGATTTGCTTAATTAAAACTTGTCGTTTGAGAAAAGTTGTGCTTTAATAAATTTTGTCAGAAACACGTGTGATAAAAAATAACTATTTCAATTTTCTTGTTTCAGATCTATTACTATAGCACCTTTGTAATAAATTATTGCTGCATAAAATGTGTTTATAAAAAGTTAATTTTTTAAACAAAAGATTTGAACGTTGACGGTGTCAGCTCTAAACATTTATTTCTAACGTATTACCAAAAAGTGAATTATAACTTGCTTATATTTCTTTTTGAACATAAACAGAGAACAATTTTTATAGTACTTTTTTTTCATTTATACAGGTCATAAAAAAACTTCCCCGATATATGTAGCCCTAGCGACCTAACCCCTCAACCAATCGAAAGGAAATTTTATATTTAGTTATTTGAAGGTATGTGCTCGAGATCATGATGATATAGAACAATAGAACTCTCACGGTTAAGGTTACAGTGAAAAAATTTCGAAATTTTTGAATGGCAACACCCTTTTTTCCCCTGCGCAAATTCATCAGCGCATTAAAAAATTATAAACAGCGTTGGAACGATACACGTATGACTAAAACTGTCGGTGTAATATCGTGGCACTCAATCCTAATCAGTTCCTATGCAACGTAATATTCAGCACACTAAAATAAACGATTACATTTTTATTTTCACTATGTGTACACAAACACAACTCAAAAAACATTTTAAAACAAATTTTACAACATTACTCAGTTCAGAAGTGAGAAAAAAAAATCGGCTGCTGGAAAACTTGTCTTGTAGCCACTCCCTTCGTTCCTGGCAATGGTCTTTTGTGCAGGCATTTTACGCCGGCAATTTTCATCGTACGTGTATCATTCCAACGCCATTTATGGTTTTCCAATGCGCTGATGAATCTGCGCATAAAAAAAAAAATGGGCGTTGCCGTTTGAAAAATTTTCACTGTAACCATAACCGTGAGAGCTCTATTGTTTTAAATCATCACGACCTCGAGCGCGTACCTTCAAATAAGTATATCTAAATTTTCTTGCGATTGGTTAAGCGGTTAGGCCACTAGGGGTTCATATATCGGAGAAGTTTTTTTTTATGACCAGCCTGTATTTGTGTTTGTGGAAATTTATATGATACTGCAATAATTTTTATTGCCATATCACACCCTCCTACCATTTATTTCCCATTTTTAGGGTTCCGTACTTAAAAAGTAAAAACGGAACCATTATAAGATCACTCCTGTGTCTGTCCTTCTGTCTGTCACAGCCATTTTAATCGTAAACTATGGAACGTGGAAAGTTCAAATTCGAGGAAGTAATAAAGACCATTGACCCACATATTTTCAGATTAATAAACATTCATAAATATATTTAGTAAAAAAGTAGAGGGGCTAATTATGCTACTTGAACAAAAATATCTTTTCTTTATATATCATGTGGGGTATCCTGTAAAAGCTTTTGTAACGCTGAACTCAAAAATACATTCCTTTTAATTTTAGGTATTATATTTTCAAAGATATTGTTGAAAATGTAGCGCAAAAATGTGTCCCCCCCATCTAATTCCGAATCTACTGAAACTAAAATTATGAAAAAATTAGAGGTAGTAGACGTTAATATAAACCTTGCCGGAAAATTATAGCGATTACCCTAGGTCGCATAGTTTTTGAGTAATTAGCATTTTTCTGTTATACACAAATTTCGATTTACGGGCATTCAGAAAAATTGTTGAGCATCGCTGAATATACCTATCGTTGCAGAAGAATAAAAGCATTGTTGATAATGATTTTCGAAAAAAATCATCGGTAATTAGCTGAGATATTAACCTTTAAAGGTACAGTTAGTTTGGGCATACACAAGGACAGGGCGGCGTACTCTATGCCTAGTTAACGACTTTTAATTATATATATGTGTAATGTAATGTCCAGTAACAGTATAAAAGCAATAAACGTCAAATTGTTAAAAACGTACTAATTTAAGGGGTCTCGGGACTCTAAATGTGGAAAAAATGAAAAAAAGACCATTTACAACATTTAATGCCTTAAAATGTATATGATTTTAAAACACAATTTTAATTGGAATGAAAGATATAAGTATGTTCTTTCGTTTCATGCATTTAAAAAATTGCAAGATACAGAATTAGTATTTATAGGGGGCTCGAAACTGTTAGACATTTCTCGAACAAAAAATTGGCATAACAGTTTACGCGCAGGATTACAAAATAAATATTGCAACTAGAATGAAAATTTTGGTGCTTACTTATACTTCAGAGTGTAATAATTTCCCTGAACTTAAATAAATTTGTATTTAAAGCATTTTTATATTTTTAATGCAATGCTGCATTTAGCTAGTACAAAATTTTGAAAATTTCAACAGTAAAATCACCTAAAAAAATATTTTTTTGAACAATAAAAAGGAAATTTTAGGTTCAGTTTATACAGAATAACATGGAATATATGTTTTGAAAATTTCATGAAAAAATATTCAGAAGTTTTTGAGGTACCCTGCGCGTTATACACAAAAACGCCATTTGGAAAATAATGACTTTAAAGTTTCGGAAACGCCGCTTCAGCTATTGAGCGGGTATAATTCTAAAAGTCAAAATATCTGTTCTAATGGGAATTTCAAGGAAACAATTATATCAAAATATTCAGAAAAAATAGGAGTTTAACATCTAAAAAAATTAAAATTTCTTAAATTTTGAAGCTTTAAGAGTCCTGCGACCACTTAATCCTTTCCGGCACGGAGTAATTCTATTTATAAACTTATGAAATAATGAACTGACACCAGAATTTATAAACGAATTTATTAGAAAATGCGAACTTGCTTATTTTCACGTACATGATAAAAGGAAAATTTTAATTAAATATTCTTGGTGCCGTTTTTCTATTTTGGAATTAAAATTAGGTGTCCGTTTTTTAAGGGCATCGCCCTCGAAATATTTAATTAGAATGAATCGCATAAATACTGTGAGATTCGCGATAGTTTGCATTGATTGTATCTCTCAATACGCCTCGAGTGACTTTAAAAGTTAATTAAATACCTATCTGGAAAAACGCGGCACTGACCAAGGCGGCGTTGCAACTTTGAGACCTCAATTCGAAGCGCGCTTAGCACAATGCCAAATTTAAACTTTGAACAAAGGTTTTGTTTTAGATACACTGTAGAAATAAAGGTTATTACTACGCTGAATTTAGTTTCATGAAATGCCAAATGAAGTTTAACTATGCACTGCCTTTATTGCCAGTACCGAATTAAGTTCATCATAAACAGATTAGGATAATATTAATAAAAGAGTTATACGAATAGCTATATTTGATATTGTTCCATATATCTCTTTGAACTGTCATTGTACACCCGATTACACTTTTCTAATATACAGTTATACCCAACCCTACGTTATATAGTTTTTTAAAAAGGCTAAGTATTCTTTTAGCAACTTTTTTTTTTATTATAATACAATTACAAATTCATATATTTATTCTAAGAAACCCTCTGTGCGCGAGTAATCCTCGCACTTGACCGTTTATTATTGCTTAATATTGCTTACATTAACTGTCTAAGAAAAATACGAAAGTTATTATTTCGGTAAGTATCAGCTACGTTATCACAAACACGATATCAGAAAAATATCCCATTAGCATACATATATGTAATTTTGAACTTATAAAAGTTAATTATCAATGTGGAAAAACATCACAAAATAAGAGTACATTGAGCGGTACATGACTGAAAATAGTTAGTTGTTTGATGCACGATGCAATGTGCAAACCAGAACAAGTTGATGAAAATAAAATTTTGGAAATTTTAAATTCTTTCTAAATATTTAAAAATAAATCCATTTGAAAATTATTGCTTAAATTTTGTAAAATTTCCCCCGGCAACCCCCGAAATTTTGGTAAAAAGCCCCCCAAAAAAGGTTTTTATTAAAAAAATCAAAAAAAGTATCTAGAGAAAAAGTATCTAGAAATTCTGAAAGTAGACAAAATTTCCAATAAATTAGATATATGACATTATGACTTAGGATGAAGGGGAAGGGGGGATCTGCCTTGGAACATGCGCCGCAGTGCTGCGTGGACTAAGTTGCGCAATTCCACTTAACCACTCGCACGTTTACATTAGCCCTCACATCTTCCCTCCAAACTTTCTCTATAAGGTTTACTTTAAGTTTTTTGGGTCGCTGAATCCGAATTTTTAACTTACCCCCAAAATCCCCCCCCCCGAACCCGCCCCCCAAATAGTTGTTTTTAACTTAAATTTCTTATTGTTTTAGAGGAAAAGCATTACAAAATTCAGAAACTAGGCAAAATTTGCAACAAATAGGATACATGACATTATGACGTAGGATAAACGGGGAGAGAGGGGGCTGCCTCGGAACATTCCCCGCGCGCTTTTCTGAAAAACCAAATTTTTTCAAAAAATCAATTTTTGGGTGGGTTGCCGGGTGAAATTTTGGTGGGAAGTTACAAATTCGGATTCAGAGACCTAAAAAACATAAAGTGAGTCGAAATCCAGAACTAGTATTAATTTTGCCAGATAAAATCCCCTATTGCCTGGACTTCATAATTTAGTGCACGTAGCGCCGCAGTGCATGTTCAGAGGCAGCCCTCACCCTCCCCGTTCATCCTAATTCATAATGTCATATATCTTATTTGTTGCAAATTTTGTCTAGTTTCTGAATTTCGTAATGCTTTTCCCCTAAAACAATAAGAAATTTAGGTTAAGAACAACTATTTGGGGGGTTTCGGGGGGGAAATTTTTGGGGGAACCCAAAAATCTTAAGGTAAACGTTATAGAAAAAGTTCGGAAGGGAGATGGGAGGGCGAATGTAAACGTGTGAGTGGTTAAGTGGAATTGCACAACTTCGTTTACGTAGCACCGCGCGCATGTTCCGAGGCAGATCCCCCCTTCCCCTTCATCCTAAGTCATAATGTCATATAACTAATTTGTTGGAAATTTTGTCTACTTTCTGAATTTCTAGATACTTTTTCTCTAAAACAATAAAATACTATAATATAATAAACAATAAAATAATGCTTTTTCTCTAGATACTTTTTTTGATTTTTTTAATAAAAACCTTTTTTGGGGGGCTTTTTACCAAACTTTGGGGAGGTTGCCGGGGGAAATTTTAGTGGGAAATTACAAATTCAGATCACTCTCAGAAATAAAACTCTCAATTTTGACGATTCAGCAATCCTCGAGCTATATTTCGTTGTTTTTGACGATCATTTCGTATCAAAATCACGTGACTTTTAACGACACGTAAACTCTCAAATATTTGACGAAGGTGTTTCTTCACTCACGGCCAGACTCAATGCATTTTAAGGAAACCGTACCTCCTCAAATCCTGTGGCGTTAGCAAGCAGATATAATATCTGCTTGCTAAAGTCGCAGGATACAAGCAAACATAAACAAGCAAATATCTGAGATATTTCCTTGTTTATGTTATTCCTGTCATACTTTATTTAAAAAATCGCACTTTTTAGCGCTTTTCAGAAAATGCTGAAATACAGGTAGTTATTGTTTCTGCATTATAGTTATTTTTTTAGCTCTTAAAGTTTTTAAGAATGTTTATTATTATTATGATTATTTTACTTTGCTCGCTATGGTTTAATTAGAAAAGAATAAATTTCCTGTGTTTTACAAAATCGTTTAAAAAGAAAATTTGGGCAATAAAGTTTTAAAGTTCAAAGATCCCTTTTTCATTTAAGAAATATATTCATATAACTATCAAATTAAATATGCATAATTGATCCCTCTCCCTTCTCTTCTGTAAACAGTAATGTATTAAAATCTCAACCACATACTCAAATTCATAAAATCTCTCCCACATGCACTTTAAAATTCGTTATTTCTGAGCAACAAATTAACCAGACCATATTTTAATCATTCATCGAGCAAAGAAAATTTTCCTAATAAATTATATTAATCAAGCCATATTATAATTATTCATATTAACCATAGGAAATAATAATAATAATAAATTAGCCTTACTAATTAAAACTTGCAAGAATTATAAGTATAACAACATCGATAAAATTACAATCAACCTTATAAAAATATAAATATACAGTAGATTCCATTACATGCATCTAAAATCATATACCTTCGAGGACTCAATAGCGTAATAGCTAGAGTGTCCGTCTCCCACACCGGAGGTCGTGAGTTCGAATCACCCCGAAGCTATTATTTTTTCTCCTGTCGATACAAGAGCTTCTAAACTCTTCAATAGGTGGCACCACCAGCCCACTGATTGCGCTTTTCAAACAAGCACTTTTGACGAAATTGTTATCCTCAAACAAGTGAAGAAAGTAATTTTCTCAATTTGAAGAAATATTCGCTCGGAGCATATCCCAGGAAATGGTTTCGTCAAAAACGAAGAAAATTTCGTGAAATCTGAGAATCCATTTCTGAGAGTGATTCAGCGACCCAAAAAACATCTAGAAAGCCGATTTCTAGTACTAGCATTAATTTTGCTAGGTAAAATTCCCTATTGCCTGGACTATATAGCCTATAACAGATTTTAACACGCATATGTTATGTTTTAACAACACTGTCTTGTGAGAATTCTTTCGAATGATAATAATATTACCGGAATATTTATTTTCTCTGAAAAAAAATATTATAAAAATATTATTTAATAATTCTGCTCTAATTGCAAGGATTCGAATCTGTAAGGGACCAGTTTAAGACAACGACCACATTTTTTTTTAACTTTAAAACTATTTTCTTCGGATTATTTTCTCGATTTCTTTAATTAGACAAATATATGCCGGTAAATTTTCTACAACTAATGTAAAGCATCAAATTAAGGAAAGTTTGTAATGTTCCTGTAGCAACCGAAAATCGAATACCACGTCACTTTTCTGGAGCGAATTAGCCGGACCATTGGGCAACTAAGGAACTATTCTGTAGATATAACCTTCCCCTGAATGTTTGACGGTCCATACAAGATAATATAGAAATCGCACCAATATTTTTCCATGTATTTAATTTTCTAAAAAAATTACAAATAAAAAAAAATTACAAATAACTCATGTGCAAAGTAGCATTACTATGGCATTGAAAAAAACTTTAAAATATTTAAAATGTTCTTCCACGGTATTAATCCACAAAATTTATTAGAAGAACAATAGATCCTACTCAAGTGCCAAGAGAGTAAAATGAAATATAATTTGCTTTAAATGTGTTCTGTGAAGTTCTGCTTAGTGAAGGGCGACAACGAGATGTTCTTATCGACCCTCTCGATTGTATGGACGTCTCGATTTTTTTCGATTGTGTCAAACATTTCTCGATGACTCTAGTTAGCCAATTGCTTTTATACGATACCTGATACGATCTTATCAAGAATCGTCTGCGGGTGAACTTGAATGAGTCAGCGTTAATAAGGGTCTTGGTATATGAGTTATTGTATTATAACAGAGTAATATATTTATATATAGCCTAGTGGTGTATCTCATCCGGGAACATGCTTTTCGTATATCATTATAGGTCTCATAGGAGCCCCACTCCCTTTACGGGCTCAAATTGAGTGTTTTCCAGTTTGCCCTTCCTCCTAATTCACGTTTTCTTATTGGGATTCACTCTTGGTCCCCTCTTTTCCCCTCGGCAACTTAGCTAGCTCATTCTAAAGAAAGAAAGAAATAAGAAGCGACACCAGCCCTTTTCATTTCTCAGATCCCTATGCAAAATCCATGATACTTATTATTACTATACTTATACAATGTGCATTTTACAGCATTTTAAAGAAACATCAATGTACTATCTTCATTAAATAAATTTATATGGAACATAATTTAAAGATATTAATCATTTAGAGTTTACTGGTGTCTATTAAAATTTAGTACGGCACATAATATTCGAAGGATAAATACTATTGCGAAGATTGAGTAATATTAAAATTGTTTTCTTGAAATAACGCATTTACAGTAATATATTAATTGCCAAAAACCACTATTGCAGAGGAGGGAGTAGGTTTAGAAGTTAATATCTCTTTCAGAAGGCTTAAAAATTGACAAGATGTATGCAAAACAAGTTGTACTATGATTATTAAAAAATTTAGAATGCATCTTTTTGAAAGATTCTTATTAGGAGCCTCTCCATCAATTTAAATTAAATGAAAGAGAAAAAAAAACAATAGCAGCAAACATTACTGATTCTGTCTTTTGCATGGCCTTTCATTTAGCTTCAAATGAAGATTGTAGAAGATTATCTTTATACAAAGCCATTCAATATCTCAATGTTAAATTTACATTGATTATTTACGTTTTTTATTCCATCTGGTCCTAGTTGCCACGTATTTACTAAAAACTACTTTATAAGCATGTAAAAGCAATGATTTTATTAATCGATTGTAGAATATATCGATTATAGATTTTGGGAAGTAATCGACGACTGTATCGATTGTGTTTTTTTACGCTGACGATTTTTTAGATTGGTAAATTCTCGATTATCGCCTATCACTAATTCTGCTCAGAGGAAACTAAACAGAACCTCTGCTCAGTTTCCTCTGAGCAGACATGCATAGGCAGTTGTTTTTACCAATTTTTCGCAAGTAACACAGTAAGAAAGGAATTTAACCCTTACCGGCGCGGAGTAATTCTGTTTATAAAATGATCAAATAATGGACTGACACCGCAATTCTTAAACGAATTTATTAGAAAATACGAACTTGCTTATTTTCCTGTACATTATAATAGGAAAATTTTAGTTAAATATTCTTGATGCCGTTTGTCAGTTTTGGAATTAAAATTAGGTGTCCTTTTTTAAGGACACCGCGCCGGAAAGGGTTAAATCATGATATTTTGAATGCCTTGTAATTTATAAGATCGGCAAATTTTCTAATGATATTATTATATTTTTATAAGAATGATTTCTGCGTTTAATAGTGCCCTCTATTAAAATTTCTTAGAAATAAGCTATGATAATTTGTAATTTTATATATTTTTTAATACATTGTAGTTACTCATGAACAGTTTGTAAATCAAAATATTGATAATAGAATTTGTAAAGTAATTTTAATAGAAATATTGATATATTTTTAAATTAAATTTACTAAAAATTAATATACTTTATTTAAACTTCAATGAAAAAAAAAGCAATATATTTAATGATGATAAGGAAGGGATTTTATTAAGCACCGACCAGTTTTGATCCAATAGCAATAAGAAGAATGCTTTCATGGAGAAATTTTGAAGGGAAAGTGATCAGAATTATTGTTCTCGTACATGGAAGGTCCTAAAAGTTTTGTAAAGGTCACCCAGCCCAGACTGCACTGATATTGAAACCGCGAAAAAGGCCCATGCTCCTCATTTTGTGGCCGGCATGGTAACCAATGGGCTGAGTGGGAACCTCAAGATCTATATTATAAAAGACAAACATGTCCGTGCGTAACATTGACGTCATTTTAACGGTATCAACATCAAACGATTAAATTTAACTGTTACTACAATTTTTTTCAACTTTTAAATATCACACATTTTAAATTTTTACATCGTCGAACAGGGAAAAAATATACTTTCAAATGAAATTTGTTTGAAAACTGCATCGCAATTTGTTTGAAAAATATATCCCTATTTATTCAATTTTTTCTAATAATTGTCAGGCATGATTTTTTTTTAAATCTGTGTCTGTCGCGCGCAGACGATTACGTAAGATAAATCCGATTGTACTTAAATTAATTTAAATAGCTCAGCATTTAAGCTCATTCAGCTCAATTCAGCATTAAGCATTGCAGCTCAGCATAACGAAATTATTAAAACATTCATCAATCAATAAATAAAACAATAAAACATAAATAATTACAAATTTAAGACACGTGATCAAACTATGCACTTAAACCATAAAAATTATCGGAATAAAAAAAAAGGCTGATTTTAAATAGTGATCTTTGGCGATTTCTTCTGCTGTTAACTCTTGGCGCAAGACCAATACAAAACTATCTCATTTATTAAATTTCAAAACTTTATTTAAACTAATTACTATTTTTCCTATAATACGAGTGTAATTCCTGGTATTATGGATTTTCGGTATTGTGAGCGCGTATTTTAAAAAATATATGTAAAATATGTAATATATTTATTAATTAAATAAATGGTTTTCGTCTATATTCTGTAACCCGGGTATATCCCCCCTGTGTATATAATAAAATGTGGGGTGAAAGGATATACCGCGGGTATATCCCATGGTATTAATTAAAAGTGCAATTTTTTAAAGAAATATTTTTAGTATTAGAAAATTATCATATGCGCGGCATGCGACAATAAAAAAATAACGAAAATGCTTGGTTTAAAATGTAAAAAACCCCTTTAATTTGCTAATAATTTTATCACAATGGGAGGTCTATTTCTGAATCACTTTCCACAACAACTTGTCTATTTTAAGTTTGTATTTAACAATTTGTACATGTTTATTATATAGTACTTTTGTTAGCTAAAAAAACTGAAAATGTAAATAAATTTTCGCCATATATATATATATGTTTGTGTGTGTGTGTGTGTGTGTGTGTGTGTGTGTGTGTGTGTGTGTGTAATTATTTATTAACTATGAAAATATTGAATGTATTTAAATAGACACAGACAATGCGAGATAATCAGATACGTGGCATAATTCAATTCTACAGTTTATGATATTTAATAAAATACATTTTTAAAAATTAACTATTGATTATTTATTTTAATTTTTGCTCTAATAAATCTTTTATTTGTCAAATTCACTTTTTGGTAGTGTTGGCATTCTGCGTCACAGTGTGACAGCATAGAGTGTTGGCATTTTGGTCACAGATGTGACGTGACTTGCAGTAACTTCAGAGCAACGTCACAAAAATATAAAAATTTGTCAAAAGTAAATTACTTGAGGCCTTAAGATGTTTCAAATTTTTGTTAACATATTGTATGCGGGACATGTAAAAATAAGCTTTGAGGGTTGGGAATAGAAATTATTACTGGTACCGGAAATTTTGTACGGACGAAAAAAGAAGGTGTAATCCAAGCATGCTTTCTTCTTATTGATTGTGAACAGGTTTTAATTTACAGTGGCATTTGTAGACGTAAATTTAGTGCTCATTTTCGAAAAATTGCCCGCATACAATGTGTTAAGATCTTCAAGACGTTCACATTTTGGTTACATAGTGCTGGTATTATGGTCACACATATGAAGGGACGCTTGTGATTTGCAGAAGCGTCACAGAAACGTCACTCTGACCATGCTTGCATATGGACACTTTCAGTATGGAACTTTGGTGAAAAGTTTAAATGTTAAATGATTTACACTAAACTTACCGGGGATTTTACTATTATCACGAGAATTTTTATTTAAAACTATTTAACTTTTTAAGCTTATTTCTGTGTGATTTATATATTTTTATTTTATGAAGAAATTTTTAGTTCGAATAGAAATATTTTCATTTGTTACGGGTCAAATGACCCGTCGTTGGTATATTTAGTGTTAAAATGGCGTTCGTATGTCCTTAAATTCCAGTGTAACTATTTCCTCAGAATATTCTTCGCGTTATTTAATCATAGAGAATTATTATGAAAGATTACTAATGGTAACTATTAGGAAATAGTGATACTGGAATTGAAAGGTTGCACGAACCCTGTAAAAAGGGACTGTATTAAGCTTTTAAGTAATATTGTGATTTTTCACTCTGAATAAAGTTTTATACATAATTTTAGTGGTTCCAGCTTCTGGAAATAAATTTGTAACTATGGTACATAAAGTTAAAATTTGTAGTGAAAAATGATTAGTGATTAAATATAGCTTTAAACCATTTTCTGATGAGTTTTAAGTACATTAGTTCGATAACAATATACAATTGACAGATAATTTGTTTATAGAATTGTATTATTGAGTATGAATATTATGCGAACTGAAATTTTAAACTGAGGGAAAAAATGCCCATGCCGGGAGACGAACCAAAGTCTTAAATTTTCCTATCTATTGATCTACCTGAGCTGACAACAGGCGAGCACATTTTATTCAGAAAACCTTATTGGCAATAGCATCATACTGATTGGTAAAGATATCATACTTGAATTCTCTGAGAGAAATATGACCGCTGTCTTGGGTTCATTTTTTAGACTGGGCATTTTTTGACTCAATTAGAAAAAATCAGTTCGTGCGATATCTTTACCAAGCAGTATGTTTGAGTTAAGAGGACAAGGGACATTGAAAACCATTTTTTTTTCATTCTTCAATCAATTGTACGGAAATTTTACACACATAATAATTAATACATTTTCTAAGTTTATTAATCAATTTTACTCCAAAATATGTGTAGTTAATTAAGTTATTAATTAAATTATGTTAATTAATCACTCTGATTAAAAATTGTCCATGCGCATTAAATTTGGCTTTAGGAACCTTGTGTTTTGTTAAATGGTAGCTTCATAATATTACAACAAAAGTTTCAATATTATATATTATATATATTGCAAAAACATATTGTGACATATATATATATTGAAAAACTTTTATGTACAGTTATGCATGCATATTAATACTACGTTTTAAAATATACTATTTAATATAATATTGCAAACAATAATACTGGCAAAAATTTAAATAATAGACGCATGGAACATTTTGAATATTACTAACTCGATGAAAATTCTCATTTTGAGAAAACAAGATTTAAAGTTTTATTTTTAGTGTAACTCAATTACGGTGTACAAATTTAAAATGCTTCTAACTTCGCTAGGAATCGTTACAATTGTATACGGTTTTTTGCAAACGGGAATGTAGTTATGATTGAGGAATATTAATAAACAAAAAAAGAAAAAACGATTTTTTAATCGATTTTTGCCCAACTGAAGGTCCACAATCCCCTTAAAAATAAAGTGTATCGACGTTATGTATTGTTTAATGGAGTTACCTTACCTGCGGTATATTCTGTTGAGCTGTCTGCATGGCAGACCAGATGATATTGCCAATAACGTTTTCTGAGTGAAATGTACCCGCCACTTGCCAGCCCAGGTAGCTCAATAGGTAGAGCGTTGGCAATTTAAATAAAAGTTTTTCGCTTCGTCTCCGGTCTGACCATTTTTTTACACAGTTGGAAAAATTCAGTTCGTATGATTAATTCTCAATCAGTATGATTGAGTTAAGAATAATAAAGATGAACATTATGGTTTTATGTCAGACGTGTGTAAGTATAATTTTGCTTATTTAAATGCAATAATGTATCTGCTTATTTAGAAGAGTATTTATATTTAGTTTTGACATTTTACTGCTGTCAACTTTTAAGTTACTACACCGCCGTGAATAAAATATCGTAAAAATTCACGAAAAAAATCTAAACGAAAAAATTATCTTTTTGTCACTTGCTTTTTTAACATCAGGCAGTATAAAATATTTTAATCTTGTTCACGTTTTTTTTTTTTAATATAACTAGACAATAGCTAATTACATTTTTCAAAAGCAAGAAAAAAAAGAACTACTGCATATACTCGCGTATAAGTCGACCCCCTAACTTTCGAATGTAAATTCTGGAAAAAATCAAAAACCCGCGTATAAGTCGACCCCCAAACTTTTTACCTCAATTTTGCACAAAATCAAATCAAAGATTTCACTTGCCAATGCGAAAAGGTAGTAAGTAAACCAAAACAAATTATTGAAATTTTTAAATGATAAATTATTATTATTTGTACATTTTATATATTATTTTTGGTACTTGTTAGTTATCCTGTGGACCAAATTACTGTCGCAAAATTGTAATATTAAATGCCAATGTTGGTTGATCGTAAATGTCACATTCACTTGAGATACAAGTATTTTACGACATCAAGTGATTTTTATTTCGACGTTTTATTTGTATTTTTATTAATGCTATACTAATTTATTTGTTCTTTCGTTATTTAAAATGAAACTTATGTCAATTTGTGTAATTTGGCGAGTGGTTTGTTGATTTATATAATTTGGCGAAATTGGTCAACGGGATAACTAACAAGTACCTTATTTTATTATTCGTACACATAAAAAGGGCATAATTTTCCAGTATTCGAAGTTTTTGTTTTTGCTTTTTTAACTGACTCGCGTATAAGTCGACCCCCCAACTTTGCTTAGCGAAAATCGTCAGAAATTTCTCGACTTATACGCGAGTATATACGGTAGCTATTTTTATACCACTATTTTAAATTCTAAAATTATTAATGTTTGGTTTAATTAATGACTGACATGCAGGCATATAATTACTAATTTTTATACCACTATAATTTTCAGGATGAAAATTAAATGATATTTTTTAATGTATTTGATTAACATATTATGTATATCTGACATTCGGATCACTGATTCAAACTTCTAAAAAAACAGATCCAAATCATTTTTACTAAAATATAATTATTAGTTTTAGTTCAATAATTATTGGCAACTCTTGTAACTGATGAAAAAACTACAAAGCATTTCATTTCTTGTTTTCAATAATGTTATTTTAACCATAAAAATTGATCTTATTTCATTAAATTCATTTACCAAGCAATCATACAAAACTTATTCCTGTTCCTTAAAATATAATAAGTGTCTATGACTCGATGATTGATAGTTGGAATTCTTGTAATTTATGATAAAAAATTTAATTTATTCATTACTTTTATTACTTGCGCAATAATTTAGTCTATTATCCATTTTGATGGTTATTATACGTTAATGAGAAATCTTTATCTGATAAAGCAAAATTTTTATTAGATGAAAATTCAGTTTTTATGAGATTTTAAAGACATGTTTATTATCTTTTCTACTTTTGCGATTATCTTGTAATAGCGGTTTGTAATTCATATGAAATTTTTTACTATGTATAGTAATTGCCAATTCTTGTATTTTTGTAACTAAAAAAAATATGGAGCATTTCATAAAATGTTGTGAAGTTTTTGAATGACATTTAGGTATACTTGCTTAAAGAATTGTTAGTTCATTTTCTTGTGCACAATAGTCTTTTTATTTATTTAAAATAAACTCAAATATGATTAAATCTAATATTGAAAATTCATCTTAACCCCTTAATTCTCGCTCCCGTCATATTCTCGGGCTATGTCTTTTACTCAGATTGTTTGATTCCCACCAGTTTTATAAAATAGTAAAATTGGCTATAGTTTAGTATCGTTTTACCTGTCATTAAATAAGGTGAGTATTTCTTTTTCATAAAAGTGGTGCCAATAAGCAATTTGAATTTTTAAACCGTAATTTAATTCGAGCGTTAAGGGGTTAAAATAACATTTTGCTCTTGTAGTGCATGCAAAGGCTAGCTAATAATAGCAGCAACATCATCGTAATGAAATGCACAAATAAACTACTTTTAAAGCTTACATATTGACATGACATAGGTTTATTTAATACGTTTTTGTCACATAACAGAGAAAGAAAGATAAGATAAAAAGAGAAACATGCAATTTTTGTTTTGAAATTTCTAATCGAATCCTCAAAAGGTATTTTTTGTATACAACTCATCTATTTACTTGTAATCCTGAACATATTATGAATAATTCTTTTGAGGATTAATTTAAAATGAAGTATCTACATTCTCAAACCGGAAGTAATAGAACTCCAGTAAACGCTGGATAGTAATTACACATGATTAATTAAAGTTGTAGTTTTCCCAAACTGGGTGAAAAGTGTCTAGACTAGGATTCGAACCAGGGACCTTTTGGCTGAAGCCACCAATGCTCTGCCAACTGGAGTTTCCATTACCTGTGATTTATTCTATGTAGCTGATACTGATATCAGACCAGATGTCATAATCATTAGGGTTCTGAATGAAATATGTGCCTGCCACATTTGTCCAGGATAGCTCAGTTGCCAGAGCATTGGCAGCTTCAGCCAAAAGGTCCCTGGTTCGAATCCTGTCCTGGACATTTTTTCCCCCAAGTTTGGAAAAATGATGACTTTAATTAACAATGTATCTATATTCTGTCTTCGAATGCCAATATAAAGAAAGATTTCAAATTTACTTTCATTAAATGGACACGAATTTCTAAAATACTTTTCATTTACACAGGCAGAAATTCTTAAAGACTGACATGTACCCAGTTTTTTGTGAATTGAATTAATTGAAAAAGACTAAAATTCAGTAAGAACAAATACTACATAAAATTAAGTAAGACATTTAAGGTCAGTCTCGAAGTTTTTAGCTTAACAGCTCAACAGTGGATTTTTCTGACACAATTGCAAATCATTTTTGTTTCTATATATATGAAAATTTCAGACATTCCTATTCATATTCCAAGGAACTAAAAACAATTTTTTATTTCAATATAAATGCGGTACATATATTTGCGGTACATTTTAGTTGACTGATGCGTTGCCATATATATTTCATTTCTAAAAATTCGGTTAAAGCATCATTTTGACAAATTTTTTTGAAAGATGCTTCGCATAGGTTAGTAAAAAAAATATTAGATTCTTTGGATAAGAGTGACTGAAAGAAGTTTACATGTACGGATGTAAATATATTTCTCGTGTATAAACAACAATTTACCAAAAAGTAACCAAACCAAATTGAACCAAAAGGTTGCTGGTTCGAATCCTGGCCTGGACGTACAACTTACCAAAAGTGTGCCAAAAGTAACAATTTTAGATTTCAGAACAGACTCAGTCATGGATATGAGTATTAAAGATACTTCATACAACACACTCACCAGCTGCTGCGTACAGTGTTGGCAACCAGTCTGAAATGTGCATGAGATTACTTGAAACGCGATTCATCGATGTACTACTAGATAGAAGTTGACTCCAGATAAAAGCAGTGCCTCTCACTCCACCTTCCCACATGTTGTATTTTGACCCTCGCAGTGGCCAGTTCGAGCCACTACTTTTATCCATCCCTTGCACAGCTCCGCCATTATCAGTACTGAAAACAATAACAGAATTTTCAAGCATATTTTTTTCATGCAGGGCGACGAATACTTCTCCAATAGACTTGTCCAGTGCAGATACAATGGCTGGAAAATACAAAATAAGAATCACAAAAAAAAACTAAAATAACATTCTAAAACTCCACTTTTCTCTATTAAAACGTATCACTAATTTATTAAAACTGACTAAAAAATTCTGTACAGAGGCAATATTCAACATTACCAAAACACATTTTTGAGAATTCAAATTAAGACACTGGAATTTATGCATATTTTTTAAATATTGAAAATGCTCTCAAATATCTCGCGTTGGTAAATATTAGACCAGGAGCCGACCGCATGAACTACCACCTAACCTAGTTCTAGGATGAAATTCACGCACTAAATAGAACTCGATTAGCATATTGAAATGGAACTGGTCTGTCACCAGATATCTTGGTAGAACACCCGGGCAGACTGGATTTTAGTGGTTGAATTTCAGGTCTCCAACCACCTCATCGAGTTCACGGATGAAATTCATGAACTAAGTAGTGTTCGAATAGCACAATGAAATGGAACTGGTCTACCACCTCACATCTTGGTGGAACAACCGGGCAGACTGAATTTTAATGGTTGAATTTCAGGTCCCCAACCACCTCATCGAGTTCAAGGATGAAATTCATGAACTAAGTAGTGCTCGATTAGCACAATGAAATGGAACTAGTCTACCACCTCACATCTTGGTGGAACACCCGGGCAGACTGAATTTTAGTGGTGTAATTTCAGGTTCTTAACCACCTCATCGAGTTCACGGATGGAATTCATGAACTAAATAGTGATGTTTTAGCACAATGAAATGGAACTGGTCTGTCACCGCATATCTTGGTGGAACACCTCGGCACACTGGATTTTAGTGGTTGAATTTCAAGTCCCCAACCACTTCTTCGAGTTCACGGATGAAATTCATTAACTAAATAGTGCTCGATTAGCACAATGAAATGGAACTGGTCTTCCACCTCACATCTTGGTGGAACACTCGGGCGGACTGGATTTTAGTGGTTGAATTTCAAGTCCCCAACCACCTCATCGAGTTCATGGATCCAATTCATGCAATAAATAGAACTAGATTAGCATATTAAAATGGAACTGGTCTGCCACATCATATCTTGGTAGAACACCTGGGCAGACTGGATTTTAGTGGTTGAATTTCAGGTCTCCAACCACCTCATCCAGTTCACAGATGAAATTCATGAACTAATTATGTTCGATTAGCACAATGAAATGGAACTAATCTGCCACCTCATATCTTGTTGGAACACCCGGGTTGACTGAAATTTAGTGGTTGAATTTCAGGTGCCTAACTACCTCATCGAGTTCACGGATGGAATTCATGCATTAAATAGAACTCGATTAGCATATTTAAATGGAACTGGTCTGTCACCTCATATCTTGGTGGAACAACCAGGCACACTGGATTTTAGTGGTTGAATTTCAAGTTCCCGACCACCTCATGCAGTTTACGGAAGAAATTCATTAACTAAATAGTGCTCGATTAGCACAATGAAATGGAACTGGTCTGCCACCTCATATCTTGGTGGAACACCCGGGCAGACTGAATTTTAGTGGTTGAATTTCAGGTCCTTAACCACATCATCGTGTTCACGGATGAAATTCATGAACTAAAGAGTGCTCGTTTAGCACAATGAAATGGAACTGGTCTGCCACCTGATATCTTAATGAAACACCAAGGCAGACTGGATTTTAGTGCTTGAATTTCAGGTCCCCAACCACCTCATCAAGTTCACGGATAAAATTCATGCACTAAATAGTGCTCAATTAGCACAATGAAATGGACTGGTCTGCCAGCTCATATCCTGGTGAAACACCTGGGCAGACTGGATTTAAGTGGTAGAATTACAGGTCTCCATAATAGAATAATAAGGAAACAATAATTGAAACATAAATTACAATAGTTAAGACAGATAAATTATACCTAGATTGCAGAATTTTACAAGTAAAAGCTTATATATTCGCTGAAGTGTAAGTTACTGTTTAGTTGTCAATATCTGAGGGTTCCAACGTAGTGTGGGTGTTGTTTTTATGGTGACCGAATACCAACACAAAGGGATTTAAGCCCGGGGATGAACACTCCTTAGGGGATTTTCTAAGGTAACCTAACGCGTATTTACGCAAGGATACTCAAAATTTGAAGAAAGCCACAGAAAACTTCGAACAATTAGGCTGATACGCGTGATTGAGTTCGAGCCCAGCTCCTACCGCCTACAAGCTTCGAGATCAGAAGTTCTTGGCCAATGGTAGGGCGGTTTCACCCTAGATAACTCCTCTCACTGTACGAAAAGATATATTTTCTAATAAATATTATTTTTGTCTTGAAAATTAATTCAGTATCTATTCTTGTAGCATGATTTCTCTTTCTTGTATATAGACCGGGAGGCGGTAGCACAAACAATTATCTCATTGAGTTCACGTCTGAAATTCCAGAATTAGTTAATACTCGATTCGCATATTAAAACATCGGTCACCCAAGTCATATGTTGGTGGGAAACATATGGAAACCCGATTTTAGCGGATGACTCGTTTATTTTCAATTGTGTTTTCCTGCACCCAAAGGTATGAGCACATGGAGGACTGGGAGCAGGAAAACACAATAGTAAACCTACGAGTCAACCGCTAAAATCGGGTTTTCAGATGTTTTCCACCAGCATATGACTCCGGAGACAGCTTCCGTTATTATTATTTCCTTATTATTGTATTATTGGGACTTGAAATTCAACCTTTAAAATCCAGTCTGCCCGGGTGTTCCACCAAGATATGAGTTGGAAGACCAGTTCCATTTCACTGTGCTCATCGAGCACTATTTAGTTTATGAATTTCATCCGTGAACTCGATGAGGTGGTTGTGGACCTGAAATTCAACGACTAAAATCCAGTCTGCCTTGGTGTTTCACCAAGACATGAGGTGGAAGACCAGTTCCATTTCATTGTGCTAATCGAGCACTATTTAGTTCATGAATTTCATCCGTGAACTCGATGGGGTAGTTGGGGACCTGAAATTCAACCACTAAAATCCAGTCTGCCACGGTGCTCCACCAAGATATGAGGTGGCAGACCAGTTTCATTTCATTGTGCTAATCGATCACTACTTAGTTCATGAATTTCATGCGTGAACTCGATGAGGTGGTTTGGGGATCTGAAATTCAACCAATAATATCCAACCTGCCCGGATGTTCCACCAAGGTATGAGGTGGCAGACCAGTTCCATTTAAATATGCTAATCGAGTTCTATTTAGTGCATGAATTTCATCCATGAACTGGATGAGGTGGAAGTTTAAGCGGTCGGCTCCCGGTCTATATGTTCATTCATAAATGATTCGTACAGTGTGAAAGAAATTCTCCCCAAAGAAAACAATCGCTCAAGCTTTGCATAAAAAAGGCCAGTTTGTTTAAAATTAGTAAAGAAAATTTCAAATTTATTTAACTTAATATTGTCCAAAAATTTTCTTTTTTCATTTGAGGTTGGAACTTAAGAACAAATTTTTTTATTTTTTTTTTCTAGCTTTTTTTACTTCGCCTCATGGGGTTACCCAAAGGAGGGGGGGGGGATGATTGGGCTACAGCTAATCATCTGATTGGGCTACAGCGCCCCCACCTCCCGAAATAGTCGCAAGAGAAATGAAAAAAGCGTTGATATGTTTCTTTCTTTTTGAGACAAATTTGTAATTTTTTTCTGTCATACAACGAACTAGACATTTCGATAGTCTCATATTAGTGTACAGTGACTCCACAGCATACCCATATAGGTGGGGTGGTGGTGGTTGATGGAGTTAAGCCCCTTTTCCCTCCGAAATGATCGTAAAAAATAAAAAAAGGGCTGATTTTTTTAGATAAAATTGTAGCTCTTTTTCTGTCGTACAACGGACTAGCAGGTATGTAGTAGAGGTATATACGGTGGTATACGTCGTATATCTTATAGATTCTTTTAAGAGACTCTGTATCCGTTACGCTCTGTTCCTTAAGTAAAGCTAAAGCATATACTCTCTGCCGATAACGTATGCCCTCTGGGGTTTTTTAGACTAACCACTGTAGGCTAGCCATTCTCGTTAGTCCCATAGTAGTGCACAGTGGCTGACTCTACAGCATACGGAAAAAGGGCAAGTGGGTGCTGGGGGGGATTATAGCCCCCTTCACTGTCTAAAATGGTCGCTGTGAAATGAGAGAAAAGTGCTAATTTTTTCTTTCTTTTGAGTTAAATTTGCAATATTTTTCTGTCATACACGGAACAGCCAGTATCGTTAGTGCCATATAAGTGCAGTGACACCACCGCATGCCAAAGATAGGAGGTGGCTGATGGGGTTAAAGTCACCTTTCCCCTCTGAAATAGTTACAGTGAAATGAAAAAAAATTGCTCATTTTGTTTCTTTATTTTTGAGATAAAAGTTTAAATCTTTTTCTGTCGTATAACATACTAGCACTTCTCTTTCGTCGTAAAATATTGCACAGCGATATCACTAGGAGGAGGAAGGGAAACTATAATGCCCCTCTTTTAAATTTAATAAAAACAAAAAAGCAGAACTATTTTGGAAGCATTATCAAAAATTTTAAACTTTAAATGTGCAGAAAACTTATAATACAATTATCATGTTACTGACAGTTTTAACTTATATAAGTTGTGTGATGAATCTAAAGGTTTTAAACTTCTTATTACATTTTCATTTCTAACACCAGAAATCTTTTGGGTCCCTTATATCTGTGGGCCCTGGGAAAGTTCACCGCGTGCCTTAGTAGAGAATTGAACTTGAAATAGAAAAATTTCGAGGAATAAGATATTTTTATTTGAGATTGACAATAAAATAATGTTGCTTGGGACAAACAAATCCGTTGCCAGAATTTACTTCTGGGAAGAGGGGGAAACTGCAATGCCTTTCTATTAAATTTAAGTATATGAAAGAATCCATTAACACTTTTCAACTTGTTTCAGCATGGGGGTGGAGGTGTCTCGGGATCGGCCCTGTGCCCCGCCTCCCTTTTCCTCTGTCTACGGCCTTATAGCTACATATGATTTCCGTTTAAAACACAATCCAACACACAATCGCAAAGTCTGAGAACATTATCGAAATTTAAGTCAGCCACCTAGCTCCTCAAATTTAAATACTAAGTATGTCACTGCTTCGCCTTCACCACGACTGTTCGCAGGTGGTATTAAAACCAATAATGCGATATTATCTTGTAATACACTACATTAGCATTGATTTGTTTGCAATGTTAATGCTTGAAAAAATAACCATTACATCGCAGATTTTTTACTCTTAATCTGACTGCTTTGCTTTGCTCACAGGAAAAAAAATGTCCGAAAACTAAGAAAAGCAGTAATAGAAGTCTAATGAGAATTTGCACTGGATACATAATACTTTCATCCTGTTCAAAACGATTTATTAATTCTCGGGACTGCTGTTCATTTTTTTAATATGAATTATTCATTCATTCAGATGATATATATTGCTACCTATGTTTGATTTTATATTTTGATAGTTCCCCTGCTTCTCAAAATGTTCTCACGAGAAAAATGAATTCTGAAAATAATAATAATAATAAACTTTTTTTTAATCTTATTTTGTACAGAAAGGAAATTGCAAGTTAAGTGCGAAGGATATGTAAGTAAATATAATAAGTAAATTTTATCAAAAATAACATTATTAGTGAATTTGACGAGAATACTATTACCTGCAAACTTTCTTCTTTGTATATCTTTTACATGGGAAAATTTATCAATGTATTCTTTTGGAGCTTGAAGAGGATCATATGGATTTGCAGCATGGACAGCTTGATGGGAAAGATATAAGAACAACGGCTGAAAGATTCAATTTTTCAATTTCAATTTTTATTAATAGACATAATATTTTTTCGTGGGAAAAAAACTGATCACCCTCTACTATCTCCGCCACCAATCATCGTATAAAACTACGACTACAGTGGTGGTCAAAATTATAAGTACAAGGGAAAAATCGCCAAATCTTGGCTACATTTGGTCGGAAACTTATGAAAATTTAATGGATGGAAACTAAAAGAAAAATGAAGAATATTTTTATAAGTTTTTATGGAAATATGTGGAAAAAATCATATTCATAAAATGTATTATGGCTTTATACAGCCATCCGATATGGACAAAATTATAAAAACAACTGTATTTGTGTGTTCTAAAAAGTAAAATTTGCATGTTTTTTTGCTCTGCACACGGAACTCAGCGACGATATAAATGCTTAGTAATTGTTTGGGATCGTCATATTCTGTTTTTCAGTCATGCCGCTAGGTACAAAGCTTTCGGAGTTTGAGAAAGGGAAAGTGGATGCATTTAAAAGTTCAGGACTTTCTGTAAGCCAAATTGCGACAAAGCTTAATAGATCAAGAAGTATTATTTACAATTATCTTAAAAATCCCGGTAAATATGGACGGCAAAGACATACAGGTAGGCCATCTTCTGTTTCTGTACGGGAGAAAAGAATGATAATAAGGCGAGCTTGCTCCAAAAAACAAACATCAACAGAAATAAAACGTGAATGCAGTGCTCGAATTGTTCGACGTGTTTTACAAAAAGAAAAAAGGGTTCGCTATGGTAAACATATGTCACGACCGCCTCTTACAAAAGTTCATAAGAGACTGATGATGGAGTTTGCCAAAAAATGCATTGCTATGGGAAAAAAGTGGGATGATGTTGTCTTTTCAGATGAGAAAAAGTTTAATTTCGATGGACCAGATGGTTTTCGCTACTTCTGGTATGATCTCCGTAGAGAAAAAGAAATTTTCTCAAAGCGTGCATTTGGAGGTGGCTCAATAATGGTTTGGAGAGGTTTCGCAACTGGTGGAACTACTCCAATAGTTTTTGTGCAGGGTAGAATGAATTCTGAGAGTTATGTTGATGTATTGGGCGATAATCTTTTACCGGAAGCTCCGTTAATAACGAGTGGAGACTATTTTTTCCAGCAGAACAATGCCTCAGTACATGTTTCCCAAACTTCAAAATCGTGGTTTGATGCTAATTTTGTGAAACTACTTTATTGGCCGGCAAGAAGTCCTGATCTGAATCCAATGGAAAATCTGTGGGGTATTTTGGCACACGAAGTATACAAAAATGGTATACAATATTCAAACAAGCAAGAACTCATGTCCTCCATTGAAAAAGCCTGGTCAAAAATTTCCAAGAACGTTCTTAAGGAACTGTCAAACTCCATGACATCAAGACTGATTAAAGTGATTGAAAAGAAAGGGGGGATTATTAATTATTAGTGTGTTTCAGACAAAAACATTCATTGTTCTTATAATTTTGTCCAATTTTTACAATGACGTATTTTGTTAATTATGGAAAAACATTCATATTTTGCATTTTCCAATGTTTTGCATTATATAATGATTTCTAGCATAAAATAGCTTTTTATGTATAAATTTCACTTTATTTAGTTCAGAAATAATTTTTTTCTATACAATTTTCAATTGTTCTTATAATTCTGACCACCACTGTAGTACCAGTCGTTTAGTAATAACATCTACTAATTAATGGTGTACATAAATTTTTCTTAGGGAATTGTTTGCATGTAGAAATTGTAGCAAACTTTAAAATTTTCAATGTAAACACCTACTTTTGATATTATGTTTGGATTCTTCGGTAAATTTTACCTTCCGATACCAAACGGAAAGTTGCTTGATGAAGTAGTTTAGGAATTATGCAGGTTTAAAGATTGTAACTCCTAGTATTAAATTCATTTTTAATCGTTGCAAAACAGATTGTAATGCTGGTAGTTTTTTTTTTAACATAACTCAAAACCTACATGGCGGAATGAGGTGTAATTTCGGATCCACATATTTGAAGCTTGTAAAAATTGATATGTGTTAAAAGATTCATAGGTTACAATTTATATTGTTTTCGAAAAATAATTTAAAAATATATAAGATATATAAAATTTCAAAATTAATTTTCTTAATAAGTATGAATATCTATACATTTTTTAACAGATATCGAATTTTAGAAACTTTAAATATGTGAATCCAAAATTACAGCTCATTCCACCATATAGTTTTCTTTTATGTGCTAAAAGCTACCCGCATATAGATCTGTTTTGCAAAGATTAAAATGGATTTAGCATTACCCCAGGAATAGATATTCTAATAGGGTCTTTCAATTTGTATAATAAGTTTATTGGTAGGGGTGAAAACTGTTTTAAAGTCATATTGTTTAAGAATTTTAGCAATGAGAAAGCTTGATTTGGTAAAGTAAGGTAAAACAGTGATAAAATTGGAAAATGAAAAAGATTGAGGTGAACATGAAGAACGAACTACTTCTATACACGAACTTAACTTCCTTGAAGCATTTCATATTTATAAAAATATAAAAAATATTGTTAATTGTGAATTCGCTATTCCCCCATTATCAGACTGTTGGAAATATTACATAAAAACTTCTTTCTCTTAATTCCCCCCCCCCCCACTACTTCGGTTCCATTTCCCATCTTTTTTCCTATTGGCTGTTGCCTGCAATCCTCTGTTTTCCTATTGGTCAATAAACCTTTAACTGGAATCCCCATCTCTCCTATATATGTGAGCAAATTTCCGCCATCCTTAGCACTGAGGAAGGTATGCTATATGCTACCGAAACCGGTATGCTTAGAATTTAAAATTTTGGTGCTTTTAACGTTGCTATTTTTTACGCTTTTAATATATTGCACCAAGCTCCTACTTGATAATTATAAGAACTTAAGAACGAGGATGCTTTAAGATATCAAATTTCAGAATTAAATGAGTAGGAATCAAAGCAAACCTGTATGGCATGATTCACAAATGCATAAAAAGAGGCTATTTTTAATCTAGGAGAATGATATGAGCTAGCATGGGATGGTAGAGAGTCAGAGAAACTTTTGCGATTGACTGATGCAGAGGAACCTTTTTTATGCGAGTGACAAGAGTATCCAGAAAAGAGTGTAAAGATCTGAACTATATCAGATTCGCCATATAGAAAGAACTAATGCATTTCTAAAACAGAGTAAAAATATGTTAAAGTCCACTAAGACGCACGGCAAGATGAAGTAAAATACTCAGTCACCATCAATCTTGGACATTTGACAATCGGTGACAGTTTGCTAATGTTAAGGAGCAGCCGGTATTCTTTTGATCTTTGAGCGTGGGAAGAGAACTCACATACTTTCTCACGAGAGCATATGATCGCAGGATCCGCGTGCAGAAAAGAGGAGTTTCTTAAGGTGTCCATTCAGGGGACAGCGGAAAAGATCCCTGGGAGGTTCTTGAAAAGAACGGACAGTTAGTGGCTGAGAAACTCACTATTGTTTTTAGAGGGAGATAATTGAGATATATACGGAGAGAAGGATGCAGAGGGGAGATTAGATTTTGGCTGGAGTTGGAAGAGCGACTTTTGGAGTGGAAGATTTTGAAGGCCGAAAGGGCCGGACTTTACGATCCCTAGTACCGGGGAATGATACCCGAATCAGCGGCGACAAGGCACCAGTGTGCCGTCGCGGAAAAGGAGATCTTAATCTCTGAGACGCAAGCGTTTTCCGTTCAAGTAATGCAATGCCTGTGGACTTAATAGACTAGCTACCACCTTCTCATAGACACTATTTCTGATACATAAACTTTGTTCAACAAAATTTACATTGTTGTGTACATAGCGACTTATCATTACTCCAGAATATCTTTTATTGTATAAAATAAATTTCATGTTATCATATTCTAAGAGAATATAAATTGCTAAGCCTTCGAAGTTAACACCCTCGACCATCGCTACCGCCTTCTTAGGACACGGCACAACTGGTGGCAGCCAACGAAACGAACTTTTATGTGCAGGAAATAGTACAGATGAGATTGTTAGCAAGCTGTGATTAAAAACAAAAGAGAGCTGAGCATCGAGCAGCAGGACAACGTCATAGCCGCAACACTGCGAAGGAGTCAACAGTCCAGCGACCCAGGAGAGAGCAATGGGACATCCAGGAGATCCACCTAAAGCCAAACGGAGAGAGCCGACAACCGACAGACTCCCTCGGAAAGGCCTGACCCTGACGCAAAGAGAGTGACTGATACTTCAACAGCAGCACACTGGCCAAAGCAACTGTGACGGGACCTCAACACAACAGAGCAGGTAGGCTCATTATTTTTTTGAATGGCTCTCAAATTTTGTTTTAGTAGAATTTAAATGTTTTAAATTCGGGATCTAAAATTGTGAGATAGTAAAATTGTTGTAATTTGTAAAGTAAACATTAAGATAAAAGCATCAAGCCAAGTATAACAGAGGCAAATTCATAGGCATTTAAGATAGCTCAAGCTAAAGAGCAGATTAAAATCTGGTTTGTATTCGAAACGAATACAAAGGAAAATTTTGTTTCTAAGAAAGGAAGCGGAGAAAATTTTCAGGGGAGATTGCAGTAGCGAGCCGAAAAAAAACCCCTCAGGGGAACAGTTTTTTAAATTAGAGATGCAAGTAGTGTAATATTACATGTAAATTGTGAGGAAAATTAATTTATGTTAGTTAAAATACTGAATAAAGATATTTCCTAGAAATTTATGGTCAGAACACTAATTACACTGGTCATGGTTTGCAAAGAAGTGCTCAGATTTGAAAAATTTGAAAAGTTTAATCGAAATATATGTGTGCAATTTCTATAAGATTTTACTATATATTGTGTTTTATCCTCTGTGTATAGGGACTTTAAACAGAAAAATTTATCTTGCACATTGGTTATTTTTAACAAAAGGGGAAGGTATCCAAAAAAATTCACAGATATTGTAAATTTATACTTTATATCCTGTATTTGTATTTAAAATTTGTTTATGTAAACATATTTTTTAGTGTTGACAGGTTTTTAATTCTCCGAGGAAATTATTGGTGTAAATTATCGAAATTGTGCTAAAAATAAGGCTTCATTATGACAAGGGTGACCGCATTAAAACATTGCAGAAATATTGATCTACAGAATTTAGCAGCAGAATTGGATGTAGCACTTGAGGATGGGGATACAATACAAATAATCATCCAAAAAATTGAGCAATCAGATAACTACGACGAGGACCTTGCGCTAACGCAAGCCAGGTACATTGTACAAGATATAGAAGAAAATTTAGCTAGGGAAAAAGACCACGAAAAGGCAGAAAAAGACCGCGAAAAGGAAGAGTTAGAATTAGAATGAGCTAAATTAGACAGCGCAGACAGACAGAAAGAAAGAGAATTCAAACTAGAAGAACTAAGATTAACGCAAGGAACAGAGAGAAGCAGTTCAAGTGCGAGTAATCGTTCTGATAGAGGCCCAAAATTAAAGATAAAATCTATTATGCATTCGTTCGATCCAGACAAATCAGACATAACTTTATTTTTAAATTTATTTGAGAGACAGGCAGAAAGATCGGGGATCGAGTCAGATGATCTACTAACTCATCTTTTAGCTTTATTGCCCTTACAAATTGCGGAATTAATTTTACAAGAACCGTCTGATAGCGTGGACAATTTTGCTCACGTGAAAAAAATTCTCTTAGAACGATATAGGTTAACAGCAGAAGCCTATCGTTTAAAATTAATGAGGCATCAAAAAAATACAAACACCCCATGGAAAGACCTAATCTTCGAATTAAATAGTTTTCAAGATGGGTGGCTTGATGGGTTGGGCATCAAAACCTTAGAGGAGCTAAAATACCTGCTTATTACGGAACAAATTAAACGAAGAGTGCCGATCGAAACTAAAAATCATTTTATCGATTCGTGGGCAGAGTATAAAAAACCAGACAAACTCGCAAAAGATTTGGACGGGTATGAAGCAATAACGGGCGCGACGTCCTGGAAAGGGTATGCCAGACCCCCCGTGGAAAAAAGATTCGAGAGACCGAGATATGCGGAAAACGTTAGCGAAAAATGGTTCGATCGCACGGGTTACGAGGAAAGGGACCCGAGGAAAAATGCCGATAATAAATCTAATTGGCGGGAGAAAAGCGATGATAGGGAAAGGCAAAAAGCTTTCGAAAAAACAAAACAAAGCACTTGCTTTCATTGCGGAAGTCCAAAACATAGGATACGAGACTGTCCAGATTTAAAAAAATCGGAAAAAGAAATAAGCACGGTACATCATGTTAGGTGTAGTACGAAATTAGATAAAGGTTTCGAACCATATTTAAGTAAGGGAAAGATAAATGGAGTAGAAATTACAATGTTACGCGATACGGGAACCATGGATGATTTATGTTCAAGAAGATTCATTAATAAAGGGCAATTAAACGGAGAAATTAAGTGGTTAAAACAGCCTCTCTACAGGGAACTTCAACAGCTTCCGGTTGCGGAAATAAAGTTGGAATTAGCGGATAAAACGGTGATAACAACTAAAGCACTTATCACAGACAACGAGTCAGATTTGGATTATTATATCCTTGGAAACAGAACACAAGAATTAATCAATTCGTATGAGCGTAAGAAAACTAAACAGCTGACCAAAGAAAACGAAACCAATAACAATCGAAACTTTCAGCCGTGCATTCAAGAGGTGAGTCAATCACGAGAGATTAGTCCGGAAAACGCCACGGCAGACGATGAGTTGGACGTGAGTGAAGGGGAGGAACCAATTTCTTTACCACCACTCGCACAGGAGTCGAATGAGAATGACAAAATACCGTTTGAAAATGAAACTTATAGCTTAAGAAAAAAAAGTAAAACGGATTGTAAAAATGCACAAAACATAGTCAAGTCGCGTGAGGAATCGATTTCCAGGTCAGAAAACTTTCGAGGCGATAGGGATTTGGAAAAACAAACGGGCGTTATGAAAAAGGATTATAACGGTAATCCGAAAAACAGAATAGCGACGAATTCGTCAAACTTCGAGAAAGAGGGGAGAACAAAAGACAGCGTTCGAAAACGAAGTAAAGGAAAAGTCTATGGGTCAGAAAACCAAGAGAAACCACAAGAGAAACAGCTGTCAGGTGAGGTCAAAAACTTAAGGATTATAAGAAACTCAGACACCCACATAACTCGCGAAGACAAGAAGTCAAAAATACCGGTAAAAATCATACAAAATAGGCAAAGTACTGGACAAGAAAAGCTGTTCAGAGTTTCATCTCAGATAGAAGGGATTAAAATGAGGGAACAGCAGGTTAAGTCGCATGACGTCGGTAAAAAAGTCAGAAGGGAGAGTGAAAACTCAGTTAAAAAGAAAAAAAGTGCGAATTACAGAATTTATGCAAAACAGTAGAAAAGGATTTTAAACCCGGGAAACAAATACTAGATTTAGGAACAAACGGTCAACAAAATGAAACTGATAGTTGGGAGGACATTAAGAAAGGGAAAGAAAAAATAACAAGGGTGGACGAACTTATAGAGATCCCCAAGAATACAAAACAGGCGAAAACAAATAAAGCGAAACGTGCTAGAAAAATTAATACGAAAATGAAAAGAAATAAAGGATTAAAGGTCTGGAAAATTGCTGGTCAAGGAGAGAAGTTGAACACTCATAATTCCACGAATAGATTGAAAAGGCGAAAATGGAAAGGAATTGGCAACACGAAAACGGGACAAAAAAGCACGAACATAGATTTAGAAGCCAAAATCAGGGTAAAAATAAACAAAAATCCTTGAAAGCCTACGGTAGTTAAAATAACGAAGATAAATACATTGTCAAAATCTAAAAGGGAAACAGAAAACAGGAAAGGGTTAGATAAAAACAAGGAAATTGATCAAAAAGAAATCAGTGAAAGGCAAGAGGATCGGCAAAATTCAGAGAGGCATTCGACAAATAAACGAAAGAATACGGGAACAGATGGGACTACGAGAATAGTTGCCATAAAAAAATTAAAGAGCTGCACTGATAAAAAGAGTTTAATAGAAACGGATAGCAGTGCGCTTTCATCTAGGAATAGCAAAAACAAAATGACTCGTAAACCGCTCAAAAGGGCACATACTTTGCAACCTGACCAATATGCCAGAGTACAAAGGCAAGGGAAGGACATTGTCCAAATAGATTTTTTGAGTAGGGCAGAGTAATCTTGAAAAAAAAAAGAAAAGAAAACTGTATATAGTATGTTATCATTCCTTTTAATGTTTGAAAATATAATATAATGTGAAGTGTTTGAAATAGAATACAGTGTAAATTATTATACAGAGTGTATAATGAATACTTTTTTGTGGAGGGGCGGGCAGGCAAATAAAGTTTTTTTTTTCTTTTTTTTTGCATGTGAGCCATTCATATAAATTTTGAGTCACCTTTCACTTTTCCAGAATATTTCGTCCTGCGGCCAAAATATTCTTTTAAAAAGAGGGGGGGGGGGGTGGTTGTAAAGATCTGAACTATATCAGATTCGCCATATAGAAATAACTAATGCATTTCTAAAACAGAGTAAAAATATGTTAAAGTCCACTAAGACGCACGGCAAGATGAAGTAAAATACTCAGTCACCATCAATCTTGGACATTTGACAATCGGTGACAGTTTGCTAATGCTAAGGAGCAGCCGGTATTCTTTTGATCTTTGAGCGTGGGAAGAGAACTCACATACTTTCTCACTAGAGCATATGATCGCAGGATCCGCGTGCAAAAAAGAGGAGTTTCTTAAGGTGTCCATTCAGGGGACAGCGGAAAAGATCCCTGGGAGGTTCTTGAAAAGAACGGACAGTTAGTGGCTGAGAAACTCACTATTGTTTTTAGAGGGAGATAATTGAGATATATACGGAGAGGAGGATGCAGAGGGAGATTAGATTTTGGCTGGAGTTGGAAGAGCGACTTTTGGAGTGGAAGATTTTGAAGGCCGAAAGGGCCGGACTTTACGATCCCTAGTACCGGGGAATGATACCCGAATCAGCGGCGACAGGGCACCGGTGTGCCGTCGCGGAAAAGGAGATCTTAATCTCTGAGACTAGACAAGCGTTTTCCATTCAAGTAATGCAATGCCTGTGGACTTAATAGACTAGCTACCACCTTCTCATAGACACTATATTTCTGATACACAAACTTTGTTCAACAAAATTTACATTGTTGTGTACATAGAGACTTATCATTACTCCAGAATATCTTTTATTGTATAAAATAAATTTCATGTTATCATATTCTAAGAGAATATAAATTGCTAAGCCTTCGAAGTTAACACCCTCGACCATCGCTACCGCCTTCTTAGGACACGGCACAAGAGAATAACCATTATTTTATATTCCATAAAGAAAATAATTATTGCTGTTGCTAGAGTTAGCAATTTTAAGGATGGTATCCATATTGTACAGAGAGATGTGAATTAAAGTAAATGTGTCATCAACATAGCGAGTCCAGAAACGGAAAGAAAATTTATTAAAGAGGTTGCATTCCAAATAGTGCATGTTAAATATCTGTGAGGATAGGAGACAGGGTTGGTTGGTTGATTAGGATTTAAAAGCGCAAGGTCCCGTTTGGGACATGCTGCGCCAAGATCGGAGACAGGGGGAACTAATGACAAAGTCAGTTGTTTGTAGAAGTTGCCTTGGAATTTGGAATGGAAAAGTGTTTTGGGTAGACATGTGCGAATAAGGGATAATAACATTTGGATTTCAAATGTATATAAGGAAATTCGCGAAGTCTCTTTTCTAAACAATGGAGGACAGCAATTGTAGAAAGATCCAGGAATAGCGACTTTTACATCAAAGGAGGATGCTTTAGTAAAATTAGTAGAGGGTAAATTCTGAATTACTTTGGCAAAGTCGATTGATTTTTTTACAGTACGTATATTGGTGGAAAGTAAAGGAGCATATATTGTGGCCAAATATTTAGCAAAGCGATAAAGAGGCAATGCCATTGTTGGAAGGAATGGGGCAAAAAACTATATTAGGTTTATGTCTTTTTGGAAGGGCATAAAATCTTGCATAGTTAGCAACTGAAGGAGAAAAATAAATTTTATTAGACTTTGAAGGCAGATAACAATGTTTAATAGATTTGTTTCAGGATAATTCTTGTGAGGGTGGATTACGAAATACAAGTCTGTCTGGATCGTCATTGATTAGATTTTTTACGCCGGTAAGATAATGATTTTTATCAAGGAGGACTATCTGGTCGCCCTTGTCTGCTACGATAATGACAATATTTTCATTTTGATATAAGACTTGATATAAGGTAAGGCAACTTTTTCAAGAGGAGTGGGGATAGATTTAATACTGTTAGAGTTAAATTAGCAAGATATTATCAACAATTAGATGACACAGATTTTCTCTTTGTATTTCAGTTAAGCGACTGTTTTTAAAGGCTTTTTCAATTAAAGCAATTAACTGAAGGAAAGAAGATTTTTTTTAGACATTGCAAAAATTAAAGCTAAGATTTAGAACTGAGTATTTTATTTCCGATATATCTGTACTAGAAAGGTTAATAACAGCATTTGGAATGACGATATGAAGTAGATTAGGTGGCATGAAATCTCGTGATTTAAGAAGACGGGCAAATTTAGCTTTAAGTTTGCAAGAATGCTTACAGTAAAACATTTCCGAATTGTCCCAGAAATTTAAATCAATAGACGTTAAATTAGGAATATTAACTGCTAATTTTAATTGTAGTTCAGATAGTTCTATTTCAGTTTTTGAAATGATAAGACGAGTTTCTTTAATGACGGGACGAAAAATAGTGAAATAGGACCAGCCTTGATCACAAAGAACGAACTAGAAATACTTTATTTAAGCCTATGAACTTAGGGATAATACGCTGTCGTTTACACGAAAGAAGGAATATTAGTTGACAAACGGATTTCAACTTTTTAGCCCGTCAGTAATACAGCTGTATAAACGGTTCACTAGTTTTTTCTCCATGATTAAAATAAATAAATAAATTGCTACCACAACGTGTATCAATGAACATATCTATATCAATATGTTCAGTGGATAAATAACTTCCCATACTTTAATCGAGTCGAGCATTTAGTGGCATTTTATAAAGGAAAACGCCGAAAAACACTTTCCTATCGACAAAAAAAAAAAAAACTGATTTTTTTAGGGTTTCGTACTTAAAAAGTAAAAACGGAACCATTATAAGATCACTCCTGTGTCTATCCGTCTGTCTGTCTATCTGTCTGTCTGTCACAGCCATTTTACTCGTAAACTATGGAACGTGGAAAGTTCAAATTCGGGGAAGTAATAAAGACCATTGACCCACATATTTTCAGATTAATAAACATTCATAAACATATTTAGTAAAAGAGTAGAGGGGCTAATTATGCTACTTGAAAAAAAAATATATTTTCTTCGTATATCATGTGGGGTATCCTTGTGAAAGCTTTTGTAACGCTGAACTCAAAAATACATTTCTTTTAATTTTAGGTATTATATTTTCAAAGATATTGTTGAAAATGTAGCGCAAAAAATGTCCCCCCACACCCCATCTAATTCCGAATCTACTGAAACTAAAATTATGAAAAAATTAGAGGTAGTAGACGTTAATATAAACCTTGACGGAAAGTTATAGCGATTTCCCTAGGTCGCATAGTTTTTGAGTAATTAGCATTTTCTGTTATACACAAATTTCGATTTACGGGCATTCAGAAAAATTGTTGAGCATCGCTGAATATACCTATCGTTGCAGAAGAATAAAAGCATTGTTGATAATGATTTTCGAAAAAAATCATCGGTAATTAGCTGAGATATTAACCCTTAAAGGTACGGTCAGTTTGGACATACACAAGGACAGGGGTGGCGTACTCTATGCCTAGTTAACAAATTTTAATGATATATATGTGTAATGTAATGCCCAGTAACAGAATAAAAGCAATAAACGTCAAATTGTTAAAAACATACTAATTTAAGGGGTCTCGGGACTCTAAAAAGTGGAAAAAATGAAAAAAAGACCATTTTCAACATTTAATGTCTTAAAATGTATATGATTTTAAAACACAATTTTAATTGGGATGAAAGATATAAGTATGTTCTTTCGTTTCATGTATTTAAAAAATTTCAAGCTACAGAATTAGTATTTATAGGGGCTCGAAACTGTTAGACAATTGTCGAACAAAAAATTGGCATAACAATTTACGCGCAGGATTACAAAATAAATATTGCAAATAGAATGAAAATTTTGGTGCTTACTTATACTTCAGATTATAATAATTTCCCTGAACTTAAATAAATTTGTATTTAAAGCATTTTTATATTTTTAATGCAATGTTGCATTTACCTAATACAAAATTTTGAAAATTTCAACAGTAAAATCACCTAAAAAAATATTTTTTTGAACAATAAAAAGAAAATTTTAGGTTCAGTTTATACAGACTAACATGAAATGTATGTTTTGAAAATTTCATGAAAAAATATTCAGAAGTTTTAGAGGTATCCTGCGCGTTATGCCCATAAAACGCCATTTGGAAAATAATGACTTTAAAGTTTCGGAAACTCCGCTTCAGCTATTGAGCGGGTATAATTCTAAAAGCCAAAACTTCTGTTCTAATGGAAATTTCAAGGAAACAATTATATCAAAATATTCAGAAAAGATAGGAGTTTAACATCTAAAAAAAAATAAAATTTCTTAAATTTTGAAGATTTAAGAGTCCTGCGACCACTTAATCCTTTCCGGCACGGAGTAATTCTATTTACAAACTTATGAAATAATGAACTGACACCAGAATTTATAAATGAATTTATTAGAAAATGCGAACTTGCTTATTTTCACGTACATGATAAAAGAAAAATTTTTATTAAATATTCTTAGTGCCGTTTGTCTGTTTTGGAATTAAAATTAGGTGTCCGTTTTTTAAGGGCATCGCCCTCGAAAGATTTAATTAGAATGAATCGCATAAATACTGTGGGATTCGCGATAGTTTGCATTGATTGTATCTCTCAATACGCCTCGAGTGACTTTAAAAGTTAATTAAACACCTATCTGGAAAAACGCGGCACTGACGAAGGCGGCGTTGCAACTTTGAGACCTCAATTCGAAGCGCGCTTAGCACAATGCCAAATTTAAACTTTGGACAAAGGTTTTGTTTTAGCTACACTGTAGAAATAAAGGTTATTACTACGCTGAATTTAGTTTCATGGAAAGCCGAATGAAGTTTAACTATGCACTGTTTTTATTGTCAGTACCGAATTAAGTTCATCATAAACAGATTCGGATAATATTAAAAAAAGAGTTATACGAATAGCTATATTTCATATTATTTAGGTTCCATATCTCTTTGAACTTTCATGGTATACCCATTTACACTTTTCTAATATATACAGTTATACCCAACCCTACGTTGTATAGTTTTTTACAAAGTCTTAGTATTCTTTTAGAAACTTTATATATATATATGTAAAATACAATTACAAATTCATATATTTATTCTACGGAACCCTCTGTGCGCGAGTAATGCTCGCATTTGACCGTTTATTGATTCTTTAGCCAGTTTTCCTATTTGTAACAAACAGTTAAGTTCTTTGTCCGATGACGGCTGCACCAGGATAAATGTACGCAAACATTCAATTGATTGCACTGTAAAAAAAATCCGACCAGTTTTCTTGTAGGAATCGGAAAAATAGTTGCTCTTATCGTACCGGAAAATTTTCCGACCCAGCTCGGAATAAAATCCGTATTAAAAAGGAAATATTCAATAAAACGGTATTTTGCGGATGTTATTCCGATTTTACGGATTTTATTCCGAGCTGGGTCAGAAATTTTTCCGTTACGATAAGGGCAACTATTTTTCCGATTTCTACAGGAAAACTGGTCGTATTTTTTTTACAGTGTCTGCAATTCACTTTTCTGTGGGTAAGGAAAAGCTCTTGGGACATAGTAGCAGAATCGCTAGAATCTGATTCCATTTCCTCATTGCATTTTTCGTGAATTGTTTCGACAATTTCTTCCGCAGTTAAAGGTTTAGATACTTCTAAACTATTGCCGTCTGCTACATACTCTGCGTACGTAATATCACACTGGAGCTTTTCAGAAAAGTTTGGAAATTCTGTTTCTTCGAAAGGCCTGTCGTTTTAGTCATTTGCATTACAACCACTCTTTTTAGACGGATGGATAAATCCGGTATGTCGAAAGCAATTTTCTATTGTTTCAGGCTGTACGGCGTCCCACGCCGCATATAAATCGTTGATGGCTGTGAGTAATGTTATGTCGTAGCTTTCTTTAAGATCAATCGAAAATAAAATTTGTTCTAGAACCCTTTTACGATAATGAGTTTTTAAATTTTGAATTATTCCTTGGTCCTTCAGTTGCAGTTGTGCTGTAGTATTAGGGAGGGGGGTAAATATTAAATCTTTATAGAGCTCAGTGTTGGTAGTTTACAATGACTCTGTACAATATCTAACAGCAATACAATTTTTCTGTTTGAACGAGAAAATTTTTTATCCAGTTCTTTTAACCAACTGATGTAGATTTCACGCGTCGTCCAGGCTTTGGCATTTGCCACATAATCAACAGGCAGTGTTTTAACTCCTTAGAAGCAACGTGGATTAGTTGATTTACCATTGACTAACAATTTTAACTTCTCACTTCCATCCATATTGGCACCTTGCATCACAGTTTTCCTGTCTTTTCTAAGTTTATCACTTGTGTACGTTTCACCTTTAAATGTTAAAGTCTTATTAGGAAGAACAGAGCTTAATTTGCGCCGGAGCCCACCGAAGCCGGACTTCGGTACTTCTCTGTTTTTAGTAAATATTTAAATATTGATCGGAAGTCACCGGAGCTCATAAATACAGGGCTCCGGAGCCCAGTGCAATAGCACTTCCGAAAAATTGAAGTCTAAATTACCTTTTCCTTTCCTTCCCTTCTCTAAGTTTTTGCATTCTTTTTTACCAAACACTTTACGTGACGTAATGTGTCGCACACCTAAGAGATGAACAGAATTTCCAAACTTTTCTAAAAAATTCCTGTGTGATATTATGTTCGCAGAGCATGTAGCAGCCGGCTTTAGTTTAGAAGTATCTAGACCTTTAACTGCGGAAGAAATTGTTGAAACAATTCACGAAAAATGCAATGAGGAGATGGAATCAGATTCTGGCAATTCTGCTACTATGTCCCAAGTGCTTTCCTTACGCACAGAAAAGTCTATTGCACAATCAGTTGAATGTATGCGTACATTTATCCTGATGCAGCCGTCATCGGACAAAGAACTTAACTGTTTGTCACAAATAGGAAAACTGGCTAAAGAGTCAAAAATGAATAGGACTAAGCAAACAACAATTGATAATTTTTTTCATAGAGATGATAAATAAGTGTAAAAATCTGATGTAAACATTTCTGCAATGTAAAGAAAAAGGTCCAGGAGCGCTTTTGGAAAAATAATACGCAGCTTATTTGCCCATTATTTTTAACAAATGTTTCTTGAAAATACTTTTATTGAATTGTTCTGATATGTTCCACTCAAAAACCAGTAAGCGTAGTGTAAAATATCAGGAATTTTTCTCTTGTCATGTGTAACATTCCTGATATTAGCTTACTGAATACTGATATTTCACTGGAACGTTTCTATTGCCAGTAGAAGCATTCCTGATATTTCAGAGGAGGCTTACCGGTATTCCTGTGGAACGTTTTAAAACTATACAGTAAGGTTCCCATCATGCTCAAAAAATGTTTATTGGAAATAACGGGCAACCAAGCTGCCCATTATTTCTCAGGAAATTTCTTGGATTTCTTTTACAGAGTAGATAATACGATTAAAATTATCCAACACATTTAAAATGGATTTAATTTAAGCTATAAAGTGCAAGGAATTTTGCTTCTCAAAATTTACATTCAATACATTTAGTTAAAAAATCGAAAAAATTTATTTCTGCTACGAGAAAACTTTTAATGAAAATAACAGAATTAGAACGTAAAAAAAAATAACCTTGGAAGAAGAATTATTGAGGTATTTAATATTTTAAAGAATCGAAATTTACCATAACTGGATCTATCACGCAAGCAGCAGAGGCTTGTGGGTGAAAATGTTTGGTGAAACGGCATGGGCTTATATCGCTGGGTAATAGATTCAAGAAACGTAATAATAGTTCCTGCAGAAAAAAGTTTAGGAGAATTTTCAAGTGTTTTCCCCATATGCAAGAAATCGTTGTGCCAATGATCGCTAATTGTGGAGTCCTACGTCAGTTAACAGTAAGAGAGATCCGAATTACCATACCATTTGACAATAAATCATTTGCCAACAAACGACCAACCATGATACAATGTTAGATACTCGGTTATACTTAGAATTAGATACGGGCCGACAAAATTGTTTTTAGTTGGTAAAATAACGCTCCAACTTACAGGGATGCCACAGGCGACTATTTTTATATTCTGTTCGCACCACTATTTTAAAAAAATACATTTTCTAGTATATTTCCCTTGCAAATGTTTCCAAAGCGTATGTAAAAGATTTTTGTTTTGAAAAAGTGGTGCGAAATAGAATTAAAAAACAGTCGCCTATGGCAGCGCTGAAATTAGAGGCTTCTTTTGGCTTATTGTTAGCATATCAACCCTTTTCTTATGGTTTACACAAACTGCCAACGATAGGCCATCTATCTGTGCTATTTGTATCACTTTTGATCTAGATGAGGGGAAGAAAAAATGTTTGATGGAATTATTCTCGCGAGTGGAAAGATAAATACACTTAATTATATTTGATAAAAATGACACTAAACCAAACTTAAAATTTAAATGTGAAAGTGTAGAGGTGGGACAATTTTAAAGTTTGCGCATTAGAGTTAATGCGTGTGCTGACCTGAAAGACAGTGAAGATGAAAAATTCTTGTGATGGGAAGCACTCAAAATCCTAGGTATTTCAACAATTTAAAAGTACCTCTCATTTTCTTATACATCTAACCAAAAATCCTGGATGACTACTAAATTATTCGTAGAAGAACTTCTAAAATGAGATAGCGAACATATTTGGAAAAAAGAAAGATTCTGCTATTAATTGACAATTGCACAACCGATGCAGATATAAAATAGTATAATGGACATTTTTTTCCATAAAAATTATACAAACATACATATAATAAATACAATAAACCCAAATGGAGTGAAAAATTAGCTAGAGCCAGGAATCGAACCTGGGACCACAGCGTACAAGGGTGTTGCTCTAACCACTGAGCCACACCGGCCGATAGCTGGATCTGCAATTTCTCACTAATAAACCATATTGGTAAAGTCACCAGCCATCAATAAGACAGCCTTGGTTGACGAGACAACGATGAACAGATTTTACTATTCCATCGATCTACAATATATATTAAAACACACATACATGGAGGTCCGATTCCTGGTTCTGGCTAATTTTTCACTCTAGTTGGGTTTATTGTATTTATTGTGTATATGTCTGTATAATATTTATAATACCTTTAACAGTTGAATGCAGTCGTTATTTATGTGTGTTTTAATATATTGTAGTATGTATGTTTTAATTTTTTTTCTTTTCATCAAGTGTTACTTCAATTCCTCAGCCAATAAATCAGGTTGTGATCAGAATAACTTTACAGAAAGAAATTTGTTTCGCAATTTTCAGTGCTATGATAAAAATTACGATTGCGTCGTATCTCTGTTGGTCGCGATAATAATGCTTGAGAAATATGAACGATTTCTCTCAGAAACTATCCGAAACAGATTATTAACACCATGAGCTGTCTAATGATATCCAAGAAAAGACACAACGTAATAATGGGAAGGACGATGAAGATTGACGCTCGCCAGAGACTGGAGAGAAACGCAATTGAAAAAATTATGAGTGAGATATCGATTCCTTGAAAATTTTGAGATTAAATTCGCGAAAACAGAGGATCATACAGAGATATAGAAATAGTTTCCACCATAAATAAACTATTATTGGGAAGCTCTTTAATTTTTAAGGTCTGGTGAAAAGCGAAATTTACGGTACTTCATTAGTCAATGTAAAAGTAGCAATACACATTGTTCATAAATATTTGTATTCTGTAACTGCCGAAGAAAAAATGACAGATCCAATTTACGTTATCGAAAAATTAAAAGTGTTAGCAACTGAAACTGACACTACAGTTGGTATGACAAATGGTTTAATGGTATCAGTGTGTTTTCTATAAAAAGTAAAGTGTGATACATATGGAACATAATGGAACAGGGAACGCAGTTTATTCTATTCACATAAAGTTTTCTTAATATCCAAGTAAAATGTATGGACGATTTGAAGTATCCAAAATTGATTCGTGTTGAATTATTCCAAGAAAATAATCGTGTAAAGCCATCGTGAATAACTATAATTCAAGTGGTCTAATGTATGCTTAAAATATTTCGAAATGAATGTTCTAATTTTTCAGGATTTATTTTGTACAAACATCACAACACAACATGAAAGCACACAATTTAACATTTAAATTATATGAATCTGGATTATTCCATGAGAGTGGCATTTATGCTCCCAGGTCGTGAGTAATTTAGGTACTTCCTCTACAAAGTTTCAAGCGTCACTGAGCTTCAGCGCAGACTAATTTAGCACCATACCTACGCACACACGTGCTTCAGCGCGGGCTATTTTTAGCACCACACCTACGGACTCACGTGATTCGCAACATAGTTACCGTGAAGATTGCAACGGGTGTGTCAGCTGTCCACAAGATTGGGAATACCTTGAGCGATGAACCTCTGGAGCTAGATGCGAAACCTTTCCTCAACGGCGGATTTTACATCATTATACTTTGCATATCGTCTTTACTTAAGAGTTTTCTTGAGAGGTCCAAATACATCGTAATAGTATGGTAAGAGATCAGGGTTGTACGTGGATGTTCCAGAACTACCCATTGAAATCGCTGCAACAAATCTTTAAACAAGATAGCCACATAATAGAGGGCGTTATAATGCAGAAGAACAAGCCCTTTGGACAGCATAACACGTCGAGGATTTAAGATTGCTGTTTCTGAATGGTTGTGAAGGTGGCGCTGAGAATGCTTCGAGGCATCCTTGATACGAACCGTTTCAGTCACCTTACACCCACGTTGGCTCACATCCAACTACCACCTTCCGCTGATACAGCCTATTTTCGTCACATTCAGAGCTCTCAATTGTTGCATGCACAGAATTCTGGCTCTTCAAATGCTGGTGCGCTATCGATAATCTGACTTTCATTTAGATGGCCATTATATTTTAATAAAATTTATCTTCAGCCAACAACGCATCAAAAAACAAATTACAGAGTTCTTTCTTTTTTCCTGTTTATTGAGAAATATGTAAAAAATAAACACATCACTTTTCAGTCAAAATATTTTGCAAATTTTCATTTTGCTCATTATCTAATTTTGTGTTCATTAGAACAACTGATATACAGTAAAACCTCCATAAAGCGACCACGTTCCGTTCCAGTAAAAATTGGTCGCTTCGAGAGGTGGTCTCTTAATGGAGGTTATGTTTAGATCTAGATTTTAATTGTTGAAAAAAGGTAACAAGTAATGTTACTAAAAGTTATTTTTCACATTAGGACAAAATATGAAAATTTAAATATCAAAACTAAAAATAATTACATAAGTTAATTACTGCAGAGTTTTAAAAAGTCCTTCCGGCCAGTGCCAGGAGGAAGAGGTAGCTTTCATATTCGTTATTAAAAAACATATATTATTCAAACACACGAAGCTCAATTTAGTGGAAACCGAATATAGGAGATTCAATACTAATTTTTATCAATACTAAATCATTATGAATGATAATTTCGCGAAATTAGCCAGCTTTATCCAAGCTGCTTTTATTTAAAGTAACTTATATTTGGCTGCCAAATTCGGCGATTTCTTAAAGTGCCTACCATTTTAAGACAACATGGTGGATGAGGCTAACCAGTGAACTTGGTCGAGACCTTAGTAATTGTTGTGCACATGCTCACTCGCATCGGAATCGATTGATATATACGAGTGCTGTCGCAGGCAAAAAACCGATTTTTCAAAATGTCACCCACATTAGATATTGAAATTGCTATATCTGAGCCATTTTTTAAGATAAAGACAAACAAAAAATGCTCCTGAATCCTTATATCATGGTCAAATACTTAAGAAAGAAACCTTTTTCAATTTCTAATTTTTTACACCTCACTTTAAATATAATTTTTTTTTAATTTAATGGCGCCATTTTGAAACAAGATGGCTGATGAAGCTGGCCAGCGAACTTGGTCGAAATATTGATGTATACTATCCACATGCCTTCTTACATCGAAATAGGCGAATACGTGTGTTATCGCGTGACAAATACAAGATCGTTTCAAAATCTGAGCAATGCTAGAAATTCAAAGTGCTATAATTCTACCATTTTTTAAGATATAAACAAAAGAACAAATTTTCAGAAACAAAAACTGCTCCGGAATCGTTGTATCAAGGCCAAACACATAAAAAAATCTATTTCATTTTCTAATTTTTTAATACCTCATTTTAAATTTAAATTTTTTTTAATGACAACCCTTTTGAAACATGATTGCGAATGAAGCTGGCCAACGAACTCGGTCGAGGCATTGGTATGTACTATGCACAAACCAAGTTACATCCAAATCGGTTCATAAATACGCCTGTTATCGCGTGACAAAAATCAGGTCGTTTTAAAATGTCAGCCACAATAGAAATTCAAAATGTTATAACTCAGCCATTTTAGTAGATATAGACGAAACAAAACCTGTTCCGGAATCTTTGTATTAAGGTCAAACACATACGAAAAAAATCTTTTTCATTTTCCAATTTTTTGGCATGCCATTTTAAATTTAAAATGTTTTTAAAATTTTAAATGGCCGTCATTTTGAAACAAGATGGCGGATGAAGCTGGAGAACGAACTCGGTCGAGATATTTATATGTACTATGTACACACCAAGGTACATCCAAATCGGTTTATAAATACGCCCGTTATCACGTGACAAAAATCAGGACGTTTCAAAATGCCAGCCACGCTAGAAATTCAAAATGCTATAACTCAGCCATTTTTTAAGATATAGACGAAACAAAAACTGCTCTCGAATCTTTTTATCAAGGTCAAACACATAAGAAAAAATTATTTTTTCAATTTTCAATTTTTTTGTACCACATTTCAAATTTAAATTTTTATTAAAAATTTAAATGGCCGCCATTTTTAAACAAGATGGCGGATGAAGCTGGCCAACGAACTCGGTCGAGACATTGGTATGTACTATGTATAAACGAAGTTACATCCAAATCGGTTCATAAATACGCCTTTTATCGCGTGACAAATTTCTGGACGTTTCAAAATGTCAGCCACGCTAGAAATTCAAAATGCTATAACTCAGCCATTTTTTAAGGTATAGACGAAACAAAAACTTCTCCAGAATCTTTGTATAAAGGTCAAATACATAAGAAAAAAATATTTTTCTATTTTCAATTTTTTGGTACCACATTTCAAATTTTAAATTTTTTTGAAAATTTTAAATGGCCGCCATTTTGAAACAAACTGGCGGATGAAGCTGTCCAACGAACTCGGTCGAGAAATTGGTATGTACTATGTGCACACCGAATTACATCCAAATTGGTTCATAAATACGAGAGTTACAGTATGACAAATGTCAGATATATATATATATATATATGTCAATTTTGAACGGAGGGTGGTTTCGGGGTCTGGGGGTCATGATCGATGAAAATATACCAAAATTTTTTGAAATCGCTTTCCTCCGAACGGCTGCAATAGGTAGCTTTTTCTAATGAAAGCTACCTAAAAGTGCTTCCAGCCAGTGGCGGGAGGAAGAGGTAGCTTTTATATTCCTTATTTTAAAAAAAACCGGCTTATATTATTCAAACACACAAAGCTCAATTTAGTGGAAACCGATTATAGGAGATTCAATACTAATTCTTATGAATATATGAATTCTTATGAATCAATACTAAATCATTATGAATGAGAATTTCGCGAAATTAGTCAGCTTTATCTAAGCTGCTTTTATTTAAATTAACTTATATTTGGTTGCCAAATTCGGCGATATCTTGAAGTTCCTGCCATGTTAAGACAACATAGTGCATGAGGCTAACCAGTGAACTTGGACGAGACATTAGTAATTCCTGTGCACATGCTCTCTCACATCGGAATAGGTTGATATATACGAGTGCTATCGCAGGTAAAAAATCAGATTTTTCAAAATGTCACCCACATTAGAAATTCAAACTGCTATATCTGAGCCATTTTTTAAGATAAAGACAAAACAAAAAATGCTCCGGAATCCTTATATCAAGGTCAAATACTTAAAAAAGAAACCTTTTTCAATTTTTAATTTTTTTGCACCTTACTTTAAATATAATTTTTTTTATTTACTGGCCGAAATTTTGAAACAAGATGGCTGATAAAGCTGGCCAGCGAACTTGAGCAAGACATTGCTACATACTATCCACATGCCTTCTTACATCGAAATAGATTAAAAAATACACGTGTTATTGCGTGACAAATATCAGATCGTTTCAAAATGTCAGCCATACTAGAAATTCAAAGTGCTATAATTCAACCATTTTTTAAGATATAGACGAAACAAAAACTATTCCGGAATCTTTGTATCAATGCCAAACACATAATAAAAAATATTTTTCATTTTCCAATTTTTTGATACCTCATTTTAAATTTTAAATTATTTTTTTTTTAAATGGCAGCCCTATTGAAACAAGATGGCGAATGAAGCTGGCTAACGAACTCGATCTAGACATTGGTATGTACTATGTACACACCAAGTTACATCCAAATCGGTTCATAAATACGCCTGTTATTGCGTGACAAAAATCAGGACGTTTCAAAATGTCAGCCACATTAGAAATTCAAAATACTATAACTCAACCATTTTTTTAGATATAGACGAAAAAAAACTGTTCCGGAATCTTTGTATTAAGGTCAAACATATAAAAAAATATATTTTCCATTTTCCGATTTCTGGGTACCTCATTTTAAATTTTAAATTAAAAAAAAAATTTAAATGGCCGCCATTTTGAAACAAGATGGCGGATGAAGCTAACGAACTCGGTCGAGACATTGGTATGTACTATGTATACACCAAGGTACACCCAAATCGGTTCATAAATACGCCTATTATCGCGTGACAAATATCAGGTCATTTCAAAATGTCAGTCACGCTAGAAATTCAAAGTGCTATAACTCAGCCATTTTTTAAGATATAAACAAAACAAAAACCGCTCCGGAATCTTTTTATCAAGGTCAAACACATAAGAAAAAAATATAAAAAATAATTAAATGGCCGCCATTTTGAAACAAGATGGCGGATGAAGGTGGCCAACGAAGTCAGTCGAGACATGTGGTATGTACTATGTATAATACACCAAAATACACCCAAATCGGTTCATAAATACGCCTGTTATCGCGTGACAAATATCAGGTCGTTTCAAAATGTCAGCCACGCTAGTAATTCAAAGTGCTATAACTCAGCCATTTTTTAAGATAAAAACGAAACAAAAACTGCTCCGGAATCTTTGTATCTAGGTCAAACACATAAGAAAAAAATATTTTTTAATTTTCAATTTTTTGTTACCACATTTCAAATTTAATTTTTTAAATTTAAATGGCCGCCATTTTGAAACAAGATGGCGGATGAAGCTGGCCAACAAACTCGGTCAAGACATTGGTATGTACTATGTATGTACGAAGTTTTATCCAAATCGGTTCATAAATACGAGAGTTACAGTGTGACAAAGATCAGATATATATATATATATATATATATATATATACTGTAGAACCTCGATTATCCGAAGTAATTGGGACCGAACCTCTTTCGGAAAATTGAAACTTTCGGATAATCGGGAATTGATTAAGAGATTAAGAAGAAATATATGCGATATTTCTTATTATGGTAACAAGTGCTTAATAAAAATAAAGGAATAGGTAAATAGAAACATGAATAAATTACCTGAATTTTAATTTTGAAATTAAGTACCCTTTACAAATCTCACAAGGATTTGAAAATATATTTTGTTTGCCGCAGTTTCGATTGCTTTTGCTTTGAAGCTTTATCTCGGAGTTTTATAATGTTATTAGTTCACCAGTATCACAGCCTTTCTGCTGCTCCAGCCATGCCAAACCTTTTGCAAAACATTCAAACGCTACAGAATTGCTAATTTGTTCATTTTCTTCCTTCCACTCCGCAGGTTATGGGAGCTCAAGTTAAATTCAAAGGAACTCTCTAAGAAAGGGGATCGAAAATATTTTTATGTACTCGTTGTTTGAAATGGATCTCTTGCACATAAGGAATATGATAGGTAAAAAAAGAAAAAAAAGCTTTCAAAATGGACTTTGCACACAAGGAATGCGATAGTAAAAAACAAAAATCTTTAAAAATGGATTTCAGTTAACCGAGATTTTCGGTTAAAAGAGTTTCGAATAAAAGAGTTTCTACAGTATATATGAATATATATATATATATATATCAACATTTGAACGGAGGGTGGTTTCGGGGTCTGTGGATCATGATCGATGAAAATATACCAATTTTTTTTTAATCGCTTTCCTCCGAACGGCTGCAATAGGTAGCTTTTTGTAATGAAAGCTACCTAAAAGGAATATATTGACGTTTACTTTGATTTTGCTGTTTTATCTTTCATAACTTTTATTTCCAAGTCCTTTAGAAGTTCAATAAATAAATGCAATTTTTTGGGGGCGGGAACAAATAATGACGATTTCATTAATTTATCTATTTCTTTGAGAGTTTCCTAACCGAATAGGGTAGGGAAGTTTATTGACCGTCATTCTTAATTCGTCATCAGAGTTAAATTCATTGCCTATAAAGGCACAAAGGGGTTTAAACCCTTAAAATTTACCGGAATAAAAAAAAAATCTAAACTTTGTTTAGAAGTTTTATGAATAAGGCGCCCTCCGGAATTATTTTTCTAATAAAACCTTCTTTAAGCGACCAGGAAAAAACGGAATTTGTTTCATTTTCTTCAAAGAAATTGGTCGCTCTTGGAGGGAGTTCAACTAGGATGCTCTCTGAATGGAGGTAAAATTAGTTTTGAGCCTATGGGAGTAAATTTCGGTCCATGAAAAAAATGATCGTTCAGGGAGGTGGTCGCATAGGGAGATTTCACTGTATATGTATTAGCTATGACATTATTTACTATAACATAATTATTTGACTGGTCATTATGCATTTTCAGATTTTATTTGAATAAGGAAAACATCGGATATAACAAGTTTGCAACTAGTAAACTATACGTATATAACAGTGTGTGTTTGTGTAGGGTATGTTACGGGAGATATGGACCACAGTGTGAGATGAATCAGTCAAATATTTCGTTAATGCGGCGCACCACCGATTTTGCAACTATCTTAGACAGACACTTAAAGGTATTTTGTATAGCGTGCAACCTTTTTTCTCAAAAAACATAATATTTTTTGGCTAATATATTTTTTGGCATTGTTGTTTTTGATAAGTCAAATAATTTTTTCATATGGTTATAGTTATGCATTTAAAGGTTTTTGTTTATATGTGATCTATCTAGTTTTAATGATGTAATCTCGGGGAACATTTAGGCTCCTAAATAACCTAAAATGGCGGCGCAATATCTACAGTGTGGAGTCAGGGTGGATTATACTTCTCACATAGGTGATCGGGAGTGATGAACCATGTGTAGACGGGAGAGATAGACCAGGTTTTCTGTCGGAAAGGGAGGACCACGTAATCTTGAATTTCCAATTTAGCTTTATAAGAGCTGAATTCACAATACTAAATGATTGTATATTTCTGTTTTCGGAAAATGCCGACTACCTATATTAGAAAAGTTCATCTCGGATATAAACATTTTAAAGTTATGAAGACATTAGGACTTTTTAAAGGAACATCATACACTAGACATACATACTGTGAAAAGTAAAATATGCGTAATTATATGGGTTTTAGAGAGCGAAGAAAAAACGTGGTCCATCTGTCCCGGATTACCCCATGTGCTTGTACGTGTATACATTATATGATTCTAAATTTCAAATTCTCATGTTATATTCATTTTAATAATTTTTTAACTAACTTATTTTACTTTACCTTAGACAAATCATGGTTTCTTATAATCGTTTTAGCTTTTTCAGTGAACACTTCAGTTGAATAATAGCCAGTGTAATCCCAAACAGGCCTTCCGTTGTAATGGAAATCTAAACCACTAAAGTTTGCCTGTAAAAGAAAAAATATTTGAAATAAAAATCCCGATTTGCGTGATTTAACCCATTAACGCCCAAATTATTATCTTCGTTAAAATGTAAATATTGTATTTCCCACCACTTTTAAAATAAGAGTAATTTGTATCCTATTTTATCAAGGAATTTGTCTCATGAAAGAAAGTATATATTTATCTTCATATTTACTGGTGTGAAAAAGCGTTTTTTTTTTTTTTTTGCCATTAAGTCTAGCGTCCGCAAATAATGACACTGGGCGTTAATGGGTTAAAAAAGAACATCACAGAAAAATATTTATTGCTGATTTTTTAGATATATTTAGATAAAATACTTCATTTAAATATATTTAATGATATAAATAACGAATTAAATTGGTATAAAATAATTATTATTCGTTATAACAAAACGGAATATTAATATAATTATTTTTCCAGACTCTACCAATTGTAAACAAAAGACAAAATGTCTAGTTTTCTGGTTTAAAATTCAACTCACTAACATAAAATTTCACCAGCACATTTTACGTTGTTATAATGTGAGACAAAGTATGTATTAACCCCTTTGCGACGAGTGTCCTTTACAAAATTTTCAACCTTTTATAAATAGTTCTTCAAAATAAAAATTTTTGCCTAATGTTACAGCAGAAATGTTTAGATTAACTAATGCAAAACTTCCGATTAAATATTATGGGTAGGAATAAGCAAGGATTCTGAATACTTTATGCGTCACGTATACCCACGTTCATCGTGAAAGAATTAAATGCATTGTATGGCCTACTTATTTGTATCCTGAAAAACATTAATGAACTAGATAATGCTAATGAACAGTCAATCTCAATTTAGTTAGTACCGTACAGCTATATCAAAGAAAGATATGAAATCGAATGAACTTTTTTAATAGTTCAGTAAACATTTTATACAGGCATTCAGTAAACATTTTACACAGGCATTAGGATATAGATTAATTTCAGAACAGGTGTTAAATTCACATCGTTCATAAGCAGGACAAGACAAAATTTGGCCCAGGACCTGATGTTCGTTCGGGACCACTCACACTATAACTGTCACTAAAAAGTAAATATGTTTTCAGCCTAAGAATACCCTAGAATAAATAATTAAATGCATATTTAGATAAATATACATTTTTTCTTTAACATCATTCTGCTGTAGAAGTAAAGAATATTGATAAAGGATTTGATACAGGTTCAAAAACTAATTAAACATTTAAACAAACAAATCGCAGCCCATGTGACCCAAGATTTAACAAGGCCGTGGTCTTAAATTGTATTAAAGTGTTTAGATGTGTCATGATTTCCATTAGGAAACAATATTGTTTGTGATACTCTTCCTTTTTGTAATCTTTGTAAATTTAGTTGAAGCATGCTTAAAAAAATAACAATACAGTATCTCTACCTGTACAAGTTGTTGATGATTCTCAACAATGCTCATCATTAATTATGACGGCGAATGTTCTGAGCGTGCGATTTTTCTAAAAGATAAATTTTGTTATAAATATATTGTTTCAAGAATTTAATACATACTTACTTCAACATCAAAATGCGTAAAGAAGTCTCCTTTTCCTTCATAGTAACCAAAGAAAGAATCAAATCCTCTGTTGATAGGTAGATAACTATTTTTAAAATACCCCAGATGCCACTGTAAAGAAAATTTCATGTGAGAAATTAATTCAATTATCGTTAGTTATTCTTTTTTGTATATTTGCATAGAATTTTAAGGCGCACATTCAGACAGCTTTTTTAATCAAAATTTACATAATTTGAGTTTTCTTTTATTATTAAGGTTAAATTTTATGGTTAAGAATAAAAATTTTGACTATATTAATCTTAACGCTATTTTTAAAAAGGTAATAGTTTCTTCCTTTTCTAGGTGCATTAAATAGAGATTATAAGATCAGGATTGATTTTAGGTATGTTACACCTTTCAAAAGTTTTATGTACAGCCACAGTAAATACAGTGATACTGTAGAATTTAGAGATAATTAACAATAAAGAATGCTTTTGTAATATCTATAAAAATAGTTATGTGTGGCCTATTCATTAGTACATGTCTCTTATGGTCAAATTGTTACAGGTAACTTAAATCAATTCAAAAAACCCTTAACGGGTTAAAAGTTTGTGACGCAGCACTTTATCTTATTGCTATAAGAATTTTAAATATGGAACTTAAAAATAATGATATCAAATTTTAAGTGACGCTATATTATTTATTTCATCTTTTCATTTTTGTTTTATTTATAATTGCATGTGTAAGAATTATGTTAAATTTAAAAGGATGTACTAAAATTTATTCCTTGATGCTTTATCATTCACATCTTTCATAAATTCAAAATATGAGTTTTAAAAGATATGATATCAATATTTTACATACTCGTATTACTGAATAGAAGACAATTTGACAAGAAGACTTACAAATTATTTTGCTAGTCAGAAAATAATTTTGAATTATTATGCAACACATTAAACAGCAAATGTTTAATGATTTTAATCTGCATCATTTCTCAAAGCAAAAAAAGAAGTTCCTAGTCTAAGGTATGATATTTTCAACATATATAAAAAATAACTATGACAGTTAGTTAATAACCTTAATAAATAATTGGAACAATTTCAAGAGATTCTTATTTTAAATTACATTAAATTTTTTATACTCCTTAATATAGGAAAAGTCATTTCTGCAGTTTTTCTTAACGCACACACACACACCTTCCCGGAGAAAAATGTCTGAATTTAATACGATTTGGGAAGTATTTTAGTTTTTTTTAGCAGATTTAAAAAACGTACATCAGACTGTATTTATTTATATATACATAATTGAATGTGAAAATACTTTCTGAAACAGTTAATCTGAGATTTTTAATTTTTATGTGGAGATAAGATACATAGTTACAAAATATTTGAAATGTATAGAACAAAATTCATTAAATTTAGATAAAGCTTTTTAACTTAATTACATTTACGAGTTAATTTAGTCAATGTACTAGATATATTTGCTGTGCGATAGCAACTCTCTCAAAATATCTAAAGGATTATGAAATAATATTGAATAACATTTTCCAGTTATCGTTATTTAAAAAATGTTAAATGTATATATCTGTATTCTATATGAAATGTTAGAGTTTAGGTTTCTATCCAAAATATAGATGGCGCTACATTTACCAGCCGCAGGAAATGGCACATTTTGTTATTGAAATTTATTTAAAATGAAGTTTTATTTTATTTAGCTTAGTTATAATTGCTATTTAATTTTGTTTAAGTTGATAACAATTAAAAAAGTCTTAAATTTTATTTAATGATCTAATTGGCAATAAAAAATTACAAAGGAACTCATAAAAGGGATAAAAAAATCAAAAGGCACACTGCGGATTGAACCCGAGATATTGCGTCTATGAGAGCAACGCTCTTAACCGCTCAGCTAGTGTTTCGATAGCTAATTGTTCCCAAAAGTGAATAAAAAGAAGGAATGCGCAGGAATACATTAGTAACTTCTTGCGCATTTGCGGTAAATTCTCATAGAATGGTGAAAAAATATAGTCTCATTTTTCAAATCGATTATATAACAAACAACAGTTTTTGTGCAAATAAGCGTTATGTTATTCGCTTTATCTCAAACAAATATTATATATTAATTTTAATAAAATCGCGCAGATCATTTAAAAAAAAAAATTACGAATTATATAAAAAACAAGAGTTTTCCCGGACACAAGTATTATCTAATTACCCTCATCTAAAACAAATTCATATTATATATCAATTTAAAGAAAATCGCCCGGCCATTTTCCAGAAATGGAAATTAGGAACTTTATCCATCGCAAGTACTTTAAAAATGGGCTTCGAGATCTCAAAATACTGTACGTAGAAATGTAAAAATTTCAGAATAGGATAAGACTGCAGATATAAGACTGTTTTTAAAAAAACCGAACAATATGCGCTTTATTTGCTGAGTTATGAAGTGGCGGCTTTTCGAATTTCCTTTGATCTCGAGTTAGGTGTATATATGAGTTCCGCCATTCTTTCAATTTTAGGCTTAAGGCTGCGTCACTGGAATACTATCGTCTTCCATTATATAGTGGAAGATGATAATTTAAGGAATGTTCTGAGTTTAGGATCTAAGACTATATAAAGTTTTAATTATAGCAGTAGAAAAAATTTTGAATTTATTGAAAACGACCTGGATTTTGAAACATTATTTCGTAGTGTCTACATGATAATATTATATATAGGGAAAGATGGGGCAAAATCGTGTACCATAAATGTTTTTTATTCGCAAATGCAATTAAATGGAAAAAACAAACTATGAATATCGTTTTTATTACTAAATGAATCTTTGGCTATAATAAAACATATTCTTTTCGATAAAAAGTATAATTTATTAGATAAAAAAAATAGCTTTTCTCAGATAGAAACAAAAATCCGGTTTTACCCCACTGGTTGGGTAAAACCGGGTATCCATTTAAAACTCCTAGAAAAGTCCTTTTTGTCCGAAAAAGGTCTTATTTAATATAGTAAAAAAATATATTTTTGTTAATTTTAACAAAACGAAACCCTACATGTTTGCTTCAATGTATCAAAAATAAATCTGTAGCAAATTTTCTACATTGTATATGCCTATCTATTTTACACTAGATGTCCTAGAGTTATTTTAACTACAAAAACCACAAATGAATTTGTTTTCATATTCTTCTTCATGCTACATGCTTCGTGTGCCAATCTTTGGCATTTCAAACATTGTGCCCAACCTTCTTTGAAATCAGAAATGGAATAAAGTTAATTGCAAAACATTCACGCTTCATTATATTCTTCATCTTCTGAGGCTGCCTCTTCAACCTTTTTTGGTTTCTTTTCTGTTGATTCTTAATTTCTTTTTTTCTTTTTAAGAATCTTTTTCGTTTTCCAGACTGTTTGGCTTCTTTCTCCTTAATATCTGTTTCCAACTCTAATTTATAGGGGGACGAAGTCAAAATAACAGTATTCCCCTCCTTTTGCCAGCTCTTTTCTCTCAATCATAAAGCCTTCCTAAGGAGGGGGCAAGAACATTTTAGGCAAAATAGAAAATTCAAATTGCTAAGATATACAATCTGAGATGTCGATGGAAGAGGCTGGATGTTGTCAATTGTTGGATGTGCGATGTTAACTCTTTTAGATGTGGAAGGATGAGCTTCATTATCCTGTGATGTTTCAGAAATATTTATTGCTGCAGCTATGCCAACCTATAACTTCGTAGACCTAGGTGTGTTATCACTGACTTTTATGGGTGTCTCTGTGATTTTCGAAGGAGCAAAAAGACGGTCCGGAAAAAACATCGTTGTTGTAGGGAAAAATCCCTGTTTTCTAAAACCATCTGATTGGAGTATTTTCAACTGCTGCTCTCAAGAATGCAGCTTTAAATAATTTTCCAATTTATTAAATTGTTACAGATTATCCGGGATTGGAAAGCAATCACTTCCTCACCTATTGTTTGTAGTGTGAGTTTACAAGTGATGTGAATGACACATCAAAGGTTAACAGTAGTTAACATCATTAAATTGAAATTAAAAGCTCCTTGCTAAATTATTAACTATCTTTAAAAAAATCATTCCATGAGCGTAGGATAAAACCGGGTGTACCCGGTTTTGACCCACTCTTAAATACCCAGTTTTACCCCAACATGCCACTGATTTAAAAACATGGCGTTACTAGTCTCAATCCTATAGTAAAAGATTAGTAAAATTGTTAAATTGCTAGCAGAAAAAGCAAAGAATAAGATATTATTCTTACCAATATTTAATATGCTGACAAGCAGTTAATATATAAGTAAAACCTAGAATCAAACAAAAAACTATAAGAGTAATTCAAACGAAATTTTTCACACAAAAAATAACCGCGCACAGTAGCGTTTCGTTCAGCTACAAATGCTGTAATGACGTTCGACAAGCAATTCCTCGTGTTGGCCGATAGATAAAAGTTCAAATCAAGGAGGAATCTGTACTACCCAACTTTACCCGCCTACCCGGTTTTGTACAACTCTCCGCTATATTTCCGTAGTCAATTAATACACCTCAGACAATCAAGCTAAATAAAACTTTTGAGACTATTTTACATTTCACTTTTAGTAAAAGCAATAAAGATTGGGCGCGGGAAGAAATGTATTCTTTTATCGGCACAGCTTATTACTTTACAAAAGTTTATATATACCGGGTGTCCCAAAAATGACTGACGGATTTTAAAATTCAATAACTTGAAAACGGTGACAGATATTAAAAATATTCTTGCAGGAGTGTTATGTAAGATGTCAGAAGTTTTTATGCTGAGATTCTCAGTTGTAGTTACAAATAGCATTGATAGATGGCGCTGCAAGCAATATCAGCTAAATCCAGGCTCGATTTTTTGGCCTCTTTCTTCTTCCATGCTAAAAAAGGGAGATTAAAATGGATCCCGAAGTACCAAAACTCGGGTCGGGACTAAGCACCTATTGCTGTCAGCGCCATCAATTGTTTGAAATTCGAACTAAAATTAAGAATCACAGTAAAAAAAACTCCTGATATCATACATAACCCTCGTATAAGAATTTTTTAAATATATGTCACCGTTTGCAGGTTATTGATTTTAAAATCCACCAGTCATTTTTGGGACACCCGGTATACGTGCTCTGTTATTAATAGATAATAAATAATATATATAGCTTAGGAGTTCTATAGTTATTTTAAATCTATATTTAATTAAAGGCAATAATGATTGTCCACAAAACAAATTATATTACACTTTTAATAATACACAGTTACTTCCGTTTCGCATTCTGAAAACAAAAATTTATTAATTTGTATTTAAATAACATAAATCTACATCGAATACACTTAAAAACATTCTCCATTATTCCATATTTGGATAGCATTAACATTTGATGTAATCCGTTTTAGTTTGGATATGATTTTTCATCTGTACATTACCTTTCCTACACCATGGTTGACATAACCAAGGTTTTTTAAATGCTGAGGCAGAACAGTTTCTTTAGGAGAAAGGCCCCATGGCTCACCACAGCTTATAACGTAATGTTGAAGACCTAAATAAATTAAGCATTTATTTATATTTGAGATATAAGGGTACCTCACAAATAAATCACACACTGTAACGAAAAAAAAGACAATTCTTTCTTAAAGTATAAAAATATAATATGACTATGGACGAAAATATACAGTAATCTCTACAGAGTTACCCACGATTTCGAAAAGCGTTCTTTATTTTTAGAAACCTCAGAAACCAATATTTAGAGATATTTTCAAAATATATATATTCAAGAATATATATTTTCCAATATATATTTTCGAGCCTTAAAGAAGGATTTATAAAAATCAAATTTCTTTTGGAGCAACTGATTTTCGGAAACGTTTCCGAGTAGTTTTTATAATGTTTTACTATTTTTCATGGAAAATCGGTTTTTAAAATGATATCAGCTCTGAATTAAGCATTTTTAGTTGCGTGAATGTCAATTTATCATGTTTTTCTGTGAAACATGTTTGTTCAACATTAAGAAATGATAGCAACCTAAAAACCGAAATTTCGTCCAAAAGAAAAAAAAAAACCTGATAAATACACCGTAAAAACTACTCAAAAACGTTTTTGAAAAACAGTGCCAGATAAAAAATTGTCTTTATGAATGCTTTTTTAATACTCAAGAATATATTGGTTTCTAAAGTTTCTAAAGATAAAGAACGCTATAAGGAATTGTTTATTTTCCGTTCGTGGTTATATTACGCCTTTTCAGATTAAGAAATATTTGTCTTTTTTAACACTTTCCAACATAGTTGAAAAGTGTTTATGAATTCGGTTTGTCTGTCTGTTCATCTGTCTGTCTGTGCTCTAACTCGCGTAAATATAGTTAGATTACCATGAAATATTATTGGCTGGGCTTAATTTCCAACAAAAATAGTCCTTCCGGTCAGTGCCGGGAGTAAGAAGTAGCTTTCATATTCCTTATTTTTTAAAAGCCAGCTTAATATTATTCCAACACACGAAGCTCAAATTAGTGGAAACCGATTATAGAATATTCAATACTAATTTTTGACAATACTGAATATAAAATGAAAATATCGCGAAATTAGTCAGCTTTATCCAAGATGGTTTTATTTAAAGTGATTTATATTTGGTCGCCAAATTCGACGATATCTAGGCCAAGACCTTAGTAATTCCTGTGCACATGCTCACTCGCATAGGAATCGGTTGATACATACGAGTGCTGTCTCAGGCAAAAAATAAGATATTTAGCTCACAGGCTATCAAAGCCTGAGAACTAATGTGCCCACCGGTTTTGTATGTATGTATGGTATGTATGTACGTAACGCGATAACTCTTGATAGAAACATCCGATGTGCTTCAATTTTTTTTAGGTTCATTCTGATAAGGCGCTTCCGTGATTAGTTTTGGTGGTTCATTGGTTAAGTATAAAGGGAGGAAAAGGTGGCTAGACACCCCTTAATTTAGATAAATGAGTTTTTCCATGCAGAATTATTTGATTTGCTCCAAATTTGGTACACCGGTTTATTGTGTTAAGGAGCTTTCCTGATTAGCTTTGGAGGTTCATAAGTTAAGAATAACGGGGGGAAAGGAGGACTAACCCCCCTTAATTTAGATAAATGGGTTTTTCATGCAGAATTATTCGATTTGCTCCAGATTTGGTATACCGGTTTATTATGTTTAGGAGCTGTCTTGATTAAATTTGGAGGTTTATTGATTAAGTATAGGGGGGGGGGTAGTTCCCCCTAATTCAGATAAATGGGTTTTTCGTGCAGAATTATTCGATTTCCTTCAAATTTGATATACCAGTTTATTCCGACATGGCGCTTCCTTCATTAGATATGGAGGTTCGTTGGTTAAGTATAAAGAAGGAAAGGGGGAAAGTCCACTCCCCTTAATTTAGATAAATGGATTTTCATGCAGAATTATCCAATTTAATTTTTTTCTATGTTCATTCTGATAAGGAGCTTTCCTGGTTAGATTTGGAGGTTCATTAGTTAAGTATAAAGGGGGGAATGGGGGTTAGAACCCCCTTTAATTTAGCGAATTCGTTTTTTCATGCAGAATTATCTGATTTGCTTCACATTTGGTGTATCGGTTTATTGTGTTAAGGAGCTTCCATGATTAGATTTGGAAATTCATTGGTTAAATATAAAGGGGGGAAACGGGGGCTAATTCCCCTTCATTTATATTTTCTGGAGCATTATTTTTTTAAATAAGAGTATAATATACAATTAGTGTGAATAGACTGTGAGCTCAATGCCATCAGTTTAACTGGACACTTTTCTTTTTATTTAAAATGTCACTCACATTAGAAAATCAAACTGGTATATCTCAGCCATTTTTTAAGATAAAGACAAAACAAAAAATGCTCCGGACTCTGTATATCAAGTTAAGAATAATTATTAAATTATCACTTAAGAAAGAAACCTTTTTCATTTTCCAATTTTTTTGTACCTTATTTAAAAAATTTATTTTTATTTTTAATTTTTAATGGCCACCATTTTGAAACAAAATGGCGCATGAAGCTGACCAACGAACTTGGTCGAGATATTGCTATATACAATGCGCATGCCTTGTCACATCTAAATCAGTTAATAAATACGCGTGTTATCGCGTGAAAAATATCAGATGTCAGCCATGCTAGACTTTATGTCAAATGTCAGCCACGCGAGAAATTAAAAGCGCTATAACTCAGCCATTTGTTACGATATAGACGAAACAAAAAATGCTCAGAAATCTTTACATCAAGGTCAAACAAATAAGAAAAAAATCTTTTTCAATTTCTAATTTTTTTGTACGTCATTTTAAATTTCGTCATTTAATTTTGTTTAAATTTTTTCAATGGCCGCCATTTTGAAACAAGATGGCGGCTGAAGCTGGCCAACGAACTCGGTCGAAACATTGGTATGTACTCTGTAAACACCAAGTTACATACAAATCGGTTCATAAATACGTGTGTTATCGCGTTACAAATATCAGATCGTTTAAAGATGTCAGCCACAATAGAAATTCAAAGTGCTATAACTCAGCCATTTTTTAAGGTGTAGATGAAACAAAAATCTTCGGAATCTTTGTATCAAGGTCAAAGACATAAGAAAAAAATCTTTTTCCATATCTAATTTTTTAGTACCTCATTTTAAATTTTAAATATTTTTAAAAGTTTTAAATGGCTGCCATTTTGAAACAAGATGGCAGATGAAGCTGGCCAACGAACTCGGTCGAGACATTGGTATGCACTATGTACACACCAAGTTACATCCAAATCGGTTCATAAATGCGGGAGTTACTGTGTGACAAATGTCATATATATATATGGATATATATAGGGATATATATTCATATATATATATATATATATATATATATATATCAACATTTGAACGGAGGGTGGTTTCGGGGTCTAGGGGTCATAATCGGTGAAAATATACTAAAATTTTTCGGAAACGCTTTCCTCCGAACTGCTGCGATTGGTAGCTTTTTGTAATGAAATCTACGTAAAAGTCCCGGGATTTAATATTCTGCGGTACCGGTACTAACAACCGAACCGTTCCCCCCCCCCCCCCATCACTTCAATCTGCATATTTATATTTCGTACATTACTAGCAAAATTTAAAGCATTTTTTCTTTAGAAAAAAAAAAATTAAATATATCTATCAGCATATACTTAGCTGTCAGCTATTCCACTTTTAAGTTATCACTCCTTCCGAATAGTAATCTTTGTCTAATTTTAATGTTAATTATTAGCAGAATTCTTCTATATGGTAAGGATTATGATTCGGAAATAGTGTTAACACACAAAAAAAGGATAGCTCGCAGCTATGCATTTTTATGAAAAAAAGAATGAAATTTACAGAAATTAATATTTATATGCTGAAGAATGGAACAATGTTTTTCAATTTCCTATAAAAGGTCCGATTCCTTCCGCATTAACAATCTTTTGTTGTGAGTCCCGGAAAATTAGATAAAATTAACAATTTCACACCGTTATCGGAAAGATTCGATGCTTTTATACAGTGGTGACCATCCCCCCCCCCAAACCCAATGACGCAAATCCCCCCCCCCCAAAAAAAAAATCTTCATACATTAACATTGACACCCCCCTAAGCAGAACATCAATTGTAAAATATATTCTACTGCTAATTTAACAGTAGCATTCTTACGTACTATCACAGAAACATGAAATAAAATTTTTAACAGCGTAATAAATAATGAAGATATATATTTTATTATTAGCAATCTGATTGTTTCCACATTTATAAGTCCTGACTGACAAGCCCGTGTTAATACGTTCACTAAGCTCCATTTTTCACTGCAATACAAGCATTATTTCAATTAATATAATTCTAAAGGTATAATGCAATATTAATGACTGAAGTAATGATTAATACTCTTAATGTTTACATTCATATACGTAATAATTTTTTTTTTAATGTTAGAAAAATCAATTATTTTCAGCATTTAAGATGAAATACAGAGAAAACAACATTACAATTTTGCCCATTTGCTCGTTAGCCGGAGGATATGAAAATTTAAATTCTCCCCAAAATCAGTGATTGTGCTTTGCTTCCCGCAGGACATGAGGATCCCTCTAGCAAGGCAGTACTTTTTTCTCGAGATCAGTATGATAGCTCGATATATTACACTTAGTGGTTCATTTTTAAATAATTTAATAAAAAATAAATACAATATAAACTTAAAGAAAATCTTTTATCAAAAATTTTATTCTACACATATTATAAAAAATATAAAATATGTCCCTTCAAAGCATTGACTAAAAGATTATTTCTGAACCGTTAGTCTTTGATTAACAGTTTCCATTTCAAAAATATTTAAAATTGGCTGAAGTAGCTACATGAAGCTGAATTAGCTTATGTTATACGCAGTTTGTGGCAAAAATGCATTTTTGAAGATGTTACAAAACTTAACTTTTTATACGTCCCTGGGTCCTATAAGTTATATTTAGTGAAACAGTCCTCATTCTCTGTCATGCGGGGGGAAAAATCATTTTAGTACGACCAAAAGTTAGAGAGTTTAAAATTTAGAAAAATTTGGCACTTAACACAGTGCCTGAAATAATATACGATTTCGATGTAACCACACATCACTTCGGGCACCATGCTAAAAGCGAAAAATTTCCAAATTTTAAACTCGCATAACATAGTGAGCTTTGGTCGTACAAAAATGATTCTTTTTTCCATTTGATATATCAGAGCTTCAGGATTGTTTTACTAAACCTAACTTATAAAACCCGTAGGTTGTATAAAAGTTAATTTTTATAACTCATTCTTCAGAACTGCATTTTTTAATCCAAATTGTGTCCAACGTAATTATTTAGTTAATTTTAAATACTTTTGCAATTGGAACTATATGCCTAAGACTAACGATTAAGAAATTATCCATTGGTCGACGTTTGGAAAAAGCCCTCTGTATGTTAACAAACATAGAAAAAATATTCTGGAAAAAATGGAAAGAGAAACAATTCTATAAAAAAAATTTAATAAACGTTTGAAAGCAAGTAGAAGTAAATTAAAATAATAATAAATTTCATTTTTTTCTTTCCGCAGACTATGCGTTTTAACGTATGAAAACATATTTTTTCATTATTTTGCTTAAAAGAATACACCAATCTGAAGTACATTATTATGTTGGAAAAAGTATTTTCAGGAATGCGAGATACAAGCTTAAAAAATGCAATTTTTAAGCCACTGAAGTTCTCATGTATTCAGAAAAATTATTCAATTCTTGATTAAACTTTTTTTTTCCCTCTCTTCGAGAGAGAAGACTAGATGCCTTTATAATTATCTGACAAGATTTAAAGCATTTTTTTTTTACATATTTGGTTGCATGAATGCAAAACAATGTTATAAAATTTTGCAAAATATGAATTATGCTTTATAAATTTTTAAATGTGGAAATAATTGTTTTAGAGATTCTAAGAAGATATTTTTAAAGAAACGGCCTTGTCTCAATCATTGTCAGTAGTAGGAAAAGGAGAGTTCTGGGACAGGAGGCGGGGGTGCTGGGGTGCCGCACCCCCGCCTCTGGCACCCCCGCCTCTGGCGCCCCCGCCTCTGGTGCCCCCGCCTCTGGTGCCCCCGCCTCTGGTCCCCCCTGCGGTCCCTCCTCCATCCCCCCTCCGATCTCACACCCCCTGCGACACCGCACCCCCTCCGACAGCGCCCCCTAGCGGGAAAAATGGAGTTTTTAGAGTATTTTTCTGCTATAGCATGAGAGTTGAACGTTAGATCGACTAGATTATCATACTATAAGATGAGGATTAAATTTACATTTGAATTTTGAACAACTTTTACCTTAATCAGTATTATTAATTAAGCAAAACAATGGAAAATATCAATTTTTAATGAAAAAGCTGAATTTTTCAAATACAAGATCAGAATATACTTTTAAATGGTGAAAGTTAAACGCGTATATTTGAATTTTGAACAACTTTTACCTTAATCAGTATTATTAATTAAGCAAAACAATGGAAAATATCAATTTTTTAGGAAAAAGCTGATTTCTGTAGATTTTCTTTCAATTGTAAGATCAGAATAACAAATTAAATGGAGAAAGTTAAACATATATTTGAATTTTGAACAATCTTTACCTTACTGAGTATTATTAATTAAGCAAAATAATGGAAAATAACAATTTTAAAGGAAAAAACTGATTTCTGCAGATTTTATTCAATTGCAAGATCAGAATATCAACTTAAATGGAGAAAGTTAAACATATATTTGAATTTTGGATGATTAACATCTTAATGAGCATTATTAATTAAGCAAAACAATGAAAAATATCAATTTTTAATGAAAAAAGATGAATTTTTTCAAGTACAAGATCAGAATATACTCTTAAATGGGGAAAGTTAAACGCGTACATTTGAATTTTGAAGAATCTTTACCTTAATGAACATTATTAATTAAGCAAAACAATGAAAAATAACAATTTTAAAGGAAAAAAGCCGATTTCTGTAGATTATTTTCAACTGCAAGATCAGAATATCAACTTAAATGGAGAACGTTAAACATATTTTTGAATTTTGAATTATCAATACCTTAATGAGTATTATTAATTATGCAAAATAACAAAAAATATAAATTTTAATGGAAAAGCAGATTTATTTATTTATTTATTTTTCAACCATAAAATGAGAATATCATCTTAAAATGGAAATTTAAACATACATTTCAGTTTGAGAACAACCCTCACCTTAATTAATTTTGATTAACTGAACAAATAAGAAAAGTTAATATGGAATAAATAGATGAATTTTATTAACTTTTATACTAGTTTGAGATTTTAACAGACATTTAAACACTAGTTATGTAAGATTTAAAACCTTACACAACTACGTCCTAAGATATATATTAATTAATCAAAATAAATTCAATTTTCAGCCTAATCAATAACTGGAAATTTATCATTTAAGATATAAATATATATATTTTTTCATGATTGTACATATAAATATAAGAGTTTACAAGCTAACTTCCTTAATTTTTAGAAGATTCAACAGAATATTTTCAACAAGTCTGATATAAGAAAATAAATACCATATAACAATTTCCATTCCCTTCCAACCGCTCACATTCCTTAAGCTTGGGGGAACACAACAATTGAGTTTTGACGTCACAAAGGCATATCGGAAATATGTTTACATCCAAAAAAAAAAAAAAAATCAATTTTTATGTTTCTTCTCAACTGTTAAATGAAAGATATAAACTTATATTTTAGTTTTGAACAATCATTACCTTAATGATTATTAATAATTAAGCAGAACAATGGAAAATATTTCTTTTTATGAAAAAGACACATTTAAACGAATTCGGTTAACATTTACACTACTTTGAGATTTTATCGTCCTTTTTATAGACGTTAGTTATGTAATATTTAATTCGTCACACGACTATACCCCAAAATATATTCAATCTAATTTCCTTAATTTTAGCAGATTCAACAGAATTTTTTCGATAGGCTAGTAATAAGATAATAATTCAAGATCCCATTCACTGCATGCTACCCTTAGCATTCTTCAAACTTGGGAAGGGATCACAAACCTTCTCTGACGTCATATTCGAACCAATTTTTTAATTCGTGTTTACTGCACCTGGTAAACTACAAAGCATAACAGAAAATGTTTCCGTTCAAGAAAAATATCAGTTTTTGATAAAAAGAGACTGAATTCTTTACAACTGTTACATGAAAGATGTAAACATTTATTTTAGTTTTGAACAACCATAACCTTAATGAATTTTTATAAGTGAAAAAATAACAAAGGAAAATATTATATTTTAATGAAAGAAGACAAATTTAAACGAATTTGATTGACTCTTACACTAGTTGGAAACTGTAAATGAGTAAAATTGTTTTATGAGTTCATTTAATCATTGACACATTCGAGATTTTGTACATATATCCGAATTTTGAATGAACAGCATCTTAATGAATATTAATAATTAAGTAAAACAATGGAAAATATCAATTTTTAAGGAAAAAGATCAGAATATCAGCATAAAAGAGGAAAGATACGAGGATTTCAACTTAAAAGGGAAATTTAAACATTTATTTCAGTATTTGAAAAATCATTACCTTAATGAATTTTAATAATTGAACAAATAACTAGGGAAAATATTATTCTTTAATGATAAAAGACAAATTTAAACGAATTTTATTAACTTTTATACTAGTTTGAGATTTTATCCTCCTTTTAGATGCTACCTATGTAGAATTTTAACTTTTCAACGAGACACACTTCAAGAAATACTCATTACTAGACAAAATAAATTAATTTTAATCTAATCAATAACTGAAAATTACACATTTTAAAAATATTTTCATGAATGTGCATAAGAATACGAGTTTACAAACTAATATCCTTATTTTTATTGCATTTAACTAAATTTTTCTACATTCAAGCTTAATTTTTATACACAAAGCATTATTTAATCAAATCCAGTACTTTCAGATTTAACGAAATTCACCGATTTTCACTTTTTTAAACCAATCCTATGAGTTAAAAAACAAGAGCACCTCCTATAATTTTATAGCATTGGGTGAAACGAGACGAATTAGCAGCACATTAAAACTTAAACATAATAAAAAAAAAGTTATTAAATAATTGCTTAGTGCATAACTTTCCCTCAAAATGGAAAACAAATGAATTCTTGAAACCCCCAATCTTACTAAGTAAAAAATAAATAAATAAAAATAAAATAATTATTCGCCCTTGGACGGATTCGAACCACCAACCCCATGGTTAACAGCCATATGCGCTATCCAATTGCGCTACAAGGGCATCGAAGATTTTTGAATTATTGCAATACTTATCTACATCAAACTCGATTCTTGCTCCTATATATTTTAACATTACATAATTTTAACAAATTTACATCGAATTTGTAAGATTTTAACACTTTGATGACATACACCTTAAGAAATATTCATAATTAAACAAAAAAAAATAATAATCTTATCAATAACTGGAAATTTCACATTTAAAACACATATTTTCGTGATTGTACACATAAAAATAACAGTTTACAAACCAATTTCCATAATTTATCACATTCGAACTTAATTTTTACACACAAAACATTATTTAATCATATTCTATAATTTATGATTCAGTGAAATTCGGACTAGTCTAGGTTATTCTGCTCATATTATTAATCAAATTGTCTTATGTTTCACCTTGCATTTCGAAGATTTTCGAATTATCATCCATTAAGTTGCGTAAAACATAAATACTGTCTTTATAGTTTAATGATACATAGTATACATGACTAGGCTGAGTTATTCTATCCATATTATTAACCAAATTATCATATGTTTCATCTTACACATCGAAGATTTCTGAATTTTCATCCATCAAGTTGCTTAAAATATTAATACTACGTTTATAGTTCTAATGATGCATAGCATACATGAATGTAATCTTTAATTTTAACATTTCATATTTCAAATAACCTATTTCAAAGCCAAACTATATGAATTTTTACCACAACTCTTATCACAGAACAATTTACGCTTCACACTTGTCTAATAATTATTAGATATGTATTCCTCAGAAATATTACTACGATATGAATAAGAAAAGAAAATGTAATATATATATATATATATATATATATATTAAATAACCTCATACACGAAAAGTATCACAGAAGGAAAATACTAATAATCAGTTAAAATAATTAACTATTACATAAAATTCTATATATTACATATAAAACTTCAACTGATGAATGAAAAATATGCAAATTAACAAAATAAAATTTACAAAAGTAAGAAAAAAATACAAGTTATTGAAAATTTAATTTTTTAAAAAAAGGCTTTTGAAAATTGCAAGTTTAACTCCTACCTTAAATGTCATTACCACTATCTCTTCGCAGAATATAATAATCTATGGTTTGCTATAACAGAATTTCTTGATAACATTTATTATACTACTGATTTGTACGCATGCGTGAGTTGTCACGTGATCAAAACGTTTGAGAATAATATAAATTTTCGAAAAACAGCGCAGCATTTCTCATTTCAACTGTTAGACTTAAGGGAGAAGGTAACTTTAGTGCACAACCCTGATAAATTTCCAGATTTTAATTCAAGTGGGGAATCGATTTCTTTGTTAGTGAATAAAGTAAGTTTTAGTATATCATTGCAATATATAATAATAAAAATAAACAATGAATAAATTATTATTTATATATTAAACCTTTCCTAAGTATATAAATATATTTCTTTTATTGTACAGATGTTGCAGCAAGATGAATCAAAACAGCAGCAATCCTCTTTATCAGAAATGGATGATCTGAATGATTCGCTCTTAGCACATGTAGAGTTAAAGAATAATAAATATGTAAGTACTTAGATATGAAATACTATAATTCATATATGAAACGTAATTAGAGTAAATTTAAAATCAAATATTTTATTGTTTGTACTTTAACAAATGTTTTTTATCCATATCATTGAAGAGAATTCTAATTGTTTACATTTATTTCTCTCACAGATGTGTTCTATTTGCTACAAACAATTTTTAAGTAAATGGAATTTAAAAGAACATGCACAGATCCATACAGATGAAAAACCCTATACTTGTGAAGATTGCCAAAAGCCGTTTTCAAGAAAATATGAATAAAAAATGCATACTACATCATATAGTCTATCACCAGCTGTATGTAAACTATGTGAAGATATTCAAGAAATAACCAGACGTTTGAAGAATTTAACAATCAAGGAAGAGATTTAGACTATGTACTCAACCTATTTGCATAAGAGTTACCACAATATCCCAAAACTGAAATTTCGAAGGCACACAGTGGGTGTAAAGAAATCTTTGTTACCCATGATTCTCGTAACCATCATGAATTTGGATATTATTCATAATGTAGTCCTTAAATTGTTATAATAAATATTCTTTTATCTGCACTTATCGACGGGTTTATTTATATCTCCTAACATTTTAAACGAAAAACGCTTTCCCATCTTAAAAAATTTCATAAGAACAGATAAAAATTAACAGATGAATGAAAAAATATGCATGTTCACAAAGTTTTCTAGATATGTTTACAAAAATGTTTACAAAATAAAAAATTTGTAAGAGTAAAAGACAAAATTCACAAAATTTAAAAAAAAATACAACATAACATTTTTTCTTCTTACAAATGTGAGTTTTTAGAAAAGTAGGAAAAAAAAATTACACTTAGATTTTTTTTTTTCAAAAGTGAAAAAAATATTTTTACAAAAATATTTTTACAATAAAATATTTTTACAAAAAAATTTTTTACAAAAATTTTTTTTACAAAAGTAAAAAAAAAAAATTATAACATAAAAAAATAATAAAAAAAATTTACAAAATTTGTGGAAAAAAATTGCAAAAAAGTTTGAAAAATTTACAGAAAAGTTATGAAAAAGGTTCAAAAAATGATATTTTAAATAGTATTATAAATGGTTGGTCAACCATTATACACTATATTTAAAATATCATTTTTTGAAACTTTTTCATAACTTTTCTGTAAATTTTTTCAAACTTTTTTGCAATTTTTTTTCACAAATTTTGTAATTTTTTTTTATTATTTTTTTATGTTATAATTTTTTTTTTTTTTTTTTTTTTTTTTACTTTTGTAAAAATATTTTTTTTAAAAAAATTTTTTGTAAAAATATTTTTTGTAAAAATATTTTTTTGTAAAAATATTTTTGTAAAAATATTTTTTTCACTTTTGAAAAAAAAAAATCTAAGTGTAATTTTTTTCCCCTACTTTTCTCTAAAAACTCACATTTGTAAGAAGAAAAAAATGTTATGTTGTATTTTTTTTTTAATTTTGTGAATTTTGTCTTTTACTCTTACAAATTTTTTATTTTGTAAACATTTTTGTAAACATATCTAGAAAACTTTGTGAACATGCATATTTTTTTATTCATCTGTTAATTTTTATCTGTTCTTATGAAATTTTTTAAGATGGGAAAGCGTTTTTCGTTTAAAATGTTAGGAGATATAAATAAACACGTCGATAAGTGCAGATAAAATAATATTTATTATAACAATTTAAGGACTACATTATGAATAATATCCAAATTCATGATGGTTACGAGAATCATGGGTAACAAAGATTTCTTTACACCCACTGTGTGCCTTCGAAATTTCAGTTTTGGGATATTGTGGTAACTCTTATGCAAATAGGTTGAGTACATAGTCTAAATCTCTTCCTTGATTGTTAAATTCTTCAAACGTCTGGTTATTTCTTGAATATCTTCACATAGTTTACATACAGCTGGTGATAGACTATATGATGTAGTATGCATTTTTTATTCATATTTTCTTGAAAACGGCTTTTGGCAATCTTCACAAGTATAGGGTTTTTCATCTGTATGGATCTGTGTATGTTCTTTTAAATTCCATTTACTTAAAAATTGTTTGTAGCAAATAGAACACATCTGTGAGAGAAATAAATGTAAACAATTAGAATTCTCTTCAATGATATGGATAAAAAACATTTGTTAAAGTACAAACAATAAAATATTTGATTTTAAATTTAATCTAATTACGTTTCATATATGAATTATAGTATTTCATATCTAAGTACTTACATATTTATTATTCTTTAACTCTACATGTGCTAAGAGCGAATCATTCAGATCATCCATTTCTGATAAAGAGGATTGCTGCTGTTTTGATTCATCTTGCTGCAACATCTGTACAATAAAAGAAATATATTTATATACTTAGGAAAGGTTTAATATATAAATAATAATTTATTCATTGTTTATTTTTATTATTATATATTGCAATGATATACTAAAACTTACTTTATTCACTAACAAAGAAATCGATTCCCCACTTGAATTAAAATCTGGAAATTTATCAGGGTTGTGCACTAAAGTTACCTTCTCCCTTAAGTCTAACAGTTGAAATGAGAAATGCTGCGCTGCTTTTCGAAAATTTATATTATTCTCAAACGTTTTGATCACGTGACAACTCACGCATGCGTACAAATCAGTAGTATAATAAATGTTATCAAGAAATTCTGTTATAGCAAACCATAGATTATTATATTCTGCGAAGAGATAGTGGTAATGACATTTAAGGTAGGAGTTAAACTTGCAATTTTCAAAAGCCCTTTTTTTTAAAATTAAATTTTCAATAACTTGTATTTTTTTCTTACTTTTGTAAATTTTATTTTGTTAATTTGCATATTTTTCATTCATCAGTTGAAGTTTTATATGTAATAGATAGAATTTTATGTAATAGTTAATTATTTTAATTGATTATTAGTATTTTCCTTCTGTGATACTTTTCGTGTATGAGGTTATTTAATATATATATATATATATATATATATTACATTTTCTTTTCTTATTCATATGGTAGTAATATTTCTGAGGAATACATATCTAATAATTATTAGACAAGTGTGAAGCGTAAATTGTTCTGTGATAAGCGTTGTGGTAAAAATTCATATAGTTTGGCTTTGAAATAGGTTATTTGAAATATGAAATGTTAAAATTAAAGATTGCATTCATGTATGCTATGCATCATTAGAACTATAAACGTAGTATTAATATTTTAAGCAACTTGATGGATGAAAATTCAGAAATCTTCGATGTGTAAGATGAAACATATGATAATTTGGTTAATAATATGGATAGAATAACTCAGCCTAGTCATGTATACTATGTATCATTAAACTATAAAGACAGTATTTATGTTTTACGCAACTTAATGGATGATAATTCGAAAATCTTCGAAATGCAAGGTGAAACATAAGACAATTTGATTAATAATATGAGCAGAATAACCTAGACTAGTCCGAATTTCACTGAATCATAAATTATAGAATATGATTAAATAATGTTTTGTGTGTAAAAATTAAGTTCGAATGTGATAAATTATGGAAATTGGTTTGTAAACTGTTATTTTTATGTGTACAATCACGAAAATATGTGTTTTAAATGTGAAATTTCCAGTTATTGATAAGATTATTATTTTTTTTTGTTTAATTATGAATATTTCTTTAGGTGTATGTCATCAAAGTGTTGAAATCTTACAAATTCGATGTAAATTTGTTAAAATTATGTAATGTTAAAATATATAGGAGCAAGAATCGAGTTTGATGTAGATAAGTATTGCTGTAAAGGTCAATTCGTTGTTGAATTTCAAGAAATTGTGTTAAAACAGGGTTTTCTATAAGGCGTTGATGTAATTTCAGTTACAGTTCTTGAAAAATTAATTCAAAAGTAGTTATCTGCTATTTTTTAAAAGGTAATAGTGAAAAGATCTAAGTAATATTTGCTCTTACGTGTGAAAATTTCAAATATTTTGGTTTGAAATATAGGCTATTTGAAATATGAAATGTTTGAAAATTAAAGTTTGTGTTCATGTATACCCTGTATCATTAGAAAACTGTAAAGATAGCATTCATATTTGAAACAACTTGATGTGTGATCGTTCTGTGATTTAATAATTTTCCGATAAATGAAAAAAACAGTTTTTAAAATTATGTAATGGTAAAATATATAGGAGCAAGAATCGAGTTTGATGTAGATAAGTATTGCAATAATTCAAAAATCTTCGATGCCCTTGTAGCGCAATTGGATAGCGCATATGGGTGTTAACCATGGGGTTGGCGGTTCGAATCCGTCCAAGGGCGAATAATTATTTTATTTTTATTTATTTATTTTTTACTTAGTAAGATTGGGGGTTTCAATAATTCATTTGTTTTTCATTTTGAGGGAAAGTTATGCACTAAGCAATTATTTAATAACTTTTTTTTTATTATGTTTAAGTTTTAATGTGCTGCTAATTCGTCTCGTTTCACCCAATGCTATAAAATTATAGGAGGTGCTCTTGTTTTTTAACTCATAGGATTGGTTTAAAAAAGTGAAAATCGGTGAATTTCGTTAAATCTGAAAGTACTGGATTTGATTAAATAATGCTTTGTGTATAAAAATTAACCTTGAATGTAGAAAAATTTAGTTAAATGCAATAAAAATAAGGATATTAGTTTGTAAACTCGTATTCTTATGCACATTCATGAAAATATTTTTAAAATGTGTAATTTTCAGTTATTGATTAGATTAAAATTAATTTATTTTGTCTAGTAATGGGTATTTCTTGAAGTGTGTCTCGTTGAAAAGTTAAAATTCTACATAGGTAGCATCTAAAAGGAGGATAAAATCTCAAACTAGTATAAAAGTTAATAAAATTCGTTTAAATTTGTCTTTTATCATTAAAGAATAATATTTTCCCTAGTTATTTGTTCAATTATTAAAATTCATTAAGGTAATGATTTTTCAAAAACTGAAATAAATGTTTAAATTACCCTTTTAAGTTGAAATCCTCGTATCTTTCCTCTTTTATGCTGATATTCTGATCTTTTTCCTTAAAAATTGATATTTTCCATTGTTTTACTTAATTATTAACATTCATTAAGATGCTGTTCATTCAAAATTCGGATATATGTACAAAATCTCGAATGTGTCAATGATTAAATGAACTCATAAAACAATTTTACTCATTTACAGTTTCCAACTAGTGTAAGAGTCAATCAAATTCGTTTAAATTTGTCTTCTTTCATTAAAATATAATATTTTCCTTTGTTATCTTTTCACTTATAAAAATTCATTAAGGTTATGGTTGTTCAAAACTAAAATAAATGTTTACATCTTTCATGTAACAGTTGTAAAGAATTCAGTCTCTTTTTATCTAAAAACTGATATTTTTCTTGAACGGAAACATTTTCTGTTATGCTTTGTAGTTTACCAGGTGCAGTAAACACGAATTAAAAAATTGGTTCGAATATGACGTCAGAGAAGGTTTGTGATCCCTTCCCAAGTTTGAAGAATGCTAAGGGTAGCATGCAGTGAATGCGATCTTGAATTATTATCTTATTACTAGCCTATCGAAAAAATTCTGTTGAATCTGCTAAAATTAAGGAAATTAGATTGAATATATTTTGGGGTATAGTCGTGTAACGAATTAAATATTACATAACTAACGTCTATAAAAAGGACGATAAAATCTCAAAGTAGTGTAAATATTAACCGAATTCGTTTAAATGTGTCTTTTTCATAAAAAGAAATATTTTCCATTGTTCTGCTTAATTATTAATAATCATTAAGGTAATGATTGTTCAAAACTAAAATATAAGTTTATATCTTTCATTTAACAGTTGAGAAGAAACATAAAAATTGATTTTTTTTTTTTTTTTTGGATGTAAACATATTTCCGATATGCATTTGTGACGTCAAAACTCTATTGTTGTGTTCCCCCAAGCTTAAGGAATTTGAGCGGTTGGAAAGGAATGGAAATTGTTATATGGTATTTATTTTCTTATATCAGACTTGTTGAAAATATTCTGTTGAATCTTCTAAAAATTAAGGAAGTTAGCTTGTAAACTCTTATTTTTATATGTACAATCATGATAAAATATATATATTTATATTTAAAATGATAAATTTCCAGTTATTAATTAAGCTGAAAATAGAATTTATTTTGATTAATTAATATATATCTTAGGACGTAGTTGTGTAAGGTTTTAAATCTTACATAACTAGTGTTTAAATGTCTGTTAAAGTCTCAAACTAGTATAAAAGTTAATAAAATTCATCTTTTTATTCCATATTAACTTTTCTTATTTGTTCAGTTAGTCAAAATTAAGGTGAGGGTTGTTCTCAAACTGAAATGTATGTTTAAATTTCCATTTTAAGATGATATTCTCATTTTATGGTTGAAAAATAAATAAATAAATAAATCTGCTTTTCCATTAAAATTTATATTTTTTGTTATTTTGCATAATAAATAATACTCATTAAGGTATTGATAATTCAAAATTCAAAAATATGTTTAACGTTCTCCATTTAAGTTGATATTCTGATCTTGCAGTTGAAAATAATCTACAGAAATCGGCTTTTTTCCTTTAAAATTGTTATTTTACATTGTTTTGCTTAATTAATAATGCTCATTAAGGTAAAGATTCTTCAAAATTCAAATGTACGCGTTTAACTTTCCCCATTTAAGAGTATATTCTGATCTTGTACTTGAAAAAATTCATCTTTTTTCATTAAAAATTGATATTTTTCATTGTTTTGCTTAATTAATAATGCTCATTAAGATGTTAATCATCCAAAATTCAAATATATGTTTAACTTTCTCCATTTAAGTTGATATTCTGATCTTACAATTGAAAGAAAATCTACAGAAATCAGCTTTTTCCTAAAAAATTGATATTTTCCATTGTTTTGCTTAATTAATAATACTGATTAAGGTAAAAGTTGTTCAAAATTCAAATATACGCGTTTAACTTTCACCATTTAAAAGTATATTCTGATCTTGTACTTGAAAAATTCAGCTTTTTCATTAAAAATTGATATTTTCCATTGTTTTGCTTAATTAATAATACTGATTAAGGTAAAAGTTGTTCAAAATTCAAATGTAAATTTAATCTTCATCTTATAGTATGATAATCTAGTCGATCTAACGTTCAACTCTCATGTTATAGCAGAAAAATACTCTAAAAACGCTATTTTTCCGGCTAGGGGGCGGTGTCGGAGGGGGTGCGGTGTCGCAGGGGGTGTGAGATCGGAGGGGGGATGGAGGAGGGACCGCAGGGGGGACCAGAGGTGGGGGCACCAGAGGCGGGGGCACCAGAGGCGGGGGTGCCAGAGGCGGGGGTGCGGCACCCCAGCACCCCCGCCTCCTGTCCCAGAACTCTCCTTTTCCTACTACTATTGTCTAAAAAAAATCGCATAAAACAGGAAATATTATAAAAGTCTAAATTTAAATCTGAAAATTTAAATTTGAAATAATTTTTTATAAATTCTAGAATTAAGAAAAAAATCTGATTGATGTTTGTTTCATTTCGATCAAATATAAAAAAGCCAAAAGATGTAAAAACGTCAAAAAAATATTGTTAAGATAACCAGAAATTAAAAAAGAATGATACATTAGAATTCAAATTATCAAAAAACAGAATTCAAATATCTGGAATGATATTTTTTGTAAACTGTTATGAGTTGTAGTACAAAATCAAGATGTTAAATTTTACATTTTTGTCTATTGTTTTTCTCGGACTGTTGTAGTTGTGGCAAAAGAATTTAGGATTTCCTCATTACTAATTTTGGAAAAAAATATCACTTTCAGTAGAACGAAGCTTCAAGTTACAAAGCTAAACATCCCCCATGCAAGATCGTAGCCTATTTTTTACAATTTTTAACGTCTCATAGCTCTTTCTGCGGAACAGCTTGTAACTGCGAGGGATAGCAGAATCCTGTAAAATATATTCAAATTATTGAAGCCAGAGAACTTGTTCAAACAACGATATGGTTTTAAAAATCCTTTTGTAATCCACATGTCTTTAACTTTCATTGCTGATGTTTCTTCATCTTCTTCTTCCTCATCTAGTTTCCCATTCTCATCCATTTGCTTTTGAATATCTTTAACAGGAGCAATATCAGTCATTACAACATTTGTGTGAGAAATACTATACAGTTAACTGAAATTATTAATTTCTTTGCAAATGCTTTCACAATCCGCATTGTAGAAAGTACAAATTTCATTGATGTTATCCGGTATTATTTTCTTATCCTCTTCTGCTCCTCCTAAAACTCTTTCATGCGTAAAATGCGTCATTTGAAAGTGTTTGATCGGAGAATCTGTCTTTAAGTTGGACAATGACAGCATCTATAATTCTATTGAACACGTCTACTTTCCATTTCTTTTCTCTATCCACAATACATTCATCAACACCGATCTCATCCATGGATCTTTTTTTCTTTTTTAATCTTTTTACCGCAGGTTCTGTCAGATCCTGTTCTTGAACGAATTTATCAATTTTCGATAAAGTTTTTCCCAAGAACTTTCGTCCATGCGAATATTTTCCAAAGTTTTTTTACACTGTCACTAATTCCTTGAACGGATCCATAATCCGCTGCAATTCCTTGAAGACAAACTGTCACAGGACTCATTATACTGAAGACGAATTCTATAATATGCAAAGCTGCAACAGTGTCAAACTCAGTAAGTTTTTTATGCAAGCCTTTTGCAGAAATAACCGTTTCCTTATCGGAATGTTTGTCAGTATGCATATCATAAAGTGATGTTTTAATTTCGTCATAACAGTGCAGGATAGTTCCCACTGCTTTGCTTTTTACTTGACCAACGTGTGGTGGTAACTCTTTTAAGCCCTCTTGCTCTATTTTCTGGCTTCAAGTTCTGGACAAAACACGCGTGCCTCTTATGACCAGACATAAAAACATACACTTCTTCCAATAAAGAAAATAAGTTTCTAATTTCGAACAACGGTCTATCGATTTTTTGATGACGAGTGCGAACTTGTCTGACGAGCACCACACATAAAATGCAGTTTTATAGTTATTTGCTAAAAGAGTTCTCAAGCCAATATAGCGACCTCTCATATTACTTGCACCATCCATACACTAGCCTACAATATTGTTTGGAATGATATATTGCGTAAGAAGCCGTAGCAGTGGCCGTAGTTTATTAAGAAACGTGCTTATTTTACTTCTTATAAGTTGTATGAGTAAGTAATTGCAGGAAATTCTGCTTAAAAGCAGAATTTTTTTTATTTGTTGCTATCCTGTAGTAAACACCAGTAACTTATATATAATTTATCTATTCAAAATAAAATATTTTAATATATAAAGCTACTCTTTTATGAAAATAAATATTTACTTACAAGTACTTAAAAGAAAAATCTTTTAAATTATTACAAAATAAATCTTAAATACAAAGATTGCATATCGTTTTAAGAAGACTAAAATATTAAAGACGAGTCCTTTATATCAAAGGGGTATGTACATTTACTTGTACATACGCCCTTGTTTAAGATTAAAATCTTAATTCTTAAGATCTCCCAATCTTATTTTTTATACTACCTAGTCATACAGTTTAATCTACTCCCAAAAAAATCTCTAGGTCACCCCCCCCCCCCTTCTAAAATAAACTGTGGATTGAAGCGTTTATTTCATTACCAGTTGTTGCCTTATACTGCTTTAAGAACATACTCCTTTTACGAGTACCGATTCTAATAAAATGGCAGACACTGTACCATTAAAACATAGTCCTAAATCTATTGTAAGCCCCTGTATTCCGTATATGTTTTTCTTTCACACTATAATTTTTCAGTTTTGTTACCTAATAATTAATCCTCCTCCCCCTCCAAAAATAATCTAATTTTTCTTTAAATTCATCCCTTCCCCCTAAAATAATTAACGCCTGGAAGTCTTTTTCTCTGTACAAGTTGTTTACCATATACTGTTTTAATGACACATACAATACTACTCTTCTAACATCACTAAAATATACTGTATATATTCTAATTTTCTGAAAATGGTTAAGTAATTTATTTTAGCATTGTCTCTTCCTCTGCAATGCTTATTTTGTTGTTATTTCTTATCCCACCCATCAAGAATGTATTTTTGCACTCGGACGGTACGATACGACCCTGTCAAACAAGATAAGAAATTACTTAAGACGCTTCTGGAAAGCTATTCCTTTTATCACATCTTGCGGTCCTAATTGCCTTTCAGCATGTGTTAAACATTTTTCCACCTATATTCCAAGTATTTTTTTTTATTACCGCACCTTCAAAGATAGCAAGATACAAAATGGGTTCTTATTGCCCTGGAACATTTTTGGAAATTGAATACGGAAAAAAAGTTAAAAGTGATATTTAAAAAAATCAAGAATTTTTTTAATAGTGAAAAAAAGGAAATATTAAGAATTTAAAAATTCCCCCCAAAATGTACTTTTCTCTAACCCCCCCCCCCCCCAAAATAAATAAATAAATAAATAAATAAATTTTATGACGCACTTTGCGTCACCAAACCCCTCTCTGGGCACCCCTGCTTTTATAGGGAAAGGGGATCGCTGCTCAATTGCTTTCTATCAGAATAGCAATACATGGCAATTATCTACTTACAAATGAAAGTGACTTCGTAAATGTGCAGAGCAGAGCCTTAGCATGAGCAGCGTTCAGGATACAAAATGTATAGAAAAATGTCTATCGTGATTTTTATACTCGTACGCAATAAAAATACAAAAAACGTTAAATAAACAAAACCTCAAGCTGATGCACGTTGGTTAAAAACAGAAAATATCCTTTTCAGGTTAGCTATCTAAAAAAAAAAAAAAAAAAAAAAAAAAAAAAAAAAAAAAAAGAAAAGAAAGGAAAAAGAAAAAAACAGCCAATTAAAAGTTATCTTACTGTCACAAAAGAAAATCGAACTAAAAACAAATACATTGTTCAGTCTCTTGAGTGACGCCGTATCAACACTTCGCCGACATAAATTTGCAAATATAACTAGACTAGAAAAACTAGATTTCCGTTTTCCCATCATTCTGATCAAAATAGCATTAAAATTATTTGAAATAGAACATAATAGGGTCATTCCATACAAAATGAGCAAATCACCTGTGGCAGACATGTCACAGATTTTAACAAAAATCATTTTGTAAGTAGATCATATCTATTTATGAGTAAATGTAAAATAATAGATTTTAGGATTGTTTATTTAAGTATTAAAATTTATATTAAAAGTGGATGCAAAATCGTGGTTTTGGCTACATGCTTGAAGTTTCAATTTTGGTTATTAGCCTTAAGAAAGCAAAGACTATATTAAAAATTATTTATAATTAGGAATGAATGATAAGTAACAGATTGACGTAAGTTAGTAATTGTATTTTTATTCCTTAATGAGAAAAAAATTATTTTTGAAAAAATTTGAGGGAAAAATGCAACGTTTCTATAGAGATGAAGGACACCTCTGATAATATCAAAATTGCTTGACTTTATAGCTAAAAGTACATATATTATATATTTAAACTTTAATTCTTGCCTTTTTTATTCCTTAATGAGAAAAAAAATAAATAGTAAAAAATGTTGAGGATAAAATGCAATATTTCTATCACTTGTTTCGACGTGAAAGAAATCTTTTTTAAACTTTTAATTCTTTTAATATTATAGATAACAGTGTATATTTTAAACATAAAAACTTTTATACTTGCTTTCAGTTTATTTTTTCCTCAAGAAGATTTTTAATTAAAGTAGAAAAAAAAAGCTCAATTGAACAGAAAATTATATATTAATTTCTAAACCCACATACAGAAAATAGATGGCAGCACTAAATTTTTTCACCTTGAAATCGTGCAATATTTTAAGAAACCCGCGCGAATTTAAAAAAAATAGCTCATGGAATATAGTTAATACTGCCTTTTTTAACCCAATTTTGTGACGTTAGGAATCAAAAAGGCATGCTTGAATTTTTTTTATCAGATTATGGACTTATTGATCTTTATGTCTGTGCAATAACTGTAATGTGGGACATTTCCTTCATTGTTTTGTTTACCTGTCAATAAGAGGAAAAATTACGATTTTGTCATTTTTTTAAAAGTTTCTAAAATGTTTTAAAGGTGAAGGAAATACATGGCAACTTAAAAACTTTAGTAATTCGATCTTAATACGTAAAACTACATCAGGCATTAATTTCTCAGATGTTTTTGAATTCCTTTAATTTTTATTACGTTTTTAATTTTCTCAAAATTTGCAAATTTTTAATTTTTACAACCAATTAAAGAATAATCATGGTGTTACCAGATTATTATTGCTCAATAAATAAGAAGATAATTTTTCAGAGGTTACATTATTAAAAAAAAATTCATTTCAGTTAAATAGTTTTCAAGATACAGAACTTCAAACCTGCAACTTTGGACGATTGCACACATGCCATTCTTTATCACAAGTTTTTTAAATGTCCAAAACTGCTGAAATAATTTATTTTTCGTGAAGATATTTTGCAGAGCTCTATTTGAATATGAATTGAACCTGTATATCAAATATTATTAAAATCTGTTACTATGTGGCCACGACTTTTTTTAAATTTTTGCTCATTTTACGTGGAATGACCCAATACGTAATGTTGAAGAAGGAAAAGTTTTTTTTTTCTATGCATTACTAAATAAAATTTTGAATGTAAGACAGATTGAGCTTGCGTCAGTCCAAGACCAAAAGCTGATATAAAAATTGAGACTGTTTCATCTCCACCTCTTACGTTTGCGCCGCATTACGTCACATATATGTGTTTCGATAAAAAAATAACGCCAAAGCTTAGAGATGGGAAGGAAAGGGAAAGATAATTTAGGCATCGGTTTTTTGGTAGCACTGTTTCACTGGGCTCTAGAGCCCTGTATTTATGAGCTCCGGTGAATTCCGACCAATATTTAAATATTTACTAAAAATAGAGAAGTACCGGAGCTGGGCTCAAGCGCAAATTAAGCCCTGATTGGGGTTTACCATGCCATGTTCGATATTGAAAATTAAGTGTGTAGCGTTTACGGTTCATTTAAAGGGACGTTCAAAAGAATACTGTTACATTACGGCCTATGGGGGAAATATCGCTTACGATATTTTAATAATTTACACTATTTTAAACATATTAAAATTTAAGTGTATCACTGACGCGTGCTACAAAGAGCTTATTGTAGAATCTGGTGTGCACATAATTTATCGCTCATTTACAGGAACACGCAAAAGTATTTGTCTACAGTACTGCCTATGAGGAATAATTGCTAGAAGTCCGTCTTCAGTTGTGGTGCGTATTTTAAAATTAAATTATTTTTGCATATTACTTGGTGTGCATAAATTCTATAGATCATATACAGGGTTACACAAAAGATCATAAGTACATTTCCATTTATTGACAGAAATTGCTGAATAGAAAATTTCAACTGTGCTATGCGTTTAATTGAACTAACCTTTATAATGCTACGTAGTATACATACAAATCTATTTATCATATACAGGGCTGCACAAAAAATTCGAATATTTTTCCAATTATTTCGACTATTGATGGTAATTGCAATAATTGGGTTTTCAACTGCCCTATGAATTTTCTAAACTGTTTATTTAGATATCTTTCATCATAATAAACTGAAAAGTTTTATTACAATATTCTGAATGTGTTGTAAAGTGTTACATAATCCATGCTGGACGCATGATTTTTCGATCTTTTTTTTTTCAGTATAAGGTCATTGTCCCTAAAAGAGACTCGATTCCCCATAGTTTTGTCACATTTAGGGTAGAATTGGCATTTTATTAAATAAATATATATATTATAAAGTAGGAAATTATTGAATACCGTGCTTTTAAGTTTAAAACTAATTTTTTTTTTTTTTTTTTTTTTTTTTTGTAGAAATGGAATCTTTATCTGTAGCTGTCGTTTATACCCACAATTTAATATTGTCGCATTCAGGTCATTTTTGTCGCCTTTACTGCAGTTAAAACCTAAATGAGTTGTCCAAAGTCCTAAACGTGACAATACGTTTTGTAGATGCAAATTCATCTAAAAATATTCATTTAGCCATTCACTGCTGTGACAGAAATTGTCACATAACAACTGTGAATCATCTGCGAGACTGCTTGATCAAAAAATGATTAAAAAGGTGCGATTAATAGAATACTATTTCTGCACTAAACTTTTTTGTACAGGATTAATTCTAATTAAATTTCATCTATTCAAATATTTCTAACGATCTTACTAGGTCTCCAAACGAGTATTCTAATAATGAGAGATTAACTCAATGAATACTATATATACACTAAACTTTTTGTATAGTTTTAATTCTAATTCAATTTCACCCATTCAACTATTTCTAAAGTACTAGGACTCGAAACGAAATAAAATTTCTGTAGTAACTATAGTTAAACTGGAAATGGAGGATATTCCATCTACATTTTGATCACGTGGTCAAGGTAAAAACTTCTATCGTAAAGAAGGGAAGGCTCCGTAGACGTGTAATGTAAATCCCCGCTAGTACAGCGCCTAGAAGATACAGTGTGGAAAATGGCTACAAAATAGTGCTAAAAAATTGAATCCCATAAATGTACAACGATGCTGAATAACAAGATGTCGATTGTAGCGCCATCCTAGTGATTTAAAAACGATAGTCATTCTAAAAGAGACTCTTTAACCTATTTCACGCCATTCCTTAACTAAATTAGCTTATAACAGACCAAAATATCTTATATATATAGTTTCCGATATTTAACATTCTATAATTTTTGAAAACACAGTGTTTATAGTGAAAAGAGTTACGAGATGGCGCTCGTATCAGCATATTGCCGCTGAGCATTGTTGGAGATTTATGGGATACAAGTTTTTAGCACTTTTTAAAGCATTATAGGAATAGACGTTTTCCACACTGTATCTTCTAGGTACTGTACCGCTAGCCAATGAAACGGTTCATGAGGCAAAGTAGTAGTATCTTCCCTTCTTATCAGTTAGAAGTTCCTTGGGTAAATTACCGGTATCACGTGACTTTTTCAGCCTCGAACCCATATTTGGAATATCCTCCATTACAAGTTAAACTGTGAAAATTGAAAAAAGCAGCGATCGGTGAGATCACTAACAGCAGTTAGAGGTTAATTTTGATGACAATATAGTGATAGAAATGTAGCCACATGAATCATATAAGGCCAGTCTGCCTAAATGAGACACGATTCCCCGTAGTTTTGTCGCATTTAGGGTATATTTGGGATTTTATTATATAAATGTATATTTTATTAAGCAACAAATTACTGAATACTGTACCTTTAGTTCAAAACGAACTTGTTTTGTAGAAATTTAATAATTATCTGTAGTATAAGACCACAATATAGGATTGTCGCATTTAGGTCATTTTTGTCGCATTTATGGCAGCTAAAACCTAAACGAGACTTTCATAGTCCTAAATGTGATAATGCATTTTATACATGACAATTCATCTGCAAAAGTTCATTTAACGATTAACTGCTGTGACAGAAAATTGCCACATTACAACTGTGAGCGGTCTGCGAAACCATTCGATTGAAAGATGAATAAAATGAGCGATTAACTCATAAAATACAGTTTTTGCACTAAACAGTTTGTACAGTATTATTTCTAATAAAATTTAGATTTTTCAAACATTTCAAACAATAATACTAGGCTCCAAATGAAGCAAAATTTCGCTGTATCGATAGTTAAATTGTGAAAAATTAAAAAAAGCAGCTCTAAAAGCGGTTAAGGGTTATTTTTTGAATGCATTAACCCTTAACTGCTGTGACAGGAATTTTTGCATAACTACTGTGAGCGGTCTCCGAGACCACTTGATTAAAAGATGAATGAAAGTCTCTTTTAACTCGCAGGTTACTGTTTCTGTACTAGAATTTAAGTACAGGACTATTAATTAAATTTTTCAATATTATTCTTGAAATGTTTATCACGCGCAGCACCGTGCTGTTTGTCAATTTTACACTGCTAATATGAAAATTTATTTGAATGCTGCGTATAATGCCTAATATAAATAACCCTCAAATAAATAAATGCGTTCCCAATATAAAAAAAAACTCTCATCCCTCTTTGCCAAGGAGCTATGGCCATAACTACATTTAAGTGATTGTCACAGAAAACAGTTTAAAATTCGCGAAATTCGCGCGTCCCATAATTTATACACCAGTGCGATTTGGGTTTCCGTAACTTCAACTCCGCATAAAATTGCTGACAATCTGGTAATAATGAAATATATCTACATGATCCATATACGAAATGTAATAAGGAATCCAAATGAAATATTTGATTTTATCAAAATTCTTATTTTGTGAATGAAAATTGCGAATTAATTAAAGACGCCGACATTTCGGTCAGTGCGAATTCACAGTATTGAGCATACGTGTTAAAAGAGTATTTAAAAGATATTTATAATATTGTCAACAGACTATTTATAACATATAACTTTATTATAAAATGTCACATGATAAATATGTCAGCCTTAAAAATAGATAAAATCGTACAATATTTCTAATAATTCTGATTAAGGCAAATACAAGCTCTGTGCCTCATATTCTGTTGCACACACCCCCCCCCCCCCTCTTCATTTTTCTTGCACTTTCACAAAAAAATTAACATTTTCTGTACTTAAAAGTTCATATATATGGAAACAAATATTCATTTAGATAAACATGCTTTTATTTATTTTTTATCTTTTACTAATTTAATAATAGAAAATGTCGATTATAACGATTAACCTTTAACTGATGTTACCGGTCTCTCAGACCACGGCTTTTTTCAATTTTTATAGTTTAACTTGCAATTTTCAGTTTAACTACAAACACTACCGAAATTTTGTTCCATTTGGAACTTTTGTACTATCACCAGAGATTTTTGAAGGGTATTTGATCTTCAAAGTTAAAAAATAAAAACCGTGTGCCACTTTCGGGAATTTTTATCGCATTTACGAAACATGGGGGCGATGTAAAATGAACGATGTGTATTTGATTGGAAATTTCTTTTTAAAAAACCGTTTTACTTGCAAAAAAATGTTTCGGGTTTTGTTTCTGAAGTTTGTATGCTTCATCACATAACATTTATTTACGATTCTTGCATTAATATTTTATGTAAAAGAACATTGTCGCATTTAGGGGTTATCACATTTAGGCAGACTGACCTTATATGAAATTTAATAAGGGATCTAACAAGGATATTCATTTTTATCAAAAACCTTGTTTTGTCAATTAAAAATACAAACTAATTAAAGCATGTTTTAAATAACATTTTAAATTTTGGCCTGTGTGAACCCGCGTTAGTGTGGAGTTCATGGGTTAAAAAGTATTTACAAGGCATTTATAACAGTGTTAACAAGAATATTTATTACATATAACTCTAGTTATTATAAAATTTCACATGATAAAAATATTAGACTTAAAAACGTTAAAATCGTGCAATGTTTATAATAATTCTATTTAAGCAGGCCTTATTAAGCAAAGAGAAGCCCAGGGTCTAATATTCTGTTGCCTCCCCCTCCCTCCTTTTTCTTACACTTTCACAAAAAATTGAACATTTTCTATCGCTTAGAATACATATATGGAAACATAAATACTCATTTAAATAAACACAGTTTTCTTTTTTGATCTTATTCTAATCTAAAAGTAGAAAATGTTGATTTTAATGAATAAAAGGTAAAACAGATTTAAAATATTAAATTTAAGAAACGTGCGAACAAAAATTGGAGACCTTAGCTGCATCATACCTTAATTGGAATCGGCGTTTAAGCTGCCGAATGTTATAATGTCTGTGAAATTAACTTACTTTATCGCATTAAAATAAGCATAATTTAACTGATTTCAATCTACAGGGTGATTATAAGTAAAGTCTCCCTTTCAAAATGCTGTAAAAAAAGAGCCACTGGTCAGAATCACGGTAAGTAGAACACTCGGTAGGGTTCACGCGCAGGTTTCGTTTCTCCCTCTGACGTCACTGGCACCCAAGTCCAGCCTTGGGTAACGCACTTTTCGCATTGTATAAAGCTTTCCGTTTCATAAAAAGATATTCAACATTTGTTTATTATCCAGTGTATGATATTACTGAGGTGCGTGACACTTGGAACATCTACTAATTAAACATTTTTCAAATTCAAAGTTTATATACGTACATGCCTTTATTTTTTAGAGTTTTCTAAAGCCTGAATCTTCTGTTTTCATTTGGTTATTTGGAAGTATTAACTTTCGCCACAATTATCATTATTTTATTTAAACACATATGTAAAAAAAGCAGTTTTCTTACCTGCTCTGTTGTATTTCAATATTTTAGACACCGTCTTTTCATAACATTTTTGCAATTTCGCTTTAATCCAAAATACTTTGAGAAAACTCGGAAAATGTTTGCTTCAATTCATAAAACTTTGGAAAAAATGCACTTATAATTATGTTGTATATTTTCAAATATATATATTATACACTCATAAAGTTATATGCTATTAAAATTTATAATTTTATACATTTTTTAAATCCCTATTTAATGTTCTAAAAACATAAAACGGATCTAATAATGTTTTTAAAAGTTACGAGTATAACTCTGAAAAACTCTATAGTACTATGTACTTTAAAACGCAGGCATTGAAAAATATTAATAGCATTTTCAGGGCAACTTTAGATAAATGTAAGAAAAGCTTTTTTGAATTGATACTTGGGATTTTTTCGAATTTATAAATATTTAAAAAAAAAAATGTGTAATAACAAAACGAGTAAACAAAGTAAACAAAAATCTTCTTAAATAGCCGTAATAGCTTAAATAACGTTTTATGGATAATTAAAAAAAGAAACTCTTTAAATTTTTTGTATACACTAATACAGAAATTTAAATTATAAAATTATTGAAAATATCGGAAGAACAGGCTTTCTAGATAGTCTTCTAGAGAACATATTGTTACGTCCACTCTTATGAGAGAAAGGGTAGCGGAATTTCTGAAAGAACAACTTTTTTTTTTTTTTAAATCAACGATTTACTTTATTTACAAATAATTAGAAAATAAGTTAAAATCGGTATCAAAATATTAATAAATATAGGTCCGTACAACTTTTAACTTTAGGAACAGAATAATCATCGCACACAAGATTCTGCGACTAACTAACACGATGTCAAGTCTAAGTTATAATCTAGGTATTGGGCTTCCGGTTCAGTAAATATCAACTGTCTAACTCTCAAAGCCAAACAAAAACTAGGTTGTATAACATTCAAAATTTGAAAAAAAAAAAAAAAAAAAGTCCTTCCGGCCAGTGCCGGGAGGAAGAGGTAGCTTTCATATTCCTTATTTTTAAAAAGCAAACTTACATTATTCAAACACACGAAGCTCAATTAAGTGGAAACCGAATGTAGGAGATTCAATACTAATTTTTATCAATACTAAATCATTATGAATGTGAATTTCGCGAAATTAGTCAGCTTTATCCAAGCTGCTTTTATTTAAATTCACTTATATTTGGCTGCCAAATTCGGCGATTTCTTAAAGTGCCTGCCATTTTAAGACAACATGGTAGATGAGGCTAACCAGTGAACTTGGTCGAGACCTTATTAATTGCTGTGCACATGCTCACTCATATCGGAATCGGTTGATATATACGAGTGCTGTCGCAGGCAAAAATCAGATTTTTCAAAATGTCACCCACTTTAGAAATTGAAACTGCTGTATCTGAGCCATTTTTTGAGATGAAGACAAACAAAAATGCTCCTGAATCCTTATATCAAGGTCAAATACTTAAGAAAGAAACCTTTTTCAATTTCTAATTTTTTTTGCACCTCACTTTAAATATAATTTTTTTTAATTTAATGGCCGCCATTTTGAAACAAGATGGCTGATGAAGCTGGCCAGCGAAATTGGTCGAGATATTGATGTATACTATCCACATGCCTTCTTTCATTGAAATAGGCGAATACGTGTGGTATCGCGTGACAAATACAAGATCGTTTCAAAGTGTTTGCCATGATAGAAATTCAAAGTGCTATAATTCAACCACTTTTTAAGATATAAACAAAAGAACAAATTTTCAGAAACAAACGCTGCTCCAGAATCTTTGTATCAAGGCCAAACACATAAAAAAAATCTTTTTCATTTTCCAATTTTTTAATACCTCATTTTAAATTTTAAATTACATTTTTTTTAAAATGGCAACCCTTTTGAAACAAGATGGCGAATGAAGCTTGCCAACGAACTCGGTCGAGACATTGGTATGTACTATGTACAGACCAAGTTACATTAAAATCGGTTCATAAATACGCCTGTTATCGCGTTACAAACATCAGGTCGTTTTAAAATGTCAGCCACAATAGAAATTCAAAATGTTATAACTCAGCCATTTTTTTAGATGTAGACGAAACAAAACCTGTTCCGAAATCTTTGTATTAAGGTCAAACACATACAAAAAAATCTTTTTCATTTTCCAATTTTTTGGTATTTCATTTTAATTTTTTTTTTTTAATTTTTTTAAATGGCCACCATTTTGAAATAAGATGGCGAATGAAGCTGTTCAACGAACTCGGTTGAGTTATTTGTATGTACTATGTACACACCAAGGTACATCCAAATCGGTTCATAAATACGTCTGTTATTACGTGGCAAAAATGAGGACGTTTCAAAATGTCAGCCACGCTAGAAATTCAAAATGCTATAACTCAGCCATTTTTTAAGATATAGACGAAACAAAAACTGCTCCCGAATCTTTTTATCAAAGTCAAACACATAAGAAAAAAATATTTTTTCAATTTTCAATTTTTTGCTACCACATTTCAAATTTAAATTTTTCTTAAAATTTTAAATGGCCGCCATTTTTAAACAAGATGGCGGATGAAGCTGGCCAACGAACTCGTTCGAGACATTGGTCTGCACTATGTATAAACGAAGTTACATCCAAATCGGTTCATAAATACGCCTTTTATCGCGTGACAAATTTCAGGACGTTTCAAAATGCCAGCTTCGCTAGAAATTCAAAATGCTATAACTCAGCCATTTTTTAAGATATAGACAAAACAAAAACTACTACGGAGTCTTTGTATAAAGGTCAAATACATAAGAAAAAAATATTTTCCCATTTTCAATTTTTTGGTACCACATTTCAAATTTTAAATTTTTTAAAATTTTATAAATGGCCGCCATTTTGAAACAAAATGGCGGATGAAGCTGGCCAACGAACTCGGTCGAGACATTCGTATGTACTGTGTACACACCGAATTACATCCAAATCGGTTCATAAATACGAGAGTTACAGTGTGACATAGGTCAGATATATATATATATATATATATATATATTGATATATATATATATATATATATATCAATTTTGAACGGAGGGTGGTTTCGGGGTCTGGGAGTCATGATCGATGAAAATATACCAAAATTTTTTGAAATCGCTTTCCTCCGAACGGCTGCAATAGGTAGCTTTTTGTAAAGAAAGCTACCTAATAGGTGTTATATTACGATATTACGGTTAAAAATTTTTAAACAATCAAATATTTTTTTTTATGATTAATATATCTATATACATCCTTAAATTTTTAGTACGCACTAAAGTATTATCAGGAAAAATTTAAATTACAAATTGTGAGTGGAATATTATTTTATATGGATTATCTCAATACTTTAAAATAAATAAAAATTATGGGATATATTTTCAAATAAAAATTGAGTTTTTATTCTATTGCTATACCAACATATTTTTTTCTCACAATATGCATTTTTGAAAATTTTAGATCCATGCCTGTTTATTAATCTGATATAAGTTTTTGATTTAAGGTCCCATATTGCTTACAAACCCTTACATTTCATCGAAAAAAAAAAACTACAGTGTTTATTTTATTTTTCTTTAGTTTTGAGTACATTTAACTATATCAGTACTCAAAACTAAAGCTAATTTTCATAAATTTCAGGAATTATAACACAGCGATTTCACTAGGCGAAGAATATTTAAATTCACCTCTTACATACACCTCTTCTGAATATGCAACTTTATTTTTAAAATAGAATTTTGAGAAAACTGGAATTTATATTGTTTCATAACTTCTTTACAACGAGAATTTTCTGATTTTTTACGTACTACATCGCACAATCCCCCCCCCCCCTAACCAGCTGATATACACATATTTTTTATTTGATTTAGTTTAATTTTCTTATTTAAATTCATCTAATATCTGAATGATTTATCAGCGATATATGAGTGACTGTACTGTTCTTATTAAGAGAGAAGAAATAAATCAGGATTGGATTTATCTTGCTGATCACATTCATTTTTATTTAAGAAAAAGTTTATTTCCTTTCATGTATCTCGACAACTCATTCTTCTCTCTTTAATTTTTCAGCAATATCATTAGTGAAAAGTAATACTAAAGTAGTAGTAGAGCTGGAAATTTTTATGTGGAAACTGATTTATATCTTACAATTTGGTTTGGTTTAAAATTAAGCTGTTTTGCTTTTAAATTCTTTTACAAATCTGTTTCTTTAAAGTAAATTGAAAATTCTCTTGAATAATAAATGCAAAAATTATCTGATCTCTTGCATGCGTGCAGCAAATGGTTTTCATGCTATAGTATTTGTTTAAAAAGATGTTTTAAAAGATTTGTTTAAAATGAAATTCCTTTGGAATATCTAGAAGAATTAATGCGTTGCTAATTATTTTAATGTCAAATCCTTTTAAAAAACTAACAATAAAAATAAGACACAAAATGATTATATGAAAAAAAATAGTAATAATAACATTTATTGTCAGGAAAAGAGAAAGAGACAAAGAGAGCAATGTGAATAAATGGAAAAACACAGGGAGAGCTTGAACGATGGGTGCCAGTGACGTCACGAACTGGACGATCTACTGCGCATATCGCTCATGGACCCTACCGTGTATTCTAAGTACCGTGGTCAGAATGACTTCAAATTTGAACTGAATATACTGGAAGAAGGGGGAAACGGTATGACGTAAGAAGAAAAAGTTCTAAAGTGTATCAATAGATGGCGGTGTAAGCGGCATACTATGCAAATTAAAAGACATGCGCACGGCGCATTACTGTTTAAAGAAAAAAACGGAGATTCTACTGGCAATCTAGACGCCAGTACTGTTTTCGTATTTTTAAGGAAATTTTCCCCCATAAATTACAGAAAAATTTCCGTTTTTCTGATTTTTTCTGTAATTTATAGGGAAAATTTTCCGTAAAAAAGCGGAAATAGTACTGGCGTCTAGATTGCCAATAGAATCTCCGTTTTTTTTTTTTTTTGTTTTTTTTTTTGCAGTGCATGTGGTATAAAAACGCGGGGTATGTAGCGTTCCCTTCATATTGCATCTCAGCAGCTTGTTATGAGTCTCTCAAGGAAAGATCGCGCTCTTCTGTTGAAACTCTTTTACAAGAACGGCGACTGTGTGCTTGCAGCTTTAAAGAAATTCCAGTCATTAAAAGGGTATGAAAAAAGGCTGTGGTCTGATGTCTACCAAGGGTCTGAAGAATATGATTCAGAAATTCGAAGAGACGGGTAGTATTGAAATGAAATCTGGAATAGGGGAGAAGTCAATTGCTTCAACGTCAGTAGAAGATGTGGACACAGCATTTGAGGAAGTGACGAGCAGTGATGTGCAAACGTGCATTGCACGGGGAATTTCCCGATCTTTAGACATGCTCGTGAGCACACTGCATAAAATTATACGCAATATCCTGCATTGCTATCCTTATAAAATTGCCCATGTTCAGGAGTTGCTTCCTGCTGACCTGCCACGAAGACAGACGTTTGCTCTGGAATTTCTCGCTCGCATGAAATTGGACAAGGAATGGCCATGGATCATTTTGTGGACAGACGAAGCCCATTTCCATCTCCAAGGGTTTGTTAACCCTAGAACTACCGGAAATTTTACTCAAGTTTTATAAAAACATTCTACACCAGAATTTTTACTTAAAACTATTTAATTTGTTTATTTTACTTATTATTGTCTGATTTATACATTTAGTTTGTTTTGAAGAAATTTCTGGTTTGAATAAATATTTTGAATGTACATGTCGGGTCCATTGGACCCTTCTGGTAGACAGAGGGTTAAAACACAAAATTTCAGGATATGGGCAAAAGAAAATTCATTCGCAACTCAACCAGTACCGATGCATCACTAAACGTAACTGTGTGGTGCAGGTTAACGGCATCGTGTATGGTAGGGCCTTTTTTTTTTCGAGGAGATGGGTCCTTCGGTTCTCCCGTTATGTGTACCGTGAATAGTAAACGGTATGAGAGTCTTTTGCGCAACCAGGTTATTCTAACACTTCAACAGCGTGCATGTCTGGATCGAATCACTTTCATGCAAGATGGCACCCCCTCCCCCCCACACATCGCAAAGCCAATCATGCAACTGCTCAAGAGGCATTTCGGAAATGATCGACTTATCAGTCGTCATTGTCTGACAGCCTGGCCTCCAAGGTCACCAGACTTAAACCCACAGAAGTGACAAGGATTGATCTTAAAAATGTTGTGTACAGTGGCCCGATTGAAAATTTAGCTGAATTGAAGGCACGGATTATGCAATACATTCACAACGTCATCCCTGAGACACTCCAGTCTGTTGTGGAACATGCTGTTTATCGGTTTCAATTTGTGGCGGACAATAGTGGACAGCATATGGAACCTGTTTGCCGCATGTCTAGCGATAATTAAAAACCGAATCATTATGTGTTTTTTCTGCGATTTTTAGCCCAAGGACAGTTAAAACCCAAATCATTATGTGCTTTTTATGCGGTTTTTGGCCCAAGGACGATTAAAAACCGATTTTTCCCATCCAATGCCCAATGTGGTACGACCTCGTCGTGGTGGATGGACTTTGCACTAACAGTACCACAATTGTTGACTGATATGGAAGTCATTTTTTCCGTCAAACAACCGAAACACTCATGCACATTGAACAGTACGGTTGGTTTACCGTGCAACTGGTGCCAAAGCCGTCATATTTCGATTAAAAATTTCACTTGTAGCCGAATCCAGTTTCGTTATGCCGCTTAGCGCGCCATCTATTGATACATTTTGGAACTTTTTTTGCTTATGACATACCGTTTCCCCTTTCTTCCAGTATATTCAGTTCGAATTTGAAGTCATTCTGACCAGTGGTTCCTTTTTTACAGCATTTTGAAAGTGGGACTTTAATTGTAATCAAACTGTACACAAGGTTTTTCAGAATTTTCACCATATAAAAGTATCGCGAATGCGAATCCCGTAATAATGTGTCTGTATTCCCTATCTCGAAATACACAGCTATTCTTACGCCATTTTTTTAAAAATTAAAAATGACACGTATTTTTCTATTTTGATTATTATAAACGGTTATTTAAGTAACCAGTTAAAGAAAAGTATTTTTTGAGGATTATGCCAGAATTCATAATTTATTAAGGGGACCGTGGACCTTTATTTGAGCAAAAATCGACATTTCCTTTTCTGTGTATTATTATTCTCCAATTTGTACTACGTGATTCGTGGAAAACCGCATGCAGATGCGATTATTTTACGCAAAAAGTTACAAGTGTTTTAATTTTGTTCACAAACACATTTTTGGCCTTTTAATATTGTTTAAATCTATTTTGCTCAATACTGATGTTTCAGCTTTCTTTTAATATTTGAAATGCTTCTTGCTACTTAATTTTTGATCAAAATTTATGAAACTGATAAGAAAGAATCCTGATATTGCTTAAAAAGAATCAGTGTATGCATTTTAAAATTCGACTTCATTAAGAGAATTAAATTTGATTTTTAACTTATTATAAGGCAGAATTTTGATAAAAATCAATATGGAATTCAGAAAAATATCTCTAAAAAAATAACTATTTAAGGGATTAAAAAATCTATACGCATATTTGTTTGTTGATTTTTTTTTTTGTAAAATTTTAAATTTTTTTAATAGAACTTAAAATTATAATAAGATTTGAAATTTCTTTTAAGGTATTCTATATACTTCTGGTGAAATGTATATTTATACAAAATTTTAAATCTCTATTATGAAAATGAAAAAAAAAAATGTTTAACGTCCACCGTCCCCTTAATTTAACACAGCTTAATTAAACACGTTATCTGCTTGCTCTAAACATAATTTTAATACAATATATGAAAAATATCATATAACTTTACTTCGCAAGTCTCTCCGCATTTAAAGTATTCGCTTCGTCGCAAATAAATATCTGAAATCACCAAGCCGCCAAAATACGTAGTATATTTTATAACTCAAATTTGAAAATTGGTCACCTATTCTTAAGCTTATACCTCAGGAGAATGAAAGAGACGTTGTAGTCGTTGACGTCCATGAAGTTATTTGATCTTCAAAGTTAGAAAAGAAAAACTGTGAGCCATTTTCTGGATTTTTTGCCGCATTTAGGAAATGCGGGGCACTGTATAATGAACGATGTGTATTTTAATGGGAAATTTTGTGTAATAAAACGTTTCAAATGTAGAAAAATGTTTCGGGTTTTGTTCCTTAATATCGGATGCCTCATTATAAAGCATTTATTTACGATTCTTGCATTAAGATTTTAAGTAAAGGAACATTGGCGCATTTAGGGCTTATCACATTTAGGCACGCATGCAATGAGAAAAATCTTGATTTCCCTAAATGCGTTAAGAATTGCTTACTATTATGGTTATAAAGTAAATCTCTCAAACAGATTACACTTAAAAAAAAAAAAATTCCAACAAAGCATGGAAATTTCACGGGTAATTTTTTTTGCCAGTGCGATTTAATTTCCGTATTTTAACGGAAATTATTTGTTTAGTGAAAAAGACAATAGAACTAGACATTTAGAATGGCTGTCTGTCAAAAATAATCTCAAATCCACATTCTTTCTTTTTTTTTTTTTTTTTTTTTTTTACTTTCTTGAAACCACTTTTATGAGAATGTTTTTTGGAAAACGAAAATTGCACTGTCGATTTGAGATACGTTCATAAGATACTTCTTTTTAATTCTACGAAAATATTACCAGTACAGTTTAACTTCCATGTTATTACATTATCTATTTAGTGAAAAATAAAATTTCCCTAAAAGTTCAGCGCAGTTATAAACTAATACTTATTTTTGGTAGTTTTTGACACTCTCTCTAAATCCATTTTATAGGAGATTTGCTTTCAAAAATATGGAAATTACACTGACAATTTTAACGTTGTTGATAACGCAGCATTTTTCTGTTAAATTTAAGATTATTTGAGTAATCACGTGTGCGTGCTTCCATGTCACTTTTAACAATACATTGTTTAATTATTTTTAACTGTCAAGCGTAGATCATCTTTCTATACTAAACGCAATCAAGGCATATCTATATTATAAAGGACAAACATATCTGTGCGTAACGCATACGTCATTTTGCGAATGGCAACACTTTGAAATTTGAAATAAAATTTTGGTTTTGTAATTTTCTCTACTGCAAATTTTTATACTTCTAAACATCGCACATTTTAAATTTTTACACCGCCATATAACGAAAAAAATGCTCTTTTAAATGCAATTTGTTCGAAAGCTGCATCTCATTTTAATTTTAAGATATTAATTTTTTTGTAGTTTTTATTACTTTTTTTGTAATCGTGGTAGCTGAAGTACTCCATTTCTGTTGAAACTAAAGGGGAAAAATGAAAATAGTAGATTGTTGTATCTTTTAGATGCCATTTTCTCATAAAAACCGAAAAAAAAAATTGAAATTAAAATACGTGCTATGTCAATTATATCATCTGTTATAAAACCCAGTGAGTTTTGGCTTTATTTCGTTGTTATTTATCAGTTAAATGATTTTGCCGTGCCGGCTCCATTGCGAAATATTAATAAACAATTTGCACATAAAAAAAGATCAGAATTTCTCTCCCGCTAATTTTCTACAAATAAATTAAAGCTTCATCAATAAATAAATAAAAGAATAATATATAAAAAAGCACGACTTTAACACATATGTAGTCGAACAATTTAAATTTTTAGAGCCGAATTGGGAAAAATATGTGCTTTTAAATGTAATTTGTATGAAACAGAGTTGCTAGGCAACTGTTAAAGTAAAAGAGAAAAAATAATCTATAGATTGAAAACACAAGATAGCTTTTTTAGACATCTTCCTTGAACTTTCTACTGTACAAATTTTGCTAATAATTCTTTTTTTAAATGAAAGCTGTTCATTTGTAGATGTCCTCGCACTATCTATTTTTCTAAATATTTTCACTTTTATATTTTTAATTTAATTTGAAAAGATTTTTTGAAATTTCATCAAAATGGTAGCAATCGTATTATTTCCACTGTTGCAGAAAAAAAGAAATATTGGGGTTTATTTATCCTTATTGATATCATTTACTCATTACAATTAAAAGTAACTATTTTAAGTCTGAACAGAAAATGACGTCACTATTTAAAAAACATTTTCGCTAATAAAGCTAATGTTACAATATATTTTCATTCGGCTGATACCGAATTTGAGACACTTGGCGTAATGCTTCAGTAAGTGCCATATTTAAAAGAAAACAATCCTTTTCTTTGATAAAACTATATATTTTTACACGAATACATCTAAAAGACATCAGTTTCTGGAATTTGCACTTCGCGGTACTGAAATTAGACCCTCAAGCCAAAAGAATACATTTTCACATGCAAAGTTTTAGCTGACAAACGGAACTTCACGTTTGAAAATCTATCTAAAGGGAAAATATGTCCATGCGTACGGCTGACGTCATTTTCAGAATGGCAACGCTTGACGATTAAATGTCGGATTTGCAATGTTTGCTACTGCAATTTTTCGAATTTCTAAACATCGCGCATCTTCAATTTTTACACCCGTTATATAGGGGAAAAAATCTACTTTTAAATGCAATTTTCTTGAAAACTTTATCTTAATTGATTTATTTATTATGTCTTTTTAAATAATTTTCAAGAATAATGTTTTTTAATCTATATCTTTTGCGTACAGGCTCATTTAAGGAATAAGCCATTTGCACTTAAAATAATATAAATAATTCAGCATTTGTCCCTGACTAATTTTTTATAGCGAAATTAAAACTTCATCAATCTATTATATTAAAAAGTGACTGTCAATTTGTATTTCACAGCTGTTCCTCCTAGAATATGGAATGTTGGGCGTTGGGCGATCAAATTAACGCCAGTTATCCGCATGGGTCCGAGGATGTTAAACGTGGTTTCTAGAATTTTAAAATTTGTTTAGTTTTCCAGATACAAATTTTTACGTTATTTTTGATGACATTTCTATAGTGATGGAAACTAAAATTGCTCCATTTTTGTGGATAAAAGAGAGAAAAGGGAAAATGACAAGGATTATTAGGTATCATTGTTTGAAATCATTTTAAAATTGAAATTAACGTATATTTGAATAAATAGTGAAAAAATGATTGTAGTTTTCAAGAAAATTTCACGAAATACGAACTCACACATATTCAAGCTTCCGGAATCCGTTTACTTTAGAAACACAAATTCGACTCTCGACTGGAACATTGATATAAATTCTGTTGACGTCAAAAGAAAAAAAAACACCGTGCGTTATTTTCATTTAATTTAAAGTCGTAAAGTAGATTTTCAATCATTGCCTTAAGATGGCTAATAAAACTTTTCCGAAGCGGGCATTAAAAATGCGAAAAAGCGAGAAAAAAAAAGAGAAAAGTTTTAGCGAGAAAAAAAAATAATTCCTTAAATATTTATTTTAATTCATAAATATAAAATGCTTCTGAATAAATTCGTCCAAACAAATTCATTTTTGTATAAGTTGACCCAAATTACATCATTTCTACGAACTCCGAAATTCAAAGCAAAATCTTGGAAGAGCAAAAAGCTCTAGGTAAATAAAGTTATAGAATATGTGCATTTTTATTGGGAAAGTTTTGACTTAAATTGTAAATATAACTTATTATTTGAAATATTGTATTTAATAAAATTAATATTGCAATGACTTTCTAAATTTACAATAAAGTTAAGATTTCATTTTTCGCAAAAAGATCGATTGTCTCATGCAATTCAAAAGCAACACAACGGGTTGCTACGCAACTAGTATTTATAAAGGATACTTTATTTTATTACCAGCAAAAGGGAATTTCATCTAAAGTACATGTTTACAAGATATGAAGTGTCAAAAAAGATACACATTTTGGAAGTTTTCGACTTTTAACCGTTGTATGACGTTTATAGTTTTCAGTATTAAAGTACGGTCGTGGAAAAAAAAAAAAAAGTAAACACCCCCTACTAACTCCTCAACAAATTATCGTAGAAGAAAGTTACTGGTACTGAACGATTGGAAATAAAGCCTACTTTTAAATGATCTATATAAATTTTACTTACGGGGCCATCTACGTTTTAAAACGAACCCAAACTTCATTTTTTTTCAATGGAAATGGCCAATTTTAACAAGATATTTCAAATCTTCGCTTGAAACTATGCCTAGACACCAAATCTTAAGTCATTTGAATGATAAGTTTTTGAATTAGAAACATTCAAAATTTAGTGCTTCTAATGTTAAATTACATTTTCATATTTTTATTAATATCTTCTGAAATTATACCCCTAATGTGCTATTTTTTTGTGTATCAATAATACTAAAATACCCAAACATAAATACGTTGAATTTGCAATGTTTATAATTTTATGATATGAATTATGAAATTATGAATTTCAACCTGCAATTTTTTTATGGATTTAGATTTATTAAGTCCTGCTTTATGCAAATCCCAAATTTCTCACTTTTCTTCCAAGTAGTTTTCAAATTATGCTTAAAAAACGGCAAAATGATGGTTTAAGGGGCCTTCTATGATAGAAGTGACTAGATATTTTGAAATTTCTTCTGCTATCCTTTAACACTAGAACGCCGCCCGAAAGGATTCCTTTCGACTCCGACCATATGATTAAACACTTTATGTACTGAATTATGAATTCCTGAAAATTTTATCTTCTAAAGCAATTTTAGTGAATTGTTTAAACTACATTAGAAGATTTACATAATCATTTAATGAATTTTAGAAGGATTTAAGAAGGATTGAAGGATTTAGTAGGATTAATTAAATTTGAATTTATAAAGATTTTGTGCAATATTTATAAGACCACTTAAAATCTTTTATTTTAAATATTTTTCTTAGTATTTTGTAGAATAAGGAAATGTACAAACATAATGTTCTTACAATAGAAAGTTAGAAATATTTCCGAATCGAAAAATCCCCCCTCCCTCCTCAACATCAAGAAAGTTTAAAAGATGCACAAAAAAGGCAAAAGAAATCATCCTTTTAAAAATATTTTTGTTTTGTGTAACCATTAATGCTTTTGGAACAAGATAAAGTAATGTATGTATAACTCATTCTAAACTATATTACAACTATTCGATGTATTAACTGAATTTTATAGCAAGTTATTTTAATGGTACTTATAAGTACCGTCAGTAGATAAAGGGTTAAATGTCAACTGGAGGCAGAAATTTTTTCATAAAATAAGTTAAATCTAAACTACGCAGATTTACGTTAAATAAATCAGTCAAATAATTTTAAATAAAAATTCTGGTGTCAAATATTTTATGAAACTTGAGTAAAATTTCCGTGCGTTCTAGTGTTAATCTAGCAGTCTTCAATGACTGCTTGAGCGGCGCTTAAGTTGCCTTGATCAAGAAGGGAGCTCTCTCGGTTAACAATCGAGTACCGAACTTCAATTTGGATACAGCCCCTAAAATACACTCGTTTTAAAATAATTAATTTATCGGAAACTTATCGTACTAATTGCATAAAAATTTGTTCTTTGTCTAATTGAAGGATGTAGAGTTCATTTATGCTGTCAGAATTGTGTGCTGCAATTAAAAAAAAAAAAAAAACAAAGTTATGGTTCGTTTTAATATATAGATGGCCCCCTAAGCAAATTTTATATACATCATTTAAAAGTAGACTTTATTACCAATCGTTTGGTACCAGTAACTTTCTTTTACGATAATTTTTTGCAGAATTAGCAAGGGTTTTTCCTTTGTTTCCTACGACTGTACGTCGCATGATTATCCACTAAAACTTTTTTTTTATTTAGCCATATTGAATGCAATCGAAAAACATTAACATTGAAAATTTAACAAGATAAATAATTTTATTTTACTTTGTATTTTACAAGTACAATCTTACAACTTACCTAATCTAATAGGATATTTTCCTGTCATCAGAGATCCGCGTGACGGAGTACAAAGTGGCTGCACATAATAATTGTTCAAGATAATACCACTGAAAGCCAGTGAATCTATATTTGGTGTTGGTATTTGCGGTGAACCGTGAAAACTTACATCATTCCAGCCCTACAAAATTAAAAAATAAATCAAAGCATTTAAAATACATATTTATCGCTATGAACTGCTCGTCTCATTTTCCATTCTTTCATACAACAGAAAAAAATCCTAGTTTTTTTCAGCCCTAACATTTACCATCGCTAAAATATATCTATTAACTTTTTAAAAAAATAAACATTAATCTGGTTTCAGCACTATTATTATTTTCTTCGTGTATATTCAAAATAACGGCCAAATCATGCATATTTAAGACTTTTTTTTTTTTCATGTATTTTAGAAAAGTAAAATACAGCGCCTATATTGATGATTTGTTATGGTAATTGCAATTTAAAAAGCATACAAATTTAAAAAAAAAAAAAAACAACAAACATGGAAAACACGAAAAATTTGCTCGTTTAAGTTTAACCCTTTATGTACTGAATTATGAATTCATGAAAATTTTATCTTCTAAAGCATTTTTCGTGAATTGTTTAAACTACATTAAAATATTTACATAATCATTTATTAAATTTTAGAAGGATTTTTGAAGGATTGAAGAATTTAGAAGGATTAATTACGTTTGCATTTACAGGGATTTTATACAATATTTATAACCCTACTCAAATCTTTTATTTTAAATATTTTTCTTAGTATTTTGTAGAATTAGGAAATGTACAAATATAATGTTCTTACAATAGAAAAATAGAAATATTTCCGAATTGTAAAATCCCCCTTCCCCAACGCAAAGAAAGCTGAAAAGATGCAAAGGCAAAAGAAATCATCCTTTTAAAAATATTTTTGTTTTGTGTAACCAATAATTCTTTTGGAACAACATAAAGTAATGTATCCTATAATTCACTCTATACAGTATTATAACTATTCGATGTATTAAATGAATTTTATAACAAGTTATTTTAATGGTACTTATAAGTACCGTCAGTAGATAAAGGGTTAAAATATGTTAATTATATGTGGCAATTAATAATGTATGGATACTTGAATATTTTGCTGTTTTTCAATTTGAAAAACAAATTTAATAAACAACAGGCTGTAGCATCATGGAGTCATCTCATTAATGTGCGATGGTGGAACTAGCTTTAGATTCAATTGCAAAAATGTTTCAAATGTTGTTCTTCTAACCAATAGAGTGAAAAGTATCTACGCCAGGATTTGAACCTAGGACTTTATCTATACGCGCCAATGCTCTACCACTGAGCCACCCAGGCGGCCTGACACAATTTACTCACTTGTTGGCATTAGCGCTTATAGCCAAGGTTTCAGGTTTGAATCCTGGCCTAGATATTTTTCACTTTGTTCGGAAAACTCATTCACTTTTGACCTTCACCTTATTAATATCATTTATAAAGTTTGATTTGCTTATACATGTTGTTCTTAATCATATGAATTTCATTTACGTCAAAATGGTTATTTTTTGTAAAAGTACCGAAATTAAAAATTTGTATACATGCTGTCTCTGGGGTCCTATCTACACTAATCCATACTAATATTATAAAGAAGTAAAGTTTGTTGTTTGTACGAGGTAATCTCTGGAACTACCGAACCGATTTCAAAAGTAATGGTATCCAAATGATGGTGTTAGTACCTGTTCCAGGCTATATCTTATGTCGATGCCACTAACACAAAGTGGGTGCAGAAACAAAAACAGTTCTAAAAACGTTTTTTGTGTTACCGAAGGGTCTAGAAACATGAAATTTGGCATGGTAGTTAATAAGATATAAATGATCTCTATGAACATTTCTTAAAAAATACGAAATTTAAAAAGGGGTGAAAATGCGCGAAAAGCGTTCTAAAAAACGGTCTAAATGGCGATTTCTACGCAATCTCAGGAAGTACTGAACCGATGTAAAAAATAATGGTATCAAAATGATGGTGACAGCCCTTGCTCCAACATAGGCTATATTTTATGTCGGTGCGAACATCCCGAAGGGAGTGCAGGAGCAAAAATTGTTCTAAAAATGCGATTTTGGTGTTACTAAAAGGCATAGAAACATAAAATTTGGTATGGTAGTTACTTTTTATATATAAATGATATCTAAGAACATTTCTTAAAAAATTCGAAATTTAAAAGGGGTGATACTGCGCGAAAAAACTCGTTCTAAAAAACGTTCTAAATTGCGATTTCTACGCAATCTCAGGAAGTATCAAACCGACTTCAAAAGTACTGGTTGGAAATTGATAGTGACAGCGCTTGCTCTAACATAGGCTCTATTTTATGTCGAGGTCACTATTATCTGGGGGTTGCGAGCAAAAAAACGTTTAAATTGCGTTTTTGTGTTACTGAACGGCCTAGAAAAATGAAATTTGGCATGGTAGTTACCTATAAGATACAAATGATCTCTAAGAACATTTCCTAAAATAATCGAAATTTAAAAGGGGTGAAAATATGCGAAAAGCGTTTTAAAAAACGTTCTAAATTGCGATTTCTACGCAATCTCAGGAAGTACCGAACCTATTTCAAAAATAATCGTGTGAAAATGGTGGTGACAGCACTTAACTCCAAGATAGGCTCTATTTTATGCCGGTGACATCACCCCAAAGAGGGTGCAGGAGCACATAACGTTCTAAAAATGCGATTTTTGTGTTAATGGAGGGACTAGAAACATGAAGTTTGGCATGGCAGTTATTTATGATAGATAAAGGAATTCCAAGAACATTTCTTAAAAAGTTCGAAATTTAAAAAGGGGCGAAATGCACGAAAAGGTTCTAAAAACGTTCTAAATTGCGATTTCTACGCAATCTCAGGAAATATCAAACCGATTTCAAAAGTAATGGTTGCAAATTGATGGTGACAGTCTCTGCTCTACTATAGGTTATATTTTATGTTGTTGTCACTACCACCTGGGGGTTGCAGGAGCCATTAAATGGTCTAAATTGCGTTTTGTATGATACTGAGGGGTCTAACATTTCGAAATTTGGCATGGTAATTCCTTAAAAGATGCAAATGCTTTCTATGAACCATCGAAAGAAAATTCGAAATTTAAAAGAATGAAGGGGTGAAAAGCGTTCTAAAAATGTTCTAAATTACGATTTTTTGCAATCTTATGAAATACCAGACAGATTTAAAAAAAATAATGGTTGCAAATCGGTAGTGATAGAACCTGCTCAAACAGTCAATGTCAGTCCCACTACCCCAGAGATTTGAAGGAGCCAAAAATGATCTAAATTACGATTTCTGTGATACTGAAGAGACTAGAAACTTTAAATATGGCATGGTAGTTACTTATAAAATATAAATTCTCTCTAAGAACAGTGGAAAATAAATTCTAAATTTAAAAGGGGTGAAGCAAATGGAAGGAGCAAAAAGCGTTCTAAAAAAGTCCTAAATTACGATTTCTATGCGGTCTCAGGAAATAGTAAACCGATTACAAAAGTAAAGGTTGCGAACGAATGGCGACAGTCTCTGAACCTACACAGGCTATATTTTATGCCGGTGCCACTACCACCTAGGGTTGACAGGAACAACAAACCTTCTAAGCTCCTTCTAACGTTCTAAACGTAAAAACTCCTTTAAATTCTTTCTGAATTATGTTTTCTATGGAATATTAGGAAATACCAAACTGATTTTAAAAGTTTGTTGGCAAATTAAGGGTGACAGTCTCTGTTTCAACATATGCATTTTATGTTACTGCCACCACCCCCAGAGAAGTAGTAGATTGTTAGACAAGAAACTTGGAATTTGGCATGATGGTTAATTTTAAGGTGTAAATGCTTACTAAGAACGGTTTCTAAAAAAATTCAAAACTTCAAATGAATATTGAAATGAGCTTGAAAGTTTCAAAATACTTTCTAAATAATCATTTATTTAGAATTCGTTTTAATTTTTCGTATTAATTTATGTCAAATTTCTGCCTAATGCAGTGTAATAGTGATGTTTAGTCAAAGTGTGGCTTAATTAGTAATTTTTTAATCATTCCTAAAAGTATAATTTTTTTCTAATAAAAGTTATATATTACAAACATCACTTGGCATATTTCAACTATTACGCGAGCAGAGCCGCGGGTTTTGCCAGTAAATTATATTTAGAAATGCTTCCTATATGCTTTAACAAGTAAAATTACAAAAATTTCATTTTTGTAAAAGCAAAAGTTAGCGCGATAATACTTTGAATTTTGATGGGTTTTGATGTACTTTTTCGGCATTATAAACACGGTTTTCCGTTCAAATTCATAAAATGTATATTATCATAGCTCGGTAGATTTTGGTTGTATAAACAGAATTTTTTTATTGTTTTACTTATTAAAGCAGGGAAAAGGGTTTTCCAAAATGCAACTTTTAGCACACAGGGATTGTATAAAAAATTACATGACGTAACTTTAACGAAAATGATTACTTTGACGTAAACAGCTTTTGATGTGATGAAAAACAGCATTTGAAACATTTTTGCAGTTGGAATTATACCTTAACACGTTAAGCGCCACGTCAGTCACCGGTGACTGACACTGGACTTTTCGTTTAGAACGCGTCATTCACCGATGACCGACGGCCTAAAATATGATATAAAACTAAATATATATATATATATATTGTTTTAAGTAATTACTGAAAATGTATTTAAAATTCACTTACCTTTTATTTATTACAGGATTATACTTTCTTAAAAATTACTTACAACATTGTAAATTTTTCAGCTTCAGTGTCAGTCACCGTGGCACTCAACGTGTTAATGAATTATTAATTCGACAATAAGAGCAGGACACCATGTATGTTTTCAAGGTTAAATTTTTAACCCGGGAGAACTCGCTAGTGAGAATGCCCAATTGCTTTTCTTTTACTTTACATTCATATAATATCAACTTTTTTTGGTTGGCTTAGTACTTTTATTCACAAAATAGGTAAAACAATTGAAAAACATTTTGAAATTTTAATTAAAATGAAAAATGATTTAAATAAGAGTCTTAAAAATGTACGACTGTGAGAGAAAATCTCATGCAGCGAGTTCTCCCGGGTTAAAGAAATAGCTAAGAATAACTTGATATATTTGCAAATATGTATGTTGAATTTTACAAAATACACTTAATTTAGTAGAACATTATAATACGTACCAGGTCATCTATTAGCATAAAAATAATGTGGGGTGATGTAGAGCATGCGCACTTTCCGAAAATCAGCAGCATAAAAATTGCCGTGCAGAGGATTAAGACTTGAATCTTCATTTTCATTGAGAAATCTGAGAAAATGGATTTGTTTTAGTATATAAAATTAAACTCAGAGAGGTAAAAATTTTTACAGTTTCTAAAATCAAATACATCATAATGATCTTTAAAGTTATTTATCAGTAAAGAAGTTTTAATATCCTTTTGTAAATATTAAACCGTATTTAGTTTAATTTAGTAACAATAGGGTCAATTTTTGCGTATCAACGTCGACATTTTACTAGCAGATTAGTATATCCAAACCCCAGAGGATTATAGAATGTTAAAACACATTGTCCATTCCTTGGAATATATGAAATTTCACAGTTAATAACACCCAAAGATAAATACTCACTTGCTATCACGTCATGATGACTTCCTCGTGTACATACGGGATGCCTAAGAATTTTCCATTTGAATCCACAGAACTAATTCAATAAATAATTCAAAATAATGTTTCTTTAGCGATTACTTATCGATTTTTGTAAAAATCGATTTCTGTTACCTTTTAGCATCCATTTTTTCTTTGAATATTTATTTCATTATATATAATTTATGATATGAATATGGAAAAAATTATGTATCGTGACCAGTAAAAATTGTAGCAGAAAGCAATTTCTTGCAGCCTTAAATATGTGAATCCAAAATTTGAGCCCATTCCGCCCAGTAATTTTTCAGTTATTCTTAAAAACTTAGACGCTTTGCAGTTTGTCTTACAGCTACTAAAAATGAATTCAACACTAGAAGTTGAAAACTTTAAATTTGCATAATTTCTAAACTACTTGACCGAATGCCTTTTCGTTTCAAAAACAGAATAGAATTGAAAACATGCGATCGGTACCGGCACCAAGCGAACTTCATCCTAAGTTCCCAGTAAGCATTTAGTGCCCGTCGGCAGGAAAGTATTTTTGTGTCCTCAAGTTATTAGTTTGAAGTTGTTTTATTATAAAATTCTACAACCTCTAACTTGAAGGTAAGTGCACACTCTTAATTTCAAATATTTACTCATTATGTCTACAAAATATATACATTTAGCTGTACTTTCATGCTTTTATTTATTTTTGTAGTGCCTTGTTACGCCATTTATAATGCAATAAAACCCAACATGGCGATGACTGTTAATGGCGCTCGCGTGAAATTCCAGAAGAAGTGTTGCCAGTGGGCAACTTTTTTTAAATTCAAATTTATTGATTGACACCACTTTTTTGAAATGGTAAAATTCCCCTGCTTTCGCCTAATTAATATGTCATTAAACAAGGCGAATTTTACGATTTCAAAAAAGTGGTGAAAATAAAAAAACCTAATTATAAAAAAAGTAGCCCACTATATGTCTAACACAATCTGTGTGCACAACATGTGTAAAGTGGTTGCAAAAAGTCTGCAGTGGTGTGAACAGCCCACACAACTAGAAATGTGACTTTTGTCTTACTTAAACGTTGTATTCAAACTCTGAGCGCAATTACCTTACGATGTCGGGCATTACCGCTCAATCGATGGTCATTTAAATAAAACGATAAAAAAAATTCCTAAATCTTTTATGAAAATTAGTTGATTGTAAACTGTTCCTTATGCTTTGGAGTTATACTTCGTTAATAAAATATTGATTTTTTTTTTGTACAAATTTGACTAGCTATTCATGTTTTCCCTTAAGTGAGAGCCATTCCCCTACTTTCCCCTACATATTATCATAATTTCAAGTATGTCAATTTTGCATTTTATCAACATACATATTTTATTATTGGGCCATTGCTTTGTCAAGTGGCCCGAATTTGAATATAATACTTACTTGATCTTCTTCAATTTTGATAATCGCTATGGGACGTACATATAGGTCGAATAAGTGCACCCGAAAATCTTTATAATTTAGACACTGCTATAAAATTCACTTTTTCAACGCGAGCGTCAAACTTGAATAAATCTCCAAATTTGACACCTCGCTGTTCCTGATACAACAAATCTTACATATTGAAGATGCGTTTATTAGTTTGTTTTGTGCTGAAGAATAAATCGGTATCTTCAATTGCGGTAATAAAGATCAGAAATCAATGCATTCATTACAACTTGACCTCGAATCTGGCCATACAGTTCCCAATGATATTTTTTCCCTTCTTTAACAAGTTGTACTTAAAATTAATATTATTCAAATGGTTTTGGAAGTCTGACTTTACCTCTTACCTACCTACGTGCATGTCATAAGCTACTGAAGTCATGCTTTACCTGCTTACATACTTATTAATTTATTCATCTTTGAAATATCTTCAAAAATTAATTTCATAAATTCTACCACATTATCAGCTGCCTATATCTAAAATTAATACTTCTGATTTACTTACTGTTGGAAAGACATCTTAACTGAGAAGAAAACTTTTGTGTCAGTTTAGCACTGAGTTTTGACACTAAAAAAAGGCAAGGTACAAAATACCTATTTTGTGTGAGATCTGCGCGTGGCATATACAAGAGTTGTATTGGTTTTAACCAGAGGTGTCTTTAATTATAGAAAAACTGGATTTAACCGTCCTCGTCAAAGTATCTTTTGACCATTAGATGTCAAACCTCATTTTTACAGAAAAAAAGAAGTGAAATAACTTATTTTGATAAATAGTAAATTTCATACAAAATTTGGAAGAGTTTGTCAAAATAACATTTAACATTATTTCATAGAATATTTGGAAGCGTTTGCAAATATTTTACTCAATACTATACTTTAATTTTCATTACTTTATAATATAACAGTATAGAAATTTCTCAAAGTAAACAATTATTCTGACAATTTAAATATTTTTAATAATTTGGTTACATATCTAATTTTATAGAAAAAAGGGAAAGAAACTAAATCGCATTAAACTATTTTTTTTTTAAATTAGAGCTCCAAATGATTACAAGTAACATTTTTTGCTGTATTAACCTTTAACTGATGTTACCGGTCTCGCAGACCACTGCTTTTTAGCTCACAGGCTATCAAAGCCTGAGAGCTTATGTGCCCGCCCGTTCTGTATGTATGTATGTATGTATGTATGTACGTATGTACGTAACGCGATAACTCTTGATAGAAACATCCGATTTGCTTCAAAATTTTTTCCTAGGTTCACTGTGATAAGGCGCTTCCCTGATTAGTTTTGGGAGTTCATTGGTTAAGGATAAAGGGGGAAAAACGGGGTTAGTCCTCCCCCCCTTAATTCAGATAAATGGGTTTTTCATGCAGAATGATTCGATTTGCTCCGAATTTGGTATACCGGTTTATTATGTTAAGGAACTTCCCTGATTAGTTTTGGGAGTTCCTTGGTTAAGGATAAAGAGGGAATAACGGGGTTAGTCCACCCCCTTAATTCAGATAAATGTGTTTTTCATGCAGAATGATTCGATTTGCACCGAATTTGGTATAGCGGTTTATTATGTTAAGAAACTTCCCTGATTAGTTTTGGGGGTTCATTGGTTAAGGGTAAAGGGGGCAAAACGGGGTTAGTCCAACCCCTTAATTCAGATAAATGGGTTTTTCATGCAGAATCATTCAATTTGCTCCGAATTTGGTATACCGGTTTATTATGTTAAGGAACTGCCCTGATTAGTTTTGGGGGTTCATTGGTTAAGGATAAAGGGGGAAAAGGGGGGTTAGTCCACCCCCTTAATTCAGATAAATGAGTTTTTCATGCAGAATCATTCGATTTGCTCCGAATTTGGTATACCGGTTTATTATGTTAAGGAACTTCCCCGATTAGTTTTGGGAGTTCATTGGTTAAGGATAAAGGGGGAAAAACGGGGTTAGTCCACTCCCCCTTAATTCAGATAAATGGGTTTTTCATGCAGAATGATTCGATTTGCTCCGAATTTGGTATACCGGTTTATTATGTTAAGGAACTTCCCTGATTAGTTTTGGGAGTTCATTGGTTCAGGATAAAGGGGAAAAAAACGGGGTTAGTCCACCCCCCTTAATTCAGATAAATGCGTTTTTCATGCAGAATGATTCGATTTGCTCCGAATTTGGTATACTGGTTTATTAAGTTAAGGAACTTCCCTGATTAGTTTTGGGGTTCATTGGTTAAGGGTAAAGGGGGAAAAGGGAGGTTTGCCCGCCCCTCTTAATTTAGATAAATGGGTCTTTCATGCAGAATGATTCGATTTGCTCCGAAGTTGGTATACTGGTTTATTATGTTAAGGAGCTTCCCTGATTCGTTTTGGCGATTCATTGGTTAAGGATAAAGGGGTTTAGTCCACCACCTTAATTTAGATAAATGTTTTTTTTTTTTTGCAAGATTATTCGATTTGCTCCAAATTTGGTATACCGGTTTATTATGATAAGGAGCTTCCCTGATTAGATTTGGAGGTTCACTGGTTAAGTATAAAGGGGAAACGGGGGCTAATTCCCCTTCACTTATTTTTTTGAGTGGCATTATTCTTTAAAATAAGAGTATAATATACAATTAGTGTGAATAGTCTGTGAGCTCAATGCCATCAGTTTAGCTGGGCACTTTTCTTTTTTATTGAATTTTTTATAGTTTAACTTGTAACTTTCAGTTTCTACAAACACTACCGAAATTTTGTTTCGTTTGGAACTTTAGTACTAACAACAGAGACATTTGAATAGGGGAATTTTAATTACAACAGTCCTGTACAAAACGTTTAGTACAAAAGCGCCCTCCTGTGAGTTAATCTCGCCTTTTTTACATATTCGAAGCAGCAGTCTCACAAACCGCTTCACACTAGTATGTGACAATTTCTGTCACATCAGTTAAAGGTTAAGCTAAGACAATTTCATAGTTTATTCTGAATAAGACAAAATGGGAAAATAATGTTTCTACTGATAGACTAAAAGACAACGACAAAAAAATCAAAGCTTTGACTAAAGTTATAATGTATAAAACAACATTGCTCTTGAGTAATTTTACTTGGAAATGCTGGTCAGCATACAGTAAACTGAAACGTCTGGAACTTTTGAAAGATTTGGCAGACCTTATCAAAAAAGCCAAAGAGTGGACCCTAGTTAAACCATTTGATAAATCTTTAATTAAATGCCATTCGTTACAGGAAATTCCAAAATATGTAAACACAAAAGGTAGACCGATATCACTGGACAACAGTGGTTTTGTCCTAGAATTAAAATTAGTTGATTCTAGATCAGTTTTTGGCGCTGATTCCGAATATGCTTTCCGTTTATCTCTAGGTGGTCCAGGTTGAAAAATTTGCATATTTAAGTTTATGAAAATTTAAGCTTTTGTGTGCTATTTTATGCAAATTTTAGATACAATATATGTCACATCTAATTACGTTTTCTAGATAAGGACTACTTGACTATTTACTTCAGATAAATGTCACGATTTGCATATTCTTAACATTTATTTCAGTTATTAAGCCTAATTTGCATATTTTTCAATGGTGTAATGTTTACATCATTATCAACTTTAAAATAGTTGCCACATAATTGACGTAATGTTTTTCTAGATTAGCTTTTTATGCTGATTTCAAATCTGCAGTCTGTTTTCTTATGTCATGTCTAGTTTTTGAATAAGATGAATTTCTACTTTTGCACGGCATTAACACAGGTTTGATATAAGATGCTTTTTAGGGGTGTGTAATTCATTGACAAGAAGTTGAACAGGGTCAGATTCATATCAGAGACATAAACAAAAGTTTATATAATCGAAAAAAAAATAAGTAGAATCTATCCTAACTAGTTGAAGTTTATCATACAAAGTATCATAAAAAGCTATTTCTGGCTTTTTTGACCAAAAACTAAAATTTCACTTTTTTCAAAAACTACATGTAATAGAAGAAAACAGATACAAGATTTAAAATCAGCTCGAAAAACTGGTTTAGAAACATATTAGATAAACCGTACTCGTACTAATATCGTAATATACCGTACTCGTGCGGTAGAAATATTTGAACGTCAAGAAGCATTATTACAAAAACATGAAAAATATGCAAATTAGGTACAATATTTTACAGTCACATGTCAGTATAATCTCAGAAACAACGTTTTTGTGAAGTAAATTATGTAGTAATCGTAACATAAAACAAAAAACCCTGTCTGATATTGCTTTATACCTTAAATTTGCAAATAATTGTATAAAATTTATTAAATTTGCATAAATTAAAATATGTAAATTTCTCTCAAACTTGACATGCAGGAGTAAATCTAAAACTAGATTCGAAATCAGCACAAAAAAACGCATAAAAAACAACTAATTTCTGTTTTAGGACAGAGCAAAAGTTCAAATTTGTTGACCAGTGTATTCCATCACGAAAGCACCGGCAGACATGCGTAAAATGTCGAAACTTTGGAAGCTGAATCAAGTCAAATAGTTTATTAATGTTCTTGCATTGTACCTTAATAGGTGACAGTTGTCTCGTAACTCAAATACTGAAGGAAGGCCGTTTGGTCATCACGAAACGAGTGAAAAATCGTCAAAATTGTAAAAAAAGATCTTATAGTAATTAGCATAATCTTGATTTAAAAGTCATTCGCTTCAGAGCTTTCCAAAATATATAAATTCACTAAGGCAAGTCAAAATTTCATTACAAACACCAAAGGAGATGTGAGTTTAAAATGTTGAAAGAAGAAAGTTTTACATAAAGTCATTTGCTTCATGTTTGTGTTTTTTACTTTAGTACATTATAGCCAACTAATATTAAAAAATTTAAAGCAGACTTGTACATTAAAAAAGCAACGACAGACATTATCATATTCGGAAAGAAATGGACTCTATTTAAGAGATTTGCATATATCTCAATATTAACTCTTTTCGGCTCAGGGCATCTTAAAATTTTTAAATGTAAAAAGGCAAACCAAAATTCTCTGATAAAAACCCCGGCAAACGTGTGATGAAAGTTTAAAAATTGGGATACGCTGAGTAAACAGCAATACATAAGAAATGAATAGAAAGGAAGATCAATAAGCTTTACGTTAAAAGATTAAAAAAATTCTTTATAACATAAAAAGAGTTAATTTCGTATAGGTGTCGATGAGCAATTTCAGACATTTAAGTCATCCTCATTCGCATAGGGGAGACCGGGGGAATGGCGCCATCCGGGGTAATACCGCCACCCCGCCTAGTTTAAAAACCAAGGGCAGTTTGAGATAGTGAATGTGCCTGAACTACAGCGGCCAACAATAGAAACAGCGCTTAGAGTGAGAGTGATTTTGCTGCACGTCGTTCGTTTGTTCTAGTGAAAAATTTAGTTTTCATCTAGTTGCTTCTTATTTTGGAGCTTCAAATCAGTAGAGATAAGCACCTTTTATTGTAACATTAGGTATTTAAGATAATATTACCCGTAATAAACATGCATTCGCCGACATTTTGATGCAATGTGTTGAACAAGTCCGGTTCTTCTTTTGGCTTTGCTTGGGGATTTCCGCCATATTATTCTCCCGGGGTAATGCCGCCACCATGCAAATCAGATGAGAAATGGCCTCATTTGAATGTAGTGGAGCCGATTCAGCAGAAACTTATAATTGTGACTTTTTCAATTTGAGTTAAATTGTAACTGATAAATTACTTTTGCTTTCTAAATTTCTTTCTAAATATTTTCAGTAGATTATGTGTTTCCTAGTATCCATTTGATGTATTTACTAAGTCATTAAAGAGTGGCGTTATTACCCCGATACAGTGGCGGAATTATCCCAGTATCCTGGGTAATCCCGCCACTGTGCAGACGTTGAAAGACATTTTTTTTTATGGGTGCTTATGTTTCAGTTGTAATTACGGTTAAATTTATACAGATACTAAAGATCATGATTCAGCTTTAGAATTTTTACTGTTTAAAAATAAACAATTTTTAGAGGTGAAAGAATTTAAATTCCCTTAAGGTGTCACCATTCCCCCGGTCTCCTCTACTTCAGGCTCATCCGTACGCAGCAAAGTGTAAAAAGTTAATAAAAACTTCTTTGGAATATAAAACATTTGAACATGAACTCTTCCAGATCATTCTCTTGTATTCGTACGTTGAGGTAAAAGTAAACAAAAATGATTATGTGCTTAATATAAATAAAATATAAGTAATAACTTGGAAAAAAAAAAGATATTCAAAATAACTTTAGGTATAAAAATTTATTATTTAAAACCAAATGTAATGTATTATCTGTTAAAATTATTATATTATGAACATAAGAAATTTTTATTACCGGGACAAACATAATTTCGATTGCGGTATAAATAAAAAATATATTACTAAATAAGTATAACAATGTCACAAAATTTTACACAGATATTATTTTAAATGCATTGAACACAAATACATGCCATTTTATAATGTAAACTTCGAAAATAATCGGAAATAAACATAATAAAATTTGCTTTTTATTGCATTGGAGAAAATGTCACAAAACGTAATTACTTACTACTGAAATTATTGAAAAGTAAGTAGTAAGTGACATACAAAAAGAAACGTTTTTAGAGTGGAACAGAATGATATAGACTATATTAGATTTACTTACTCAGTTATGGAAAAATTAGCTTAAAAACAAGAGAACTTTAAGACGACTTATGTAAATCAAAGCTAGTATGGAACTATATTTGACTTACACAAGATTTGAAGACAAACGGTTTAAACTGTTACAAAATTTAAAGAAAGATAAACATTATACGTACGTCTGCCGGGGCGTTCGTACTAAAATTTCGGTCTTCCTTTTTACATTTATATGTATTGCAATGTCCTGAAACGAATAGCGTTTAAATCAAGATAATACAAATGCCTTGTCAAAGGTCCTATTTTAAAACTTTTGACGACGTCTGCTAACCTTTTCGCAATGTCCAATGCAGCTCTGTAATCGTAAAAAACCGAGGGTATGAGCTATAAGCACAGAATATACCCAGAGAATATACGCTATACTTATTTTTTTTTAGAAACAGAGGATATACGGAATTTCTTATAAAATCCAGAAGGTATAAGGCGTATATCAATACTTCTACCCTCCACACCACCCCTGTGTCCAAATGGTCTGCCTTCAGTGTTTTCGTTATTAACCCTCTATCGCATACTGTTGCCAATTGGCAATAAATTAAATTTTCTCACCTTATCGTTTATTTACTGTTGCCTCTTGATAACTTTATGTATTCATTTTAACCCTATACTTAGGTTTAGTAGGGTCAGGAGGGGGAAAGTGGTGGTAAAATCAAGCTTTTTTTGAAAAGGCCCTAAAATCAAACTATTAAATTTATTTTAATGAAACTTTTGATGCATTTTCTATACATTGGATTCATATAGATTAAACATGAAGCATAACCACTCAATTTTATTCGATTTTTTTTCTGACAGTGATACATTTAAAAGAGCATGTTTTGATACCACCACTTTACCCCATGGTGGGGGAAAGTGGGGGTAGTTCAAAATTAGTGTATATTTAAATAAAAATGTGTAAATATTATTTTTTAAATAAAATTACACTGAAATAAATGTATCTTAATTATTTTTAAAGGTACAAATGCACAAAAAAAATATTTTTCAAATATTATTTAATTAAAGAAATAATGTCCATGGCTATCAAAATTAGGTTCACTTAGTATGTAGCATATATTGCTGAACTCTATATAATCTTCACCACCAAATAGCAAGAAAAGTCTAATAGTTCCCCAATGGTGACTTATTCAAATGCTTTATGTGATATAATGTATTAATTTTTATCACTTGGGCGATTATTTTAGCTGATCGACTTTTTGATGGTATGCAATGAGCATAAACAAGATAGTTTGTAAACATTAAATTTGTTTCCAGTTTCTAAAACTAAAATAAGAATAGTTGCCATAATCTCAATATATGTCTCTAAAAAAGAATTAACAAAATATCTTAATTTAAAAGAGAAAATAGGTTTTTTTCAATATACCCCCACTTTACCCCATGGGCCCACTTTCCCCCACCTGACCCTAAGTAAAAAATAACTTTTAATTTAATTGTATTATCATATTAAGATTAAAATTTATAAATAAAGCCTATTTTTTTTAGATTAATACGTTTATTACAGCCCATTTTTAAAAATTAATCACATCTACAGTCTAAAATTGAATCATCATACAACATTGAGCTAAGCCTAACTATACCACCACTTTCCCCACCTCAGAAAAAAAATCATAAAAAATTGAAATAATAAAATAATTCTTACCTTGATGCATGAATCTGTTTTTAAGAAGTTCTTTTACTGAAATGTATCAAAATATACTAATTTTTTCAAGTGAGGAAGGATCAAGAACAAAGTTTATCAATACCATGTGTTAAGAACAAACTGCACATATATGTAAACAAGAAGATAAACAACAGTAAACTTGTTGCCAGATTTACAAATCTTAACAGAAATATTTGTCACAAACTCCAATTACGTATTAATTGGAAAAAAAAGTAAAAATGTGTACATTTATTGTGAAAAAAGTGCATTTTTTTTAGATTACCACCACTTTCCCCCATCCCACCACTTTCCCCCACCTGATCCTACATTAAAAATACCATAGGTGATAATAGTTGTTTATCAGTTGCAAATAAAAAGGAACTTTTCAAGCCTTCCATTTTCCTTGCCATAGATGGATTTGTAACACAAATAAAAAATATTTAAAATGCAAAATTTCATTTGAAAAAAATAATTTTCAAAAGAATATACTTTTAAAAGGGATTTTAAATAATTTTCAGTAAGGTTTTTTGCAACAAATATTGTATACATGCTAATATACGTTTGTTGCCATTTGGCAACACCATGAATTGAGCTCCGCTTTTATTTACATTTTTAGTGTTTGTTGATTGTTTCATCTTTCTTTTTGTCTATTTTTTCATCAAAAAATTTGTTCTGATAGAGCTTCATCATGTTCAGCATATATTTTAAAGCAAAGACACTAAAAAGAAATATTAACAGAAGAAATTTGGATTGTATTGTCTAGTAAAAGTGACATTTCTTACAATGACAGCTGTGACAATCCACCTTTTGATCCAAACCTTCTGTTCAAAAACGGTTCAGACATTTATGATGAAACGGATTGTGATTTACAAGCAGATAAATCGGCTAATGAAATTGACTAGAATTTTGATGCAATCGTTGGGATAGTGAATATTCCATCTACATCAAAACAAAAGCAGCCAGGTAAAAGTAAACAGAAAAAGGTGAAAGCTTCAAACTCTTCAGACAGATCCTTCTTGGATAAAGATTATTGGAGATGTTTCTCAGCCTGAAAGTATTTTAGCATTAAAAACACCATACAAATATTTTTTGTATTTTTCCACCCAGTTCGTTTCGAGCATATCTCTCAACAAACAAGCCTGTATACTGTTCTAAAACATGTTCAAAAGCCACTCAATATATGCTCGACAGATATAAAAAAGTATCTAAGGATTTGTATCTTGAGTAGTGTGGCAAACTTTAAAATCATAAGATTGTTTGGGAACCCTGTCATTGGTGTATCACCAGGTAGTCGCACTGTGATCTTGAATACATTTGAAAATATACGGTATACGACAATTTTCCCATCTGAACGGTAATACCTTGTCTAATGGGGAAGATAAGTTATTCAAGTTGGGACCAATAGTCGGTACCCTGAATGGAAATTCTTATCTATTCCCATCAAAAAATATCTGCGTTTATGAGCAAATAAATGCGCCAAAGGCACGTCACCATAAGAAGCAATATATCCCCCCGCCCCCACCACCACTACCAAAAAAAAAAAAAAAAAACTCGCATAAATGTGGTTTTAAATTGTTATTTTTCTCAGGAGTATCAAGATTTGCGTACAATTATAATATTTATTGCCCCCCCCCCCCAAAAAAAAAAAAAATACAACCAGTTTTCCAGGTGGAAATGACATTGTCCTGGTTAAAATTATTTTGACCGGTTAGAATTACAACACTGATGTAAACGGGTGTTAAGTCCGGGTGCACTCAAATATCTTTTAAACGGATAAAGCTAGATAAGTGGAGCGAGTATCTACCTATAGTAAAATAAGTATGCGCTATCATGTGAGAGTGACTGCAGCGCTCTAAGAGGCGATATTTGAAAGAGAAATTAGCTCATAATGCCTGTTTTAAGTGAGATTTATTTGAGATGCAAATATTCTTCTTTTGTAAAATGTACTATAAATGAGAGTAGTACTAAATGTATTTGCTATCAAAACTATAAATATCTCATAGAACTTTTAATGCTTTACATTTCTTGAATATCTAAAAAACCGCATCCACTAGATCGTCTAATCGGGATTGTATGTAGCAATGTTGCTGTTTGAGACTGCCTATTGAAACTCAAATTTCAATTTCAGCGTTTTATCACAAGAAAATCTTGTTTAAATATATGCTCTTGAAATCAGGTGATAAATTGCTTAAAAGCAGGTTCCAATCCAAACAAAGTTTATTTATTCATGGAAAGGGTCCGTGGTACCGTGGAACAACAGAAAGTTTAAATATGTCCTGCTTTATAAAGTTTGGTATTCATTTGGCATAGAGTTTCTCATTTTTAATTTCAGAAATTATCCGGTGAACCAATTTTTATGTGTTAATTAATTCGTTCTCTAGTCACATTTAGGTGAGTTCTCTCTTAATACACACACTGGTGACAGTGCTTCATAACACAGAATGACTTGCATTGAATTTTGTGAATTTTTCAAACGTATCATTCCACAAAATTTCGACAAAATTTCGTTGCCGCACCATTTCTGTATTTGGAAACCTTTATGGAGAAAAAGTTAAAAATCTACATAATTTTTTCTTTCGATTAAAGGGGGTCGAAATCTGCGATTTAAAAAAAATTAAAAAGTTTATAAAATCTTGCATATTTTCTAAAATAGTAGATATAAACAAAAAATTCAAAAGATCTGAAATCTGCATGATTTTTCTAATAGATTATTTAATTGTTGTGGATTCATCTGTGTGTTTTCTAAATAAGTACTTTAAAGTATCTGAAACATTAGTAAAAATACCAGTTTTTGAAGTGTTACTAAATGCATTTTTTATGCTTTATTACTACCCCCGAACATATCCAGAAACAAAGACGGGTGTTCATTATGACCTCTTTTCCCTCCTGAATTATAACAATTTAAATGTTGAAAATTTTCAAAAATCAGCATTTTCGACAGCTTGTAACTCGACAGGGGTAAGTGATACCCAAATGCGATTTGGAACAGAAGGATTACTCTTTATTATATAGGGGAGACCGGGGGAATGCCGCCAACCCGGGTTATGCCGCCACCCCACCTAGTTTAAAAACTAAGGGCAGTTTGAGATAGTGAATGTGCCTGCACTATAGCGGCCAACAATATAAACAGTGCCTAAAGTGAGAGTGACTTTGCTGTACGTCGTTCTTTTGTTCTAGTAAAAAATGTAGTTTCCATCTAGTTGCTTGTTATTTTGGAGCTTCAAATGAGTAGAGATAAGGACCTTTTATTGTAACATTAGGTATTTAAGATAATATGACTCGTAAACTATATGCATTAGCCGACATTTTGATGTAATGTGTTAAACAAGTTCGATTCTTGTTTCGGCTTTGCTTGAGGATTTCCGCCATATTGTCCTCTCGGGGTAATGCCGCCACCATGCAAATCGGGTGAGAAATGGCCTCATTTTAATGTTGTGGAGCCGATTCAGCAGAGTGACTTTTGCAATATGAAGTAAATTGTAAGCTTAACCATTATTTTGCTCAATTACATTGCTTTCTAACTATTTTCAGTAAGTTGTGTGTTTCCTAGTATCCATTTGATGCATGTACTAGGTCATTAAGGAGTGGCGGAATTACCCCAGTGTCCTGGGTAATCCCGCCACTGTGCAGAGGTTTAAAAAATATTTTTTTATGTATGCTTACTTTACAGTTATGATTACGGTTAAATTTATACAGATACTAAAGATCATGATTCAGCTTTAGAATTTTTACTATTAAAAAATAAACATTTTTTCGAGGTGAAAAAATTTAAATTCCCTTAAGGTGTCGCCATTCCCCCGGTCTCCCCTATACTGTCTCTAGTCTGTAAATCGTTTTCTGTTTTTTCAACTGGCCTGTCGGGTCTTGAAATTGCAGACATGACAGCCATCCACGAAAAAAAAAGAGGCATTTAGAAAAAAGAATCATTTCATTGAATAAGTTTTCTGGGTTTAGTTAGAAAATATTTTATGGAATTAGCTCAACTTTTAACTGACCAAACCGAGAAAATTTATTCAATAAAATGTTTCTTCCTTCTAAATATCCTTTATATTCTTGTCTAGCTACCCTTTTTCCAATTTCAAGATTACGTATCTCATAGACCAATTGGAAAATAGAAAACAACTTACTGATTACAGACAATATGCAGAGAGGTCCTTCCTTGTCAAATCACACATGAATACGAATTCCTCTTTTTGAATTACAAGCTGTCGAAAACGCTGATTTAAAAAAAAATAGACATTTAAATTGTTATAATTCAGGATGGAAAAGTGGTAACAGCCTACTTTTTTTTTTTTTTTTTTACTGAACTTGTTCGGGGGTAGTAATAACGCATATAAAAAATGCATACTGTTATCTCTTTCCATTATGAGATAAAATTTATTAAAATTTGTATTTTGACTAATGTTTCAGTATATTTTAAGTACTCATTAAAAACAAATACAGATAAATTCACTACAATTACATGATCTAATAGAAAAAAATTATACAGATTTCATATCTTTATGAATTTTTTATTAATTTCTATTAGTTCAAAAAATTTGAACTTTTTTAAATCGCAGTTTCCACCTACTTTGATTAAAAAGGTTTTAAGATTTACGAAATTTTTTGACAATGGATTATAACGTCTTTCTTATATTGGTTTCCTCACACGAAGTATGGGGAATGTCAAAAATGGCAGGAACACACACACACACACACAAAAAAAAAAAAAAATGTCGAGATTATGTGGATTGACCCAAAACAGATTTGGGAGAGGAAGTATTACAATTTATACTGTCTGACTATTTTCTAAGAAAAAAAAAAAAAAAATGCAACCCCGTAGTCATGATTTTTTTTTCTTTGTGGTGATGATGTGGGTAGCGTCCGTCCTCATAGGTTTGCAGACAAAATTTCAGAATTTGCGCCAACACTTTCTGACTTTTTACGTTACAAATACTGTAGATTTGTGATACGGAAAATATTACTTCTGACTCGGACAATACATATACTCGAATTTCTTTGAACACTAACATACAGAGGAATTTATAAGGCCTTTCCTTAATAAAAAATAAAGAACATGAATGAAATCATTCCCTCTTATTTCGCTAATTAGCTAATACTATATTTAATTTACAATTAGCTAATGTATTTTAGGAAGCAAAAACATGTCCCTGATTAACGCTGACGTTATGTCGACGGTGGAAACAGCTGATTAATAAACGACTCTACTGCATTTTTTTAAAACTTCTAAACATCGCATAATTCTAATTTTTGTACCGCCAAATATAAATACAATTTTTCTTTCAAATTCAATTTGTTTGAAAAATATATCTCAACATGCTGAATCTTTATGCGTTTAAAATAATTTTCAAGCATTTTCAATTTTACCACGTTTGTCTCTATCACGTAGAACCCGATTACTAAATATTAACCTCTTTGCACTTAAAACGATATAAATAGTTCAGCATTTGTTTTCGTCTCATATTTCATTAAGAAATTAAAACGTCATAAAGAAATAAATAAAATAATAAAATTCAAATTTAACAAATGTGTAATTATATCTCCATCGCGTGCAGCCCGATTAGGAAAGATTAACCCCTTTGCATGCAAAACAATATAATAGTTCAGCACTTGTTACTGCTAATACTCAATAACGAAGTTAAAACTTCATCAATAAGTAAATAAAATAAAACAGATAAAACTCAATTTTACAGACATGTAATCAAACTACGCTCTTAAACCACTGAAATATTTAGAATTAAAAAAATCTTGTGATGTAGTGAAATCTTTGGCGCTTTCTTCGGCATTTCATTATTTCCTGGCAAGTGGCTGATACGAAAATATAGCTTTTAATAAATTTGAAAACTTTATTTGACTACATAACCGATATTTTTCATATAAATACGCTCTTTGATGTTGTTAACGAATAATCTAAAAATATACTAAATTTTAAAAATGTATTAGAATTTTTCACGAAAAAGGGTTTTCACCTATGCTCTATACGCTGTGCAGTATGTTTTGTAACCTGGAAAGCCGGCTGGAACTCTTGGTGTTTTTAAAAGATAAAAATATTCATTTTATTAAGTTATTATGTTTTTATTTGCCAATTTTTTTACTGAAAGAAAGTCATGAAAAAATTGTCTTCTAAATTAGCAATTATAAATACCACAGCAGTTATTATTAAGTTATTGTGTTGTAGAGATCTGTTTTAAAATCTCTGCAACATGATATAAAAAATTAGGTGTAGTTTTTTTTTTTTTTTTTCAAAATAAGTAGCTTAAAAAGAAAAATTAAACAACAGAAATTTGCGACTGATATGTATAAGCTGATATTTTAGGAAAACATTGTTAGCTAAAAAGTAACATCTTAGAAACAACTCAGCAAATCTGGTATCTGTATTTTAAAGCAAAAACATGTTCGTGAGTCATAGTAACGATGACGTCATATTAACGATGGCAAAGACCCAAGTAATAAATTTCGCTTCCAAACATGGCAAGATTTCAATTTTTACACCGTCGAATAAAATAATGATAAAAAAAAACTTTCAAATGCGATTTTTTCAAAACTGTATCCTAAATTAAAGATTTTTTAAGATTAAAAAAAAAAATTAAGCATGATTCGCCATAATGAGATGATCACTATCGTGTGTCCGTTTTTAATTAAAACAATGTAAATAGTTCAGCATTTGTTTCCGGTTAATATTCCATAAAGAAATTAACCCTTAATTGCATAGTGATATAAATTTCCATCACCTTTTTATTTAATTTTTAATACATAAATTAAGTTCTTACAACCACTATATTTATATAGAAATATTAATCCTCTAAAAATTACAAAAATATGCTACTAAATAAAGTTAAAAATCTATCTTAAGATTTCTGGTGTCTAATCTTTAATATATAAATAAAAAACACAATTCTAAAAGAATAATTCATGCAATTAAGGGTTAAAGCTTCACTATAAATAAATAAATAAAACATAAGTTTGACAGATTCATAATACGAACTAACAAAGAAATTACCAGAATAGAAAAGGCTTAATGAAATTACTGAAATCTTTGGGGATTTTTTTTTTTTTGGCTATTAGCCCAAGGCATGTGGCTAATACGAAAGTACCATTTTAAATAAATTTCAAAATTTTATTTTAGTGGTGTACCGAGTAGTACTTTGGCCGAGTGGCGGAGTATCTGTGTAATAAGAAAAAAAACACTGATGTGCGCATAATGTGAGTTTAGGTGTACAGTCGTGGAAAAAAAAAGTAAACACCCCTACTAACTCCTCAACAAATTATTGTAGAAGAAAGCTACTGGTACCGAACTATTGGAAATAAAGTCTACTTTTAAGTGATGTATATAAAATTTGCTTAGGGGTCATCTACATATGAAAACGAACCATAACTTTGTTTTTTCTAAAACAGTACACAATTCTGACAGCATAAATGAACTCTACACCCTTCAATTAGTCTAAAAACAAATTTTTACGCAATTCGTACCATAAGTTTCCGAGAAATTAATTGTTTTAAAACGAGCGTATTTTAAGGACTGTATCCAAATTGAAGTTCAATATTCGATTGTTGACCGAGAGAGCTCCCTTCTTGATCAAGGCACCTTAAGCAGTAAATTAAGCCTGTTAGATTACAGGATAGTGTAAGAAATTTCAAAATATTTAGTCACTTCTATCATAGACGGCCCCTTAAAACATCATTTTGCCGTTTTTTAAGCCTAATTTGAAAACTACTTGGTAGAAAAATGTGAAATTTTGGATTTCCATAAAGCAGGACTTAATAAATCTGAATCCATCAAAAAATTGTAGGTTGCAATTCATAATTTTTTTAATATTAATTTAATAATTAATAATTCATATCATAAAATTATAAAAATTGCAAATTCAACGCATTTATGTTTGGGTATATTAGTATTATTCCTACACAAAAAATTAGAACATTAGGATCATAATTTCAGAAGTTATAAATATAAGTATGAAAATGTAATTTAACATTAGAAGCACTAAATTTTGAATGTTTATAATTCAAAAACTTATCATTCAAATGACTTGAAATTTGGTGTCTGGGCATAGTTTGAACGAAAGATTTGAAATACCTCATTAAAATTTGGTATTGCTATTGAAAAAATGAAGTTTGGATTCGTTTTAAAACGTATATGGCCCCCTAAGCAAATTTTATATACGTCATTTAAAAGCAGACTTTATTTTCAATCGTTAGGTACCAGTAACTTTTGTCTACGATAATTTGTTGAGGAGTTAGTAGGGGGTGTTTACTTTTTTTTCCACAACTGTAGAGTCGTGGAAAAAAAAAGTAAACACCCCTACTAACTCCTCAACAAATTATCGTAGAAGAAAGTAACTGGTACCAAACGATTGGAAATAAAGTCTACTTTTAAATGATGTATATAAAATTTGCTTAGGGGGCCATCTACATATCAAAACGAACCATAATTTTGTTTTTTTCAATAGCAGTACCCAATTCTGACAGCATAAATGAACTCTACACACCTCAATTAGCCTAAAAACGAATTTTTATGCAATTCGTACCATAAGTTTCTGAGAAATTTATTATTTTAAAACGAGCATATTTTAAGGGCTGTATCCAAATTGAAGTTCCGTACTGGATTGTTTACCGAGAGAGCCCTTTCCTTGATCAAGGCACCTTTAGCGCCACTCAAGGAGTCAATGAAGTGTGTTAGATTACAGTACAGCAGAATAAATTTCAAAATGTCTACTCACTTCCATCTTAAAACATCATTTTGCCGTTTTTTAAGCATAATTGGAAAACTACTTGGAAGAAAAATGTGAAATTTTTGAATTTCCATAAAGCAGGACTTAATAAATCTAAATCCATCAAAAAAAATTGTAGGTTGCAATTCATAATTTTTTCGAATATTAATTTCATAATTCATAATTCATATCATAAAACTATAAAAATTGAAAATTCAGCTTATTTATGTTTGGGTATATTAGTATTATTACTACAAAAAAAATTAACATATTAGGAGCATAATTTCCGGAGATATAAACAAAAATATGAACATCTAATTTAACATTAGAAGCACTAAATTTTGAATGTTTATAATTCAAAAACTTATCATTCAAATGGCTTGAAATTTGGTTTCTAGGCATAGTTTGAACCCAAGATTTGAAATATCTCGTTAAAATTGGGTATTGCCATTGAAAAAAATGAAGTTTGGATTCGTTTTAATATGTAGATGACCCCCTAAGAAAATTTTATATACATCATTTAAAAGTAAACTTTATTTCCAATCTTTCGGTACCAGTAACTTCCTTCTACGATGATTTGTTGAGGAGTTAGTAGGGGGTGTTTACTTTTTTTTTCCACGACTGTACATATGTGTCTACATATAAACAGGGTGTTCGGTCTCAACGGTGTCGAATGGCTAATTCCTAAACCGTTATTCATAGACATATAGTTCCAATTACAAAAATGTTTTAAATCAGGTAAAAAAATATTTTAATAGCGATTTGGGTCAATAAAAACATTTTTTAAAAAATTACGAAATTTAAATTTTTATACGGTCCCCCGGTCCTATAAGTTATATTTAGTAAAATTTTCCTTTTACAGTGAAGAGTAATACAAAAAAGTCCCGTGGTTGTACGATTAAAATTGACCGAGTAATACCTGTTTAAAGTTAGAGCATATTTTTTGCTGCAAATTGGGGGTCATTCACAAATTTAGTCGAAAAACAATTTCGTCAAATATATTAAAAAAAATGGTTGAGAGTAAAATTAACATTGCAATATAAATTTGAAATCTTTAATTATTCTGACATATTAATGCACAATACACAATTTGTAATACACATTTAACAAGAAAGAAAAAAAACAGAATCTTTGATAAATAAAATGATGCTAAATTAACAGTCTCAATTCTTTACAAAATGATACGTATTTTAAAATGTTATTAAATTACACTAGCCTGCAAAAGTTGGGTTATTTCATGTTTTTTAGCTTTTGATAATTGATTCTTATGTATTCTGTACCGCTGAATCCGGAATTGACCTTCATTTTTAGCCATCACATCAAGATTTTTCGCAAATTGTAAATTTCAAAGTTAAAAAGTTCAAAGTTAAAATTTAATCTCCTCCCCCATCTCATCACACCACCCAGCTATAAGAATACCAAGATAAGCAAAAATATCGAATACATTATTGAATCAAATAAAATAGAAAAAGTTTTACATATGTTTTAAAGTATGAGATTTTGGCTATATTTTAACTTACACATTTGCAAAAAAATTCTAACGTGATGGTTAAAAATGAAAGTCATTTTCAGATTTAGTGCTAAAAAGTACGTAAAAATCAATTATCAAAAGTTAAAAAATACAACCATCTGCTCTACTTTATAGTATCCGATTTGTGTTATTCTTTAAATTCGACAATTTACGATTTGCGAAATATCCTGTCATGATGGTTAAACATTAAGGCAATTTTCGGATTCAGTGGTAAAAAATACATAAAAGTTAAAAAACCCAACAATCTCCGTCTTGTATTATCTAATCTAAAACTTTTTCATAAACTTCTTGGCGGTAATGTATCCGAAATTTTTTGTGTTATCCTATAAAATAAGTATAAATGGTAACCACCGAAAATCATAATAATACTAGATTGTTATCGGATTTGAGCCAGTATGTAAAATGTAATCTCGTTCGGATATTTGAAAGTGGGTTAAAGTTCGAATACAAATTCTGAACTGGAAAAACATACAGAAGATCGTTGAAGTAACATAAAAACTTATAAAAATAACATAATTTTATTAAAAGAAATCATAAAAGAAACAGTCTCAAATCCTGACAAAATAAAACATATGTTATTTCAGCCAATCTGAAACTTAATAAATGTTAACTTAATCGTAATACTTGTACGATTTTTTTCAAAGCGCAAATACACATGAAATGAGATCTTCGAATACTTTAAGCACTTGGAATATGACCCCTATAGGCTAAGCCGAACTCATTTGTTTTCAGAGCAGAAAAGTGGCTTAAGTCATGCATTTTTATAGTTTCATAACTCGCACAATTTTAGTGTCATATGAATGGGACTTTTTTGTCTTATTTGTCAGTGTAATAGGAAAATTTTACTAAATATAACTTATAGGACCGGGGGACCGTATAAAAATTTAAATTTCGTAATTTTTAAGAAATGTTTTAATTGACCCAAATCGCTTTTAAAATATTTCTTTATCTGATTTAAAGCATTTTTCTAATTGGAACTATATGTCTATGACTAACGGTTTAGGAATTAGCCATTGGACACCGTTGAGACCGGATACCCTGGATACCTGTGTAGATATACAGGGTGTTCCGTTAAAGGGGTCCAATATTAATAGGGGTAATAGAGGAGATCACACGGAGCATAAATCAGTACATAATGCCTGGCCGGATCTCAATAATTTTCAAGTTACAGCAAATAGAATGAAAAATCGGAAATTTATAAAAAAAAACCCTCATTGCTAAACTATCGATAATGGTACATAAAAACGAAGCACATATTTAGAAAGAACAGAAAAAATCCTACGAAATGACATAAGTTGTTTTAGAATATTGAGAATTAATGGCGAGTTACAAGCTCTGAAACAGTGAAAAAATACAAAATCAAATATTTAGCAAAATAGTTAATCGTTAATTCCAAAAATGCAACTCTACCTACATCAAGGAAAATGTTATAAAATTTGGTCCATTCCGAAAGCTTTCGAAGAAGCTGACAATAAACCATATCAGTTTAATTGTATGGGAGAAATCAAGCAGTTCCCTAGTTACAACTCTGTACTGTTGCACGCTCGGAAAGGGCGAAACTCCGCCCATGACGATTGTAAACACCCCGTTTTAATATCTTTCAATTATACATTTCTGATCAACCTCTATCAATACCCTTTCATTATTCAGTCTGGTCAAGTGAATGACATATTGTGCAGATCTCGCCTTGTCTTAAAGCAAACTCCGTGACTGCTGCGTTTCCTCCATGAACTTTCAGGATGATGAAGAAGAAGTACTTTTTATGCAAATTTTCTATGTGTATAGGAAGAAAAGTGTAATAAAACAGCAGTCATCAGTGGGCGTTATGTTAAAGGGAGGCTGTTGTAAGTGGGATTGTAGTAAGTTGATGTATAATAATTATGCCGGAATACTCTAACGAAGAATATGCGGACATGCATCTGATGTACGGGCAAGCTCGTGGAAATGCATGTCTAGCACAGCGCATGTACCGTGAGCAATTTCCAAGGAGACGTTGCCCAAGTTCGAAACTCTTCATAAAAATCGATAGACGATTACGGGAGACTGGATCGTTTAATACAGCAAGCATTGATGCAGGGAAACCTCGACATGTACGAACACCTGCAAAGGAAGAAGATGTACTGAATATTTTTAAAGATAACCCCTCCACGAGTACACGAGCTGCTGCGTCTGAAGTCGGTGTTTCTCACCAAAGTGTGTGGCGTGTTCTGCGTGCAGAAAACATGCACCCCTTTCATGTGCAGCGGGTACAACTGTTATGAGTAACAGATTGTGCTCAGCGGACAGAATTCGTACGCTGGTTGCTTATGTAACAGAAAATAATCCACAATTTCTGGAAAATATTTTATTTACTGATGAAGCAACATTTACGAGAGAGGGCGTGGTAAACACGCACAATATGCACACATGGTCATATACAAATCCGCACACTGTTTTCCCGTCGAACGCACAACAAAAGTTCAGTGTGAACATATGGGCAGGTGTCCTCGGCGATTATCTCATAGGACCATATTTACTCCCAGATGTACTCAATGGCAGTACGTACTTGGTTTTCCTACGGGATATCTTACCGCAGTTACTGCAAAATGTGCCAGCAACATTGCGCCACAATATGTGGTTTATGCACGATGGCGCACCGGCACATTTTTTCATAGGTGTTCGCAATCACCTCAATTCAACATATCCTGGGAAATGGATTGGACGCAGTGGACCTGTTGCTTGGCCTGCACGCTCTCCAGACCTCAATCCGTTAGACTTTTTTGTTTGGGGACACCTTAAATCGCTGGTGTATGAAACGCCTGTGGATACACCGGAGGATTTACTAGCGCGAATCGTTGTCGCTGCAGGAGACATTCCCAACTCCGTCGGAGTTTTTCGGCGTGTTCGCCAATCTTTACGACGTCGCTGTCGGCTGTGCGATTCTGTTAATGGGCGCAACTTCGAACACCTATTATAATAATGTCCGTTCGTCTGCCTTCCGACATTGAACTGTGCAGCGCAGGCCAGAAGACTATGCTTCACATATGTCATAAAGTACGTGGAATGTAATTCTTTATTTGTCATTTTTCTTTTATTTTCAACACTTTTTGGCACAGTATTTTGTAAGTCACAGACTGTGGTGTACTCAAATTGTAAATTACAAAGTTTGTATGAATTAATTTAAAATTTAGTGTCTTTTTTAAATTTATAATTAATAAAATTATTATGCTATTTGTTATTATTATTTCCTATCATAAATTATGATGCACATATACATACAATAATTGTCCATGTAAAACATGTACTGAAACTTCTTGCATAGTTACAAATCGCAATATTTTTAATTATTTCCGAATTTTCACCACCAGTTTAATTTTAAAGAATTTAACTTAAGACCACTTTAAAATGTAGACTATTATTGTAAAGTTATTTTGGTTCATTCAACTCTTGAATAATTAAAAATGTTGCATCTCAGAAGAAGCATGATCGAAAATGTATAGTTGAGAGTAATTAAAAAGGCGGTGTTTCCAGTCGTGATGGGCGGAGTTTAACCTTTGCTAGTGTCAAAGAAAGCGGAGTTGTAACTAAGAAACTGATTAATTTCTCTCACACAATTAAACCGATATGGTTCATTGTAAGCTTTTTCGAAAGTTTTCGGAATGGACCAAATTTTACTACATTTTCCTTGTTGTAGCTAGAGTTGTCTTTTTGGAATTAACGATTAACTATTTTGATGTATATTGGATTTCGTACTTTTTTCACTGTTTCAGGGCTTGTAACTCGTCAATAAATATTGCTATTTTAATACAATTGATGTCATTTTGTAGGTTTTTTTCTGCTCTTTCTAAATATGTGCTTCGTTTTTATGTAGCATTATCGATAGTTTAGCAATGAGGGTTCTTTTACAATTTTCCGAATTTTCATTCTATTTGCTGTAACTTGAAAACTATTGAGATCCGACCAGGCTTTATATACTGATTTATGCTCCATGTGATCTCCTCTATTACCCCTATTAATATTGGACCACTTTAACGAAACACCCTGTATATACCAGTGTGTACATATATATATAATATACATATATAGTATATATATATTAACTAATTAAATTTTAAATTTATTTGTGCACCTTTTAAAGACAATTTTTGACAATTCAAAACTGTGGTATTATTAAAAAAAAAAAAAAAGGAGAATTGATATGCAGTGTGTCCACGTATAACCTGACCGACCTTTATTTTCGCAACCGTTGGTCCTAGATGCATACTTCCAATTACAAAAATGGTTTAAATAAGGAAAAGAATTATTTTTAAAGCGATTTGGGTCAAGAAAAACATTTATTAAAAAATTACGAAATTTAAATTTTTATACAGTCCCCGGTCCTATAAGTGATATTTACTAAAAATTTACTGTGACACTAACAAGTAAGACAAAAAAAGCCCCCTTCATCTAACGTTAAAATTGACCGAGTTATGAAACTTTGAAATGCATGACTTATACCACTTTTTTGCATATCAAAACAGATTATTTCGACCTAGCTTTCAGGGGTCGTGTATAAAGTACTTAAACCTATTTAAAGATGTCTGCGCTTTGAAAGAAATTGTACAATTATTACGATTGAGTTAAATTTTATTAGTTAAGATTAGTTAAAATAATTGTATTTTAACATGTGTTTTATTTTGTAAGGATTTGAGGCTATGATTTCTTTTAACTAAAATTATGTTATTTTCATAAGGTTTTATTTAACTTGCAATGATCGTCTTTCCAGTTTAAAATGTAATTTTAACTTACTTTCAAATGTCCGATCGAAGTTAAATTTTACAAACTGACTTAAATCCAATGACAATGCAATATTATTATGATTTTCGACTCTTACCGTCTTACACATACTTATATTGCAGGATAACACAAAAAAATTCGGATAGATTACCGTCAAGAAGTTTAAGAAACTGTTTTGATTAGATAACATAGGCCTGCGATGGTTGTGTTTTTCAACTTTTATAATTACATTTTATGTATTTTTTAACGCTGAATCAAAAAATTACCTTCACTTTTAATCATCATGTCAAGATTTTTCGCAAATCGTAAATTTCAAGGTTAACAAATAGCGAAAAATCTGATACTATAAAATAGATGTAAGACTTTTTTATTCAGTTAACCCGGGAGAACTCGCTGCATGAGATTTTCTCTCACAGTTGTACTTTTTAAAGACTCTTATTTAAACCATTTTTCATTTTATTTAAAATTTCAAAATGTTATTTCAATTATTTTACCTCTTTTGTGAATAAAAGTACTAAGCCAACCAAAAAAAGTTGATATTATATTAATGTAAAGTAAAAGAAAAGCAATTGGGCATTCTCACTAGCGAGTTCTCCCGGGTTAAATTTTATTTAATTCAATAATTTATTAGATTTTTTAGTTTATACTGGCTTTCTTACAGCTAAACAGCTCAGGGGTTCGATAAGGTTGGGAGGGGAGGTGGATCAATTTTAACTTTTAGCTTTCTAACTTTGAAATTTGCGATTTCAGAAAATTCCTGACGCGATGGTTTAAAATGAAGGTGATTTTCGGATTCAGTGCTAAAAAATACATAAGAAACAATTTTCAAAAGCTAAAAACATGCCACAACCCAAAATTTTAAAGGCAGTGTAATCTAACAGCATTTAAAAATATGTATCATTTTGTAAAGAATTGAGACTGTTGTTTTCATCCTTTTATTTAACCAAAAATATCTTATTTTTATCCTCTTATAATGTTCAGAACAAATTGGATATTTTTCAGAAATACGTCAGAATGATTAAAGATTTCAAATTTATATTGCAATGCTAATTTTACTCTCAACCATTTCTTTAATATATCTGACGAAATTATATTTCTACTAAATTTGTGAATGACCCCTATTATGCAGCAAAATATATACCCCAACTTTAAACAGCTATTACTTGGTCAATTTTAATCGTAGAATAACGGGACTTTTTTTGCCTTACTTGTCAATGTAACAGGAAAAATTTACTAAATATAACTTATAGGACCGGGGGACCGTATAAAAATTTAGATTCTGTAATTCTTCACTAAATTGTTTTTTCGCTTCAAACTTTTTTATCTTAACCCTGCACATAATTTTGACCATTTTTGTAATTGGAAGTATGCATCTAGGACCAACGGTTGCGAAAATAAAGGTCGGTCAGGTTATACGTGGACACACTGTATAACAAGTACAATTATTAACCAATATAAAATTAAAACATTCTTCAAACCTCCAATTTATTCCAATACCTCTAATCTGTCTATAAAAAATAAAAATGTTTATTAGTTACTGTAACAATTCATTGAATAATGCAAAACATTTCATATTTATCCATGTCCAGGGGAAATGTACCAAAAAAAGGGGGTTACCTTGCAAAAGGTCGGGTAAAAGATTTTTTTTCTGAATTGTTTGTAATGATGTCAACATGGAAAAACCAATGTGATGTAGTGGGCCAGAGCTTTTTGGTTCACTAAGCTCTTGTGAGAAGATCGTTGAAAAATAATACATATTTCTTACCAAAGTCCTTTATTAGAACAACTAAAATAGATTTGAAAAATGTAATAACAAACTTTACCATTCATAGGTAGACACTCTCACTTTTTATTAACAGTTCTATACTTCTCATAGCCAACCTGAGTAAAACGATTTTTACTCGCATCTCTTCCGTTGGTAAAAAACAGACTCACTTCATCAGTGTCTCCCAGTCTACTATCCGCCTCCACACTAGCTTCTGCCTGAGCCTCTTTTTACTTTCACTTTAGGGACGAGTTCCCACACATTATCCAGCCCTCCCTATTTCTTGGAAAAGTGGAAATACCCTGTTGAGCAGATCCCAAGGGCAGAAGTATGCCTGGTATTTTCCCTGCAGGCCTTTACACAAAAGACTATTGTCCTCCACGGAAATGCCTGTTGCTTTCCCCGTCGAAAATCTGTGGCGAAGGTACGATATCACAACACCTCCTCCCAAAAGAGATTCCCACAGGAAATATTTGGCATGAATTCACGTAATAAGCCCTTTTAATAGATTTCCCGAGAGGTCAAGCACACTATTAAATCAGCAATAAAATATCATTTAGACTTTTGACCCAATTATGAAAGTTCTACTTAAATTCAAGAATACCCACTCTCAGTTTCAAAGGACATACCAAAAATATGAAATTTTTAGAATTTTCCTTACACATAATTAATCAAAAGAATAAAAATAATTTACATTTTTGATGCTAGAACAATTAATTTAAATTTAAAATATTTGAATATAATACTAACTCAAAAAAAAAAACCACTATAACACAATCTAGGTAACTAAATTTTTACATACAGCACAATATCTTAATAAAACGCCCTAATTACAAGTATTAAAATTTTGAACACTAAATTCCAAACAGAAAATCCAACTCTGATTCTAAATCTTCCTACTTAGACCATCTGCATTTCCATGTAATTTTCCTGGCTTATGTGTAATTTCAAAATTTAATGGCTGCAAAAATAGAGCCCAACGTGTCAAACGAGAGTTTGTACCAACCATTTTCTGTAAGTACACTAATGGATTATGATCCGTTTGTATTTCAAATTTTTGCCCATCCAAAAAGTGGAAGTATGCCTGGTATTTTCCCTGCAGGCCTTTACACAAAAGACTATTGTCCTCCACGGAAATGCCTGTTGCTTTCCCCGTCGAAAATAACTAATTTAACTTTTTTAATCCCTATACTATAGCCGCTAATTCTCTTTCTATCGTGCTATAATTTCGCTCCGCACGAGAAAATTTTTTGCTAAGATACAAAATTGGATGCTCTTCACCTGCAATAATTTCAGATAAAACAATTCCTGCCCCATACAAACTCGCATCTTTTTCCACAATGAATTTCTGCTTAAAATCAGGCGCATATAACACAGGACTTTTCATTAATTTTAACTTTAATTCTTCAAATGCATTATTACACTTCTCGTCCCATATGATTTTTAATTTTTTTATTTTCCCTTTTAAAGCATCTGTTAACGGCACTGCTATGGTAGCATAATACTTTATGTACCTCGCGTAATACCCTACCATTCCCAGATATGCTCTTAGCTGTGTTTTCGTCGTCGGAATTGGAAAATCTTTAAAGGCCTGCAATTTAGCTTCACTAGGAGACCTTTTTCCTGACCCAACTTCGTGTCCCAGAAATTTTACGTGATCTTGCGCGAATTGGCATTTGGATGGTTTCACCGTTAGATTTGCTTCTTTTAACCGCTTAAGAACTGCCTCCACATCTTTTAAATGCTGTTCCCAGGTCAAAGAAAATATAGCTATATCATCGATATATGGAACCGCAAATGACTCTAACCCATATAAAACTATGGCAATCAATTTACAAAAGTAATATGCTGAATTTAAAAGTCCAAACATCATGACTTTAGGTAAAAAAGTCCCAAATGGTGTTACAAAAGCCGCATATCTCTGAGCTTCTTCCGTGAGAGGAATCTGAAAATAACCTTTCGTCAGATCCATAACCGTAATAAAAGGCGCTGTACTCACTTTCTCAACGACCTCTTCAATGTTTGGCAAAGGGAAAAATTCAGTTCTGGTCTTTGCATTTAATTTCCTATAGTCCACACAAGGGCGAGCGTCTTTACCCGCACTTTCAACCAAAATCATAGGCGAAGCATAATCTGATTGTCCGACTTCAATCACACCCAAATCTAAAAGCCTCCGAATCTCTTCACGCATAATCTCTAATTGCCTCGGCGACATACGATATGGTTTTGATCTTACCGTCACATCATCCGTTAAAACAATGTCCATTTTAACTAACGGGGTACTCCCAGGGTCCGTAGAAAAAACTTTCATATGACGCTCAATCATTGTCCTGAAATCTCCTATTTGCTCTGTAGAAACACGTTTTCCCAAATTACTTTCTTTTACTAATTCCCAAAAGTCTAATTGAGTGGGATCCGCAATGGGATAAGGAATTTCCGTTTGATCCTCAATTTCCTCACACTCCTCATCATTCAACAAATTTACAAATTCAGGTCTACTATAATATGGTTTAATTAAATTAACATGATAAATAGTAGACTTATTTCTCTTTTCCGGAATATCGATAGTATAATTAGTTTAAGATATTACACTAGTAATAGTTCCCGGTCCTATCCAATTAACCGCCATTTTATTTGGTTTCGAAGTAGCCAGAACTAACACTTTATCTCCAACATTAAATTTTCTATACACCGCATTCTTATCATACCATTGTTTTCGTTTCTCCTGACACTCTTTCATTCTTTTACACGCTAATTCTTGACAATGTTTCAATCTATTACTTAAGTTCAAAATATAGTCCACTACATTCTGATTTACCGTTTCCTTTTCCATCCAATTTTCATATACATGAGTATGTGGCATTCGTAAATTCTTACCATGTACAAGCTCAGCAGGGCTAAATCCCGTGCTTTCATGACTTACAGTCCTCAAAGCAAATAAAGCCATTGGCAAGACTGCTTCCCAATCTTTTCCTGCCTCCAAACATAATGTCTTTATAACCTTTTTTAAACTACCATGCATCCGTTCAACGCTATTCGATTCTGGGTGGCAAACTGAACTATGTACAACTTTAATACCAAACCTATCAAAAAATTCCGATGCCAACTCACTTGTAAATGACCTACCCAAATCACATTGTACCTCTTTTGGATAACCAGTCCTAGAAAATATTTGTATTAGCCCCTCGATCACTGACGAAGAAGTTAAATCTTCTACTGGAATCGCATCTGGATATTTTGACGCAACACAAATTGAAGTAATCAAGTATCTATTATTTTTCTCGCTTAAAATCAAAGGACCTACACCATCAATATTTATCCTGGAGAAAACTTCTGAAATTATTGGCACGAGCTTCAACGGAGCTTTCTTTTTATCTCTATTTTTACCAACCTTTTGGCACAGATCGCAAGTTCTTACAAATGCCTCAATTTCCTTGTAACAATTTGGCCAAAAATAGCATTTAATTACCCTATCTTTTGTTTTCGTTGCCCCCAAATGTCCCGCAACTTCCTCATGACACATTTTCATTATTTTCTCTCTAAATTCTAATGGCAAACATAATTGTAATTTCTCATCCCCACTATTTGAGTGCACCTAATCTGCCTTTTCCTCTCAAAAGCCTGGTCTTGTTTAAATTTATCATTTTTTAAATTTTCCGTTTTATTCTCTAACTCCGATTTAGCTTTTATTTCACCCTTAATTTTCGGATTTAAATTGCTTCTTTGCATCTCTGAATAAGGTTTTTTTCCCAAGATTTTTTTTCTGATTTCCTGAAACTACTTCTAATACTCTCATATTTGTCACATTTATCAGCAAGCTTCGATGCCTCTTTCATTTCATCCCATTCATCCATAAATTTTTCTTTTACTTCAAAAGGAACGCGTTTTTTTACTTGCTCAGTGAGCATGAGTTCTTTTAAAGACTCGAAATCCTTTATTTCTAATGATTCCAACCAATTATCCAAATAACCCCTTAATTCATATACTAAATCTACCCATAACGCTCCAGGTTTCCTTTGATGATTTTCAAACTTCTGTTTTAAAGCACCTGTTCCCAATCTAAAACGATTTAATAAAACTTTTTTTACATGTTGAAAATCATCTCCTAATTCTGCTGGTTGTTTCACTATAATTTCCGCGATATCTGATGGCAATAAGGGAATTAATTGGCTAGCCATATCCTCTTGCGAAATTTTAGCTTTTTCTGCCTGTTTTTCAAAGATCATAAAGAAAAGAGTGATGTCAATTAATTTAGAATCAAAGCGTGGAACTAATTCTTTCAAATTAATTTTTGGATTCCTATGCGAATCTACATTCATATCACTAGACGAAAGACTAACAGTTTCCGAAGAATTTTGAATTCTTAATTTTTCTAACTCAAATTGTCTTGTTTTTTCACGTCCTTCGTTTTCTTTACGTTCTGCATCCTCTTTAAGAATACATTCCAAATTCGATTTAGCGAAACTCTCATTATAATCCGATGCTTCTAAAATAGCCTGAATGATAGTATTTTTCTTATCAGTTGCCGACACGTTGGTCTCAAATTCCTCTGCCAGCAAAAGCAAGATATTTTTAGTATATTTCCCTAGAAATTCTTCCATGATTTTCCCCCAAAATATACTAATCACAAAAATACACAAATATATACAATTTGTAAAACACCAAAAACCAAAAAAAAAAAAACGAAAAAACACACAATAAGGAATAGGATTTTATCCTTTAGATATATTTCAATGCATAAAACAATAATACAATTTTCCTACCGAAAATTTTCATGCACTTGTTATATCCTTTAAAACTGAGTAAATCCTCAAAATTATTTTGATACTCACAGTACTATATAAATACAATTTACATAAAAACAACTAATCCCGCTTTTTCCTACAGCATACCCATAAAATTTCAAATAACTTTATTGCTGTAATAAACAAAAGCTGTATATGCCCCAACTTTATAACTAAAAGTTACATCCACAACTATGATTAATTTTAATGATTAATATTCTTTTATTAATCAACCGTACTTTACTCTCCTCAAGTAAATTATGAAATAAATAAATATTAAATTTTCAAAACCAAATGAATTACCGTACAGACCATAAGAAACCCGTTTAATATAAAAATTCTAACTAAAAATTTCGATCCCAAATTAATAGCTAGTCTAGACTTTTTATCTATTAAACATATACAAATTACCAAGAACAGACATATACAATATTAAATCCTAACAGACCTCTCTGGAAAATTTCATAAAAGGGCTTACCTTCAAATGTAGACATTTCTCCACACTGCTCCAAGGCTTTCCTGCACTTTTTTTTTCAGGTACTGTCGTATCTCCGGATCTAACTTAATTTCCGCCGGGAAATTTACACACAAGCTGTCTCTATGGATTCCTAAGAGCGATCGAATGAATAGTCTTCTATCCACTGCACTGGACGTTTACTGAAGAAATTTTCTATATCGTGGGATCCTTAGTCCTTGTTACGTACCAACTAACATACTCGACACTCCAGATTTCACCGTTCCTCACCGGATACACTTGAAAATCTTTCTCGTCAAACACAAGATTTCATCACCGACTGTCCTTGTTTCTAACACAGTTTCCTTCTGTACATCAAGTTCACGTGGGTCCAGTCTAATTTATACTAGACCTAATTAATCCGTAAGCTGCCACCATTTATTATACTATAGCTGTGATGTAGTGGGCCAGAGCTTTTTGGTTCACTAAGCTCTTGTGAGATGATCGTTGAAAAATAATACATATTTCTTACCAAAGTCCTTTATTAGAACAACTAAAATAGATTTGAAAAATGTAATAACAAACTTTACCATTCATAGGTAGACACTCTCACTTTTTATTAACAGTTCTATACTTCTCATAGCCAACCTGAGTAAAACGATTTTTACTCGCATCTCTTCCGTTGGTAAAAAACAGCCTCACTTCATCAGTGTCTCCCAGTCTACTACCCGCCTCCACACTAGCTTCTGCCTGAGCCTCTTTTTACTTTCACTTTAGGGACGAGTTCCCACACATTGTCCAGCCCTACCTATTTCTTGGAAAAGTGGAAATACCCTGTTGAGCAGATCCCAAGGGCAGAAGTATGCCTGGTATTTTCCCTGCAGGCCTTTACACAAAAGACTATTGTCCTCCACGAAAATCTGTGGCGAAGGTAAGATATCACACCAAGTTTTCTAACGAAATTTCTTAAGGCTAAATTTTCTGTGGCCAAAAAACAAGAAAATTTTGGGACCTTTTTTGTTTTTCTTTAAATATTTCGAGACCCGTTGCCGTAGCGTTTATTTGTCAATTACAATAATAAAGAAGGTAAAATTCTCTACAACTTTCATATTTACAACTTTTTTATACACTCAATAGCAAGCGCAGTACGCCGTTTCAGAAATAGGACAATTTTTTCAATTTTCTTAAATACCGTGAAAAACGCAGTTCTGCCTCGATTATTCAAATGTTTCCAACGGATTTAATCGTGTATGTCAACTTCTATATATTAGTAGCAGTAAATTATGTGTTTCAGGGCTAAAACTAGCCTTTTTTTCACCCGTGCCAAACATGGATTTTGGCGGCCCCTCCACCCCCCCCCCCCACCCTCCTCTTTTAAAAAGAAAATTTACCACGGGAATTTTAATAAATCTCTAATAGCCGGATTTTGAAATTTTTAAGTGTGTGAGCATTAAATACGTAATTCTGAACTACGTAATCAGCTTTGCCAAATATTGATTCATTAAAACCTTGAAAACCGTACCGAAAGAAACCGAAATATATTCCGCTTTAAACAGGTTTCCATCTTAGCAGGTATAATTGTTCATATTCTTTCTCTTGAAAAAATATATACTCTTCTTTATAGACCGAGTTCCGTATATACAGATTTCATTTTCAAAAATTTTACGGTAGTTGATGTATTGAGGCGTTTAAAGTCACAGTTATATGAATTAATAGGACTAAATTAGTCACACGAACGCATTCACAAGATAACATTAAACCTATGGGAGCGTTCTTGACAAATATCTCGCTCGCATTTTGTTACTTTTATTTATTTATTTTTTTTTCATGGGATACCTGAGATCAATATCTAATGTTGTGCTTTTGTACTTTTTCGGGTTTGGTTGCTTTTTTTTAAATATATTCGGACACTTTCATTTTTGGAATACTGTTTGGAACCCGTTCTGAAATTTAAAGTATTCTGTTTGAGCTTTAAAGCAATTAATAGATAATCTTAAAGTTTTACATATTTTTTGCATGCTAAAATGATATAATCTCTTGATATATTTATTGATATAAGGAGAAAAAAATTGACAATATATTTTAAAACTAATATTTTAAATATTTTTTATAAAACTAGTAATCTCAAATATTTTATTAACAGAATTTATAAATTTTACAAGATATAAATGCATAATATTAGTTAGTGAAATAATCTGGTATCATTTTTATTGTAGCTACTTTATAAGGTAAAAGTATTTCTTTCATAAAAGATATTTATCTTTTGAGTCTACAATTCAATGTTTGCTATCTGTTATCTCTAATAACTTAATTTAAAATTCATAAGAACTACAACTGTAGTTATCATAGCAATTAACGGCACTTCTAAGCGACAAAATAACTCAGATTCAAAGATTACGAACAGCGGTTACATAATCAAAACTTTAATGCATACTGAACATTATTTCTCGTTTACATTTTCGTCAGAAAGAGTGTCTGACGTCATTGGGCACAGCTGCGTAACATAAGATAAACATATAAAGCAATAAACAACACTTAATGATTTACAAAATTATTAGAACATCAATAAATATTACTTAGCAATTTACAGAATGATTATGATAGCAATAAATCTCAGTTATTGAATTGACTGTAATTACTTTAAAGCACTTTACTTCATTTTTGATTAATTTATGATATCTAAATTATATATATCGATAACACCCTCCCCCCTTTTGAGTTGCTGACTAGCTACTCAAAACTACATTCTACTTCCCAAATCTCTGGGGCATTTTGGTCACACGACCAAATCTGGTTGTGTAAGTCGTTCGCTCAGACTCTGTCAACAAATCTGAAGAATCTGTCCCCATCAGAGCACCTTGATTACTGCTTTCTAGCTGAAAAGGAGAAGGATAACAATTAGTAGGAGATAATTCTAATGGAAAAACTCGTTGTATGGGTCTGATAACAACACCATGTTCTGTTTTTAATTTAACTGTTCTAATTTTGCCATCTTTTCCAGGAATTAGGTCCACAATCTTTGCTAGCGGCCAATTGAGACGCTTTTGTACATCGTCCCCAATCAGCACAATTTCACCCAGCTTCAAGTCGGGTAATTGGGCGATTTCACGACGCTTTTGAATAAGTTGACCGATATATTCAGTTCGAAAGCGCATTCTTAATTGTTCCATGAGCTTAAGTCTGTATCGCAGCCTTTTGCGAAACTGTGTTGCGTCAACTTCATCAATGTCCGTGACACTAGAACTGGAGTTTTGCACTAAAAACATGTTCGGTGTTAATGGAACTAAATCCTCTGGATTTTCGGATTGATATGTGAGAGGGCGAGAGTTAATAATATATTCACAATCACACAAAATTGTTTGCAGTTCCTCAAAAGTTACGACAGCTTTACCGAGTGTTCGTCGGAGAAGCTCTTTGATCACACGGATCAGCCTTTCCCACCAGCCACCCCACCAGGCGGTTGAGGGAGGATAGGATTGAATTTCCAAATGATTCGTTTCAGGTCGGAGAAAAGAGTCAATTTTTGCCAATCAATCTTTGACAGATCATTATTGGCACCTTTGAAATTGGTACCATTATCAGAATAGATTGTTCTAGGTCTTCCTCTTCTTGCGATGAAACGTCGCAAAGACAGCAAAAATGCATCAGTTGACAAAGAGGAGACAAGTTCTAAATGAACAGCTCGATAGACTACACAAGTATAGAGCACTATCTAGGTTTTATCTGCATTTTTAATAAATAAAGGTCCAGCTAAATCAACTCCTACAATTTCAAAAACTTTAGAATCTTTAATGCGATCTAAAGGCAGTGGCACTGGATCGGATTCACGTGATTTAACTTTGTAGCGCTGGCAAGGAATGCATTTATTTACTACTTTTCGGACAGTTTTTCTACCTCTTTGAATCCAATATTTTTCTCTCAAAATACTTAGAAGAATGTGAGTTCCAGCATGACAATTCGCTATATGGAAATGTTCTATCAGTCTAACAGTAAAAATACAGTCATCAGGTAAAAGAATTGGCGACAAGAAATATGGTGTATCAATGCGTTCTGTAATTCTTGTCTTTACTCTAATTATACTGTCTTCATTTTTAAAACAGACTAGGTTAGGTATCGAATCTACATCTGGAAAAAATTCACTTTGTACAATTGAAATTAAAGTTTTTTCAGAATTTTCTAATTCCTCAACTGATAATTTACCATTCTTTCTATCACTGTTTCAAGATTTCACATTATTTATAAATCTTAATACCCAAGCAACTAGTCTAATAATAGATTCAAATTCTGAAAATTTCCTAGCGTACCAAGGACTATTTTTGACTGTTGTATTTACATTACACAATTTCACTTTTCTCCTTTCACTAGTAATCTCAGGAGTTTCACTATCAAGAGTCTCAATCCTGGGCCATTTTTTCCTTTCTTCAATGAGCCATTTCGGCCCTTCCCACCACCGGGATTCTAGCAGTTGCTGGGGAGAACAGCCACGCGAAATCAAATCCGCAGGATTCATTTTTCCTGGAACATGGCGCCATTCGCTATTGGGGAAAAGACTTTTTATTTCTTTCACCCTGTTCGAAACAAAAACAGACCATTCACCGTATTCACTTATCCAGTACAACGCAACCATGGAGTCACTCCAAAAAATGGTTTTAATGTTCTGGACACAAAGTGCTTGTTGTACTGAATGTGCCAACCTAGCTCCGATGTTACACGAAATTAATTCTAATCTAGGAATTGACGCTTGCTTTATAGGAGCAACTCTAGCTTTTGCTCTAATTAATTGAATTTTTACAGCTTCCGGGGTTATAGTTCGAAAAAAGACTCAAGCTGCATATGCTTCTTTGCACGCATCCACGAAAACATGCATCTCGGTAGTCTCATTTATTTCAACATATCGCGGAATTTGAACGTCCTCTAACACATTTATTTCGCTGAACCATTTTTTAAAAGGTCTTTGAATTTCCTCCGGTAACGGAGAATCCCAACCTAGACCCAATTTCCAGGTTTGTTGTAATATAATTTTGGGTGGCAAAGTTGCCGGGCACAATATTCCAATCGGGTCAAAAATTTTCTGGATAGAGCTCAAAATTAATCTTTTAGTGAAATTTTCATTGTTATCTACTTTATCAAAAGTTAAATTACACTTAAGCATATCCCAATCAAGAACCCACAATATCCCAAGCAATTTTGTTACACCCGAACTCTTTGAAACATTTTGAGATTTAATATTACTTTTCCAATTTTTCAAATTAAAACACCCTCGAGACATAATGCATTTTGCTTGCTCGATAAATTCGTCTTGTTCCGCAGCATTTGAAACACCTGTAACACAATTATCAACATAAAACGCATATTTCAACTTTTCTGCCATATTCCTATAATTATGAGATACATTATCTAATAAATGAGATATCGAAGCTGCCAACAAAAATGGGCTCGAACTCACTCCGAAAACCACCCTGCAATGTCTATAAGTAATTTCTTCGTTCACAGAAGGATAAAAAAATCGTAAAAAATCTCTATGATCCGGGTTTATGCTAATCTGCAAAAAGGCTTTTTCGATATCCGCAGAAAGACCAATTTTATAAATTCGAAACCTATCGATAATGTCCGGTATTTGCTCAATTAAATTCGGGCCTTTATACAAAATATCATTTAAGGAACACTTTCCATATTCTCTAGCTGACGCATCAAAAACGGGCCTGATTTTAGTAGTAGCACTGTCCACTTTCACCACAGCCCGATGCGGCAAAAAATGCCCTTTATGGACGTCCCCCGTTACTTTCTCAATTATTTCTAAATCTTCCCATTCTCTGAAAACATTTTCATAATCAATAAGAAGACCCCCCTTTTGTGCGCGTTCGCACATCTTTTTATGTCTCTTCCACGTCATTTCTTTATTACTGGGTAATTCAATCGTATCAGATTTAAAAGATAAACAAACTTCATATCTACCATCTGGATGAATTTTAATATTGGTTTTAAATTCCTCTATTATTTTAGAATGCTCATATTGATTTTTCAAACTTTCTACAGGCTCCCTAATACCGATCGTTTCAAGATCCCATAACTCATTAATAGAAGCATTTTTTACATACAAAGATACAACAGACAAAACAGTATTACTATCATAATTACTATTCAAATTTTGATTAAGTTTTCCAGTTAATACACAACCCAATCGTGTTTCCAACATAAATAACCCTGAGTTTAATTTCATACATTTATTAGTGAATAATGTGCCAATTAAATCGGCCCCTAAAAGTAAATTAATTTCCGAATCCTCGGATTCAAGATCAGGTAAAATAATTTGTTTTTCTCTAAGCTCAATAAGCGCCTCTACACTAGAAAGTTTGGGTACAAAACCAGTAATTTTATTTTCAGAGAATACCTCAGCTCTACAACTAAAGGAATCATTTAAATCAGAAATAATTAAATCATAAACATCATGTATTTGAACTGAGGTTTCTCTCCCCCCAAAAAGGCAATGGGTCATTTTAATTTTCCTCTTAGGAACCAGATGTAGATTCTCAACCACCTTTTTACTAACATAACTGTTTTGAGAACCAGAATCAATAATAGTGCGAACCTTTAGTTCCACATTCTTGTTTTTCACTTTAACCATTAATGTCATGAGATAAACATTTTCACTATTTGAATGATTTGTCATAGTATTAGTTTCATGACTTTCATTTTCTTTCTTATCATTTTCACTATTATAATCTGGGCACATAAGAAAATGATGATATTTTTTACACTTAATATAGGTACATTTAAGTCTACAGTTTTTAGATATATGGTTAGGCTTAAAACAATTAAAGCAAGCATTTTTCTTTAGTAAAATATTTTTCTTATTTTCTAAAGTCATATTTCTAGAGGCAAAACAATCTCGCGATAAATGCTTTTTGTCACAAAAATACAAGTAAATTCTCGCTTACCTGTATTTCCAAAAGAAGTGTTTACTAGCGATGAAGCCGTTGCAGGAGGGGAAGATTTATTATCCCGGTCATATCTTTTATTAGTCGTATTAGCACCAAAAAAACTACGCGCTAAAGCAACCATCTCTTCGCATTGCACTTCGTGCTTTAGAAAAGACATTAAATTTTCGAGGGAACGTTCTTCGTGCATTGCATCTTCGGCATTTCGTTTTCTTTCTCATGACATCAAGACTTCTTCAGGGAGGATCGATTCTACTAACGGGATCAGGAAATCGCCGTATTTTTCTTGCGTACGTCCTAAACTTTCCAGAGATCGCATCTTTCCCTCTAATTCATCATACAACTTTGGCAAATCTGTTTTAACTCGGCCAGCGATGGCATTCTTCATGACCATTGTTAATAAGTCCCGTATATAGACTTGTACGAGCAGATCTTCTCTACCAAATCTTTCTTTGATTTGGTTTATTGCTTGATGATAATTAGCAGCTGTAGCTGGAAAGCTCTCCACCTTTCTGGCTGCTTTTGAATTCGGAACGACCGCCTGTATTAAATACTGGAATTTATCCGAGTCTGAAATACTTTTATCTTCATGTATCTTCTGAAATTGAGACCAAAAAGACAAATAGTCCTTAACATCACCATTAAATTTTTTCAATTCAATCTTCGGCAATTTAAAACTTCTCTTCTCAAGAGATTCGTTCCTATTTTCAAAAACGGGCGTCTGCAAAGAAATCATTTTTTCTTCTACTCCAGTCTTCAACTCAAGGTATTTATCCCGGTATTCTTCGGCTGCTTGAAAATCGTCTTCACACTCCTTCTCGGAGCCTTCCTGTTTCAGCAGTATGCTACTTATATTTTTCTGACATTCCTTTAATCTTCCAAATTTATCTTTTAATTGTTTCTGTAAAACAGACAGACTTGTAAGATCAATATCCAGTTTCGCTAATTCTTCTGTAATCTTATTCGTGCACGACGTAAAACTTATTCGCAGATTTTTTCTTTCTAGTTTCAACGCTCTTATATCCGTAATTGCTATGTCGAGCCCCACGTTTTCGCGCCAAATGTTATCTCTAATAACTTAATTTAAAATTCATAAGAACTACTACCGTAGTTATCATAGCAATTAACGGCACTTCTAAGCGACAAAATAACTCGGATTCAAAGATTACGAACAGCGGTTACACAAGCAAAACTTTAATGCATACTGAACATTATTTCTCGTTTACATTTTCGTCAGAAAGAGTATCTGACGTCATTGGGCACAGCTGCGCAACATAAGATAAACATATAAAGCAATAAACAACACTTAATGATTTACAAAATTATTAGAACATCAATAAATATTACTTAGCAATTTACAGAATGATTATGATAGAAATAAATCTCACTTATTGAATTGACTGTAATTACTTTAAAGCACTTTACTTCATTTTTGATTAATTTATGATATCTAAATAATATTTATCGATAACACTATCTTTAAAACATGTTATCAATAATTGGTAAATAAAATATACCATTGTAGTGGGGAATAAAATAAGTTTTTCGCAAATTTTCATGCCTGGGTGATTTTCAAAAATGTCTCATGTTTTATTGTCCTTTCACATTTGCACAGAAAAATAGTTAAATATCATAATTTTAATTATTTCATTTTAACTATCATGTTTTTTAATGATAATTTACAGATATATTATTATTTATAAAAAATTTAAAAATAAGAAATATATTCTTTTGTAGTCAAAATATCATTACCGTAGGTTGTCCCAACAAGCAATTTATTAGGTAAAGATTTGACAAAGTTCTATTTAAAACAGATGGTTATAATTTTTTTTATACATTTTTATTTATTAAGATGCTACTAATTAAAAAAAATATTTATTTTCATTAATTAAACTTATCTATAATTTTTAATAATTCTTTTAAACCCAAGATAGGGTGTCATTGCCATGCTTCTGACAAAAAGTTCCTCCGGATTTTTTTAGAACACAGCACATGCCTTTTTATCAAGGCAAAAGTACTCCTTAAAAGTCAACTTGTTATCAGGTTTAAGTGAATAGAGTAAATAGTTTTATAGTTTCAATAAAACAGGTAAAGACTTTGATTGTTTTGGTGAGTATTCTTTTGTAAGTCATTACCGTACCTAATTCTAATTGATAATTAAATGAACTTTTATTTCTTAATCTGCTTTCATTATATGAGAAATAGAAAATCATTGTGTGGGCCAGAAGATATAATGGCTGCCATTTATTGGGAAAAAATAAAAATATTTTGCTTAATTTGTCATTACCGTGCTCACTTATGTCATTATACCAAGTGCATTAAAATTTAAAAATTAGTTTCAAAATGTTAAATTAGTAATTTGGCCTCTGCTGATGCTTGTATGTTAATGTTTATGAGGTAAGGTAATTATTTACAAACAATTAAAACTTTCTGATTATTTCTAAAAATTTGATTTTGTTATTGCAAAACATGGACAGATTTTGAAAATGACCCACCTATTCCATTGATACCTGAAAAAATATGTATGCATTATAAAAAAATATATAATTTATTAAAATTAAGCAAGAAATCTTTTTTAATTGAAACTATCGTGTCGATAAGTTACTATAGATTGAAAAATTCTTTTAAACAATGCTTTGAAGTTAACATTGTATACACTTAAATTTACTGTCTAAATAGGAAAATTGTCTCATTCATCTACACTCTGCCCAACTTTTAAAACTCTATAAATTTATTACCTATAAAATGTCTGTTGAGATGAAAATAAAGACGTGAGTGTGCAAATAATAGATAATTCACTGCTACTAATTTTTAGACGTCTACGTACACAATTAAATTTGCGGGGAACATTTGAATAATCACGGCAAAACTACGTTTTTCACGGTTTTTAAGAAAATTGAAAAAATTGTCCCATTTTTGAAATAACGTACTGCGCTTGCTATTGAGTGTATAAAAAAGTTGTAAATATGAAAGTTGTAGAGAACTTTATCCCCTTTAATAATGTAATTGACAAATAATATGCTAAGGCAACGAGTCTCGAGATATTTCCGAAAAATCAAAAAAGTCCCAAAATTTTGTTGTTTTTCGCCCACAGAAAATTTAGCCTTAAGAAATTTTGTTAGAAAACTTGGTTTTTTCATGTTCGCATCATTATAAACAATTTAGAAAAAAAACATCTTTTACCCGACCTTTTGCAAGGTAAAATATACATTTCCTCTGGACTATTTGTAACTGTATCTTATTTTCTTTTGATTAAAAAATTTGTATTGGCTTTGCAGTTTCTTTTCATTTTTCATGTGTACAGATTAAATTATGTTATTTTAAATTTATTATTTTTTTAAATATCTCAGTAAAATTATTTACAAATTGATGATTTATATAGTAATTAAAAAAACAACTAATAAAATTTATTTTTTAAATGTAGTTAGATGCACTAACTGTGTGTTTTCATGAAGTGTTGCAGAGCTTTGGCAACAATGTATATATGTAATGTATGTTATATAAACACATTACACACGCTGCTATTCTCCAAGACTTCTAAATAACCTTCAAAATCTTAATTCAAATTTATACAATATTGATGATGATGATTGGATTCAGCATCAAAAGATGACGCTGTAAGCAAATACCATAATAATAACTGTATTCTTTCAGTCTCTAAGGAGAAAAATTAATAGCATCTGCCAATTTTCAGAAAATATACAAGTTATTATAAATTCAGGCATAATTTAAGGTGTATCAATTAAACATATGAGAATATCAAACAAGATTTAATAAATATCAATTGAAACATGATATGATTCAGCTTCATTAGTCTTCAGATCCAGAATTAGATGGCAAGGTTGCTCACTAGATGGCAGTATGGATATGCATGGAGCTTGTGTATGGATATGGATGGAGCCATCTAGTGAGCTTGAGCAACAGAACAATCATTACCTAACACTGTTTTTCAGGAATAGCTGCCAGTTGCCACTTTAGTTAGTAGTTTGTTCACAAATAATTAAATCAACTAGTAATTCTATCTGATTGAATCCTCAAAATTCTGCAATATAGAGCAATTACTCGTGATAAAAAGGGCAAGTTATTGTTTTATTTTTATTTATTTTAGTAAATTTTTTAATTATGTTTTACTATTATTGTCTAAAATAGTTAGTTAACTTTTTTGGAATGTGTGCATTAAGTTTTTATCTTACTTTTAATGAACTGAAAATCTCAAATAAATGTAAACCTACTTAAATTTACATGGTAATATTTAATATGTACAAGATAAAGAAATTTCAGAAAAAGTGTTTTATCTAATCTAAAAATAAGAATTAATTAATAAACATCATACATGTATATGTGATACACAAACATAATAAAGCAAATTAATAAACATAAGTGTACAAACTTTTATATATAAAACTAAAACTAGACTAGTTTTAAAATAAAAATAAAATTTATTTAAATAAGATTTATTAGTAATTTACTATAATAGTAAATTAAATAATGCAATATTTATTAATATAAAAAATAATAAACTTTCAATCCATTTCAATAAGGACTAAAAAATCCGAAAATAGCAATTGTATTTAATTTATAATTAACAAGTTGTATTATTTTATTATTATTATTTTTTTAATTTTACTTATTTATTTATGTTACAGCTGTCACGATGAGTCATTTTGATAGAACTAAGAGAAGTTTTGTATGGAATTTCTTTGAAAAATTACCTTCAGATGTTACAAAAGTAAAATGCACTTTATGTGAATGTATATTATCCAGAAGTGGAAAAGGAAATAATGCAAGTAACACATCTATGAGCAATCATGAAAAAATAAAACATTACACGGAATTTTCATCCATGCAAAAGCGATGTCCAAGTCCCAAACAAACAGATTCAGAAGACCAGAAAACAGATTTCATCATCATCTTCATCTACTCAATCTACTCGTTCTCAAATAACATTAAAACAATCCTTTGAAGGCAAATATAGTAAATGGGAAGTTAATGATTCTCAATCCAAAGAAATTCATTATTGTATTGGTGAGATGATTGCCGCAGACGGACAACCTCTATCTGTGGTTGAAGATATTGAATTCAAACGACTGATGACTAAAATGAAACCCCATTATGCATTACCAAGTAGAATATACTTCTCAGAAAAAATCATTCCAGACATTTATGAGCGATGCAAATCGGTGATTGCATCTATCTTAAAAGATATAGCTCATATTGCTTTCACGTGTGATATATGGACTTGTTCATAGACGAATAAAAGTTTTATCAGTTGGACTGCACATTGGCTGACTGAAAATATGGATTTTCAGCATGCAATGATGAATGTAAAATTTTTTCCAGGTCATCATACTGGAATAGAAATTATGAACATGATTTGCAGCATAAAGGAACTGTGGAATATTAAAGACGAAGTCATACACTTAGTAGTTCGAGATGGAGCTGCTAATATTACAAAAGGGTGTAATAATACAGGTCTTAAAATTGTATCTTGTACTATTCACATTATTGAAGCTGGTAGTAAAATCAGGCTTAACATCTCAAAGAGCAATTTCAGATATGCTAGCTGTAGCTAGAATTATTGTGTGACATTTTAATCATTCTGCAGCAGCATGTACTAAATTTGAAAAAATTCAAATTGATTTATCTATGAATTCTAAAAAGTTACTTCAAGATGTTTCTACAAGGTGGAATTCTACATATATGTTGCAAAGACTACAGGAATTAAAGAGGCCGCTTAACCTTTATGCCAGTGAAAATGAAATAGCGCATCTAACCACAGTTCAATGGCAATTAATAGAAAGTGAGTGAAATTATTAACACCATTTGAGGAGATAACAAAAATGACGAGCTTAAACGAATCAATTTTATCAGAAGTTATATCGTCAATCAAAACGCTGCAGCACTTTCTAGAAAAAGAAAGTTCAAATCACTTTGGCTGTGGCAGCATGAAAAATACGTTAAAAAGTGAACTGGATAATAGATTCCCACTTTTAAAAAATAAAAAACAGAATCATCAAGATTTTGAAAATGAAATCAAAGATACTTTTGATTGTTTTATGTCAACTGCTGTTGATCCTCGCTATAAACTAACCTTTTTCAATGAAAATTCTAAGCGTGTGATTAAAAAATGCCTTAAAAAGCAATCTTTAGAATTGATGAGTGTAGATGATCCAGAATTTGAAAATCCACCAATGAAACAAAAAATACATCACGAGAATGCTAATGTAGACGAACCAAAAGAGGAGATGCCAGTGAAAAGTTCATCTATTTTCTGGCAAATTGAGGAAATTGCGAATGAGCAAAATGATTGTGGCACTAGTACTAGTTTGAAATTTCTGCATGAAGAATTGCTACAAAAAGAGATACAGGTTTTCTTAACAGAAGACTTATGTAAAACTGACACTCTATTCGTATGGTGGGGAAAAAAACTTTTCCGATTATGTGCAACCTTACAAAAAAATTCTTATGCGCACCTTCAACCACTGTTTACAGTGAACGTATATTTTCTGAGGCAGGCCAAATTTATAGTAGTAAAAGAAATGCCCTGTCTACTGATAATGTAGAACGTTTGGTCTTTCTGCACCATAATTTGAAATATAGTAAATTTAATGATTTATTTTTTTATTGCATTTATTTTATTTTCAGTTTTTTTTTATCCAAAATAATAATCTTTTCTGTTTTCCTATATATTTAAAAAGTACTTATTTTTATTTGTATAAAGGTGAAACTAAATTTTAACCTGGAATTATCTTATGAGGGTTTTTGTTCTTAAGTTTTTCTACATTTTGTAGACATATTGTTAAATACCGAGTAAATAGTTTTATGAATTATTGCATATGTTATACACTGATATTCGAATAACTTTTTACAGATCAGTTATAAATTCATATGCTTAAAAAATGAAATTCTTACAACTACTCGGTATTGGCCAAGTAGAGGGACGTAGCTTTAGAGGGGGGGGGGACCCCTCCCATCTCCCCCCAATATGTTCGAAGATTAGGGCGCCAAAGAAGGTTTACGGGCGCCCGTAAAGAAAGGTTTTATTAGTCGTAACAATTATAAAATAATTTTATTTAAAATGTAAAATTACAAAGTAAGTTACTTTTTACATACGAAACTTATATAAGGTATTTAATTTTAGATTTGTTACTACCTCTATTCCCCCAGTCCTACCCCGATGAAACTTTATAAATCCGGAAGAAAAAATTTTGAAAATAGGAATTGTAACCAACTGTAGGATAGAAATAGAATTATTTACTCTTACCTCAGTAGTTTACTTAGTAATACAAAGTAAAAAGAAGTGGAAGTGATTGGAGGGGTTAGAATGGTTCTATAATATGTTTATGTAATAGGGCGCCCCAGAAGGTTTGAGGGCGCTGTCGGTCACCCACAAAAAAGGGTTTAAATTACTACCTCTTTTCCCCTACCCCGAAGAAAATTTATACATCTGGAAGAAAAAAAATTTAAAATAGGAATTCTAGTCAATTGCAGGATAGAAGTACAATTATTTCCTTCTTATCTCAGTAGTTTTGGGTCTCCCTTGGAAGTATGAAAAAAGTGTAAAGGAGTGGAAGTGCCTGGAGGGATTAGAACGGTTTTATATTTTGTTTAAGTAGTAGAGCGCCACAAAAGTTTTAAGGACGCCGTTTTTCACCTACAAAAAAGGGGGGAGTAAATTACTACCCCTATTCCTTAACAAAAACAATTTATACTGCTAAAGAAATATTCTGAAAACAGGAAATTGTAATCAATCAAAAGATAGACGTACAATTATTTCCTTCGTATCTCAATAGTTGTTTATCACCCTTAGTAGTAAAAAGAAAGTGGACAGAAGTGGAAGTGATTGGAGGGGGTTAGAACAGTTCTATAATAAGTTTATGTATTAGGGCATCGCAGAAGTTTTAAGGGCGCCGTTATTCACCACACAAAAGGGTTTAAATTACTACCTCTATTCCTTAACAAAAACAATTTATACATGCGGAAGAAAAATTCTGAAAACAGGCACTGTAATCAATTGCGGTTCAGTAAGAGAATTTCGATCCTTAGAAGTAAAATTATTTTCTTCTTATCTATTTGGTTGTTGGTCACTCTTCGTAGTAGGAAAAAAGCGGAAAGAACTTAACGTGACTGGAAAGGCTTAACACTTCTCCAATATGTTCAAGTAGTAAGGCGCCACAGAAAATTTGAGGGCGCCGTCAGGTACCCACAAAAGAGAGGGTTTAAATTACTATTTCTATTCCCTTACAAAAGCAATTTATACATGTGTAAGAGAAAATTCTGAAAATAGGAATTGTAATTAACTGTGGGATAGTAAGTGCAATTCGTTCCTTAGATGTACAATTATTTCCTTCCTATCTCAGCAGTTGTTGGTTACACTTGGTAGTAGAAAAAAAGTGGAAAGAGGTCGAAGTGACCGGATCGTTTTTCCAATATGTTCAAGTAGGAAGGCGCCACACAAGGTTCAAGAGTGCCGTCAGGCAACCATAAAGAAAAGATTTTTAAATAGCACTAACAAGTAATTATGCAAGCACTTTACTTTAAATGTTGAATTACAAAGTAAGTTCCTTTTAACACACAAAATATTTGTATAACACATTTAATTTTAGAATTGTTACTACTTCTATTCCCTAACAAAAACAATTTATATACACGGTAGAGATAATTCTGGAAACAGGAGTTGAAATCAGTTGCGCGGCAGTAAGTATAATTTGATCCTTAGCAGTACAATTCAATCCTTATCTCAGAAGTTGTTGGCATCTCTTGCTAATAAAGAAAAGTGGAAATGACTGTAGCAGATTAGAAAGGGTCAGAGAGAGTAAAGGTTGTCTAGAGGTTTGCATGGGCTGAAATTTCTAGGGCCAGACACGCCCCATACCAAAGAAATCTACCGTGGTCAGTTTTAAAAACTAGAAGTCTAAACTCAGAGTCTTTTAAAAACTAAAAAATCACGGCTCAATAAAAAAAAAAAGAAAACTGTAAACATAAAATTTAAGATTCTTTTAGAGAATACCACATACGTATTTTGCGAAATTTTTACAGTATATTTCATACTATATGTACGCAATCGATAGAATACAGAATAACAACATTAATACTTAGACTCTTAAATTTTTACATTCAAATAAAGACTCATTAAAAAAAATAACATAGTTTAGAATAAAGATAACAAATGGCTAAAAAACATCAGAAATTTTAAAACTGTATAAAAAAAAAAAAAAAAAAAAAAAAAAAAAATGAAAATATTTCTTCGTAATTCATTAAAGTATATTTCCAAAGATTCCATTATCTGTATTCTTGTACCAAAAATAATTACCTGTCCGACACGTCCTAGGAATAAAGTCCAAGTCCAGCTCGGCCTGAGTACGTGTTAGAAAATGCTCTTTTATTTCAAGAACATTCCACCAGATGGCAGCATCAGACAATCCTTTTTATTTGATCTACTGTGACAGACACTCAGAACAGTTAGTGTTTCTCCTTCCCTCATAGCAGTTGGCAGCAAAATGCTGGTGGATTAAAAAATCCAATAATATTCCAAAGGAATGATAATATGTTAAAAAAATTGCAACAAACCATAGTTCAAAGTATTTTTTTGTGTTTGTAAACAGTCTTATTCATCTGTTTTGTTTTATTGTGAAGTGTGATCAGTATTGTGTCCAGCATATATATTATTCTAGTGTATTTAATCTTCAAATAAATGTTTTTTGTTCATCCTAAGAAGAATATATTTCTATTGAAATACATCAAAACATAAAGGTAAAACTTTTAACTTTTTTATTGCTTACCTATTGAGGAATTTCGTGTTCATGCCTTCCATATGGAATAACATTCCAACAGTCGATTATGTGACTGAACTTATCTCAATTTTAAATGTAATAATATAAAAGAAGAAAATATAATATAATTAAATTCAAAGAAATAATTATTTTCTGAATGTTGTATTTTTCACAAGTGAATGATATAAAAGAAAATTCAAAGAATTGTTCTTATTTTGAAATCAAAAGTATTGTGTATTGATAAAAAAAGAAATTATTTTGAATTTTATTTTGCCAATTTCTTATTGAAATTTTATTATACAAGTTGCAAATGTAAATTTATGTTTTAAACAAACAATTGAACATTTAAGAACAGTTTTTTCTGAAATCAAAAGTAACTTCAAAAATTGTTCTCAAGAATTTTATTTTGTTCTTATTTCATCATTAGCATTATATTTGAGTTTATAATTGTTGTTTTGATGTATTAATAAGATAAAAAGTTTTATTTTCTGTGAAATAACAAATATTATTATATTATAATGTCTGGTCTTAAAGAATCTCATTATGTTAATAAATTAACTGATGACAATTATTCAGTTTGGAAGTTCAAAATGGAACAATTGTTAATCAAAGAAGGTCTGTATGATGTTGTATTTGAACCTAAAAAGGAAAATGATGATAATTGGGTAAAAAATGATAGAAATGCTAGGGCATTAATTTGTTTAAATATCTCACATTCATAAATTGTTCATGTCAGACATGCTAAAAGTGCTAAAGAAACATATGATCAATTGAAATCTGTTCATGAAAGACTAAATTTAACAAATAAACTTTATCTTCTTAGGAAGCTGTATTCCATTAAATATAATGAAAGTATTAAAATGCAGGATCATATTAATTCTGTCTTAGAATTAACAGAAAAATTAAGAAGTATAGGTGAAGTAATACAAGATGGTAATTTAATAGCTATTTTGCTCTGTTCCTTACCAAATTCTTATAGTACCTTTATAACTGCTATTGAAAGTAAATATGAAACAGATTTATTATTAAAATATGTTCAAAACAAATTAATTGATGAGTATCTTAGAAGAGTGGAAACTAAACAAATCTCAACAAAATCTGAATCTATTGCTTTGAAGGGTAATAGGGATAAGCCAAAGCATTTGAATAAACAAAAATTTTGTTCTCATTGCAAAAAGAATAATCACAACCTTGAAAATTGTTTTCACTTAAAGGCTAATAATACTAACAAAACAAAACCAAATTTTACTCAAGATGGATCACGTCAACAATTTAAAAAAAAAACAATTTCTCTGCTTCAACTGCTAGTCAAAATGAAAATCTATCAGATTCTCAAAACTATCATGAATTAATGGAAGAATCAAATTCTTCGAGTTTTGTTATGAAATCTCAACAAAATGGAAATAAAAACAAAAATTTGTCTTTTGTTATTGATTCAGGTGCGTCTGTTCATTTAGCTAATTCCTTGGAACTGTTCTCAGAATTAAAAAGTTCGAATAAAGATACAATTACAATTGCTAATGGAACTAAATTAACTGCAAAGGGAAAGGGTAAATGTACTTTTAATATTGAAACACTAAATGGTCAAACAAATAGAGTTACATTAGATCATGTGCTTTATGTTCCCGAGTTGGATAGTAATTTATTATCTGCCCAGTCTTGTACTGAGAAAGGTTTTGTTGTAACATTTAAAGATGATATATGTTTAATTAAAAAAGGCAACATCTTAGTTGCAGATGCAAAAGCTGATGAGGGGTTATACAGATTAAATTAATACCTACAAATGAAAAGGTATATAGTGCTTCAGAAATATTACCCGTTTGTTCTAATGTTAACTGCATTCTAAAATGGCACCAAAGGTTGGGCCATAGAAATTTGGAATCCATCAAGAAAATTCAAAAGGATGATTTAGCTTTAGGTATTACTGTGAATAATTGTTCTCATAATACTGACTGTTCAAGTTCATAAAAGCTAAGCTAACAGAAAAATCGTTTCCAAAAGAAACACAACACAGAAGTAAAAAACCACTTGATTTGATATACAGCGACGTATGCGGTCCTGCAGAAACAAAAAGTATGGGATCAAAAAGATATTTCGTTACATTTATTGATGATTACTCTCGTTATACACAAGTATATTTTATTTCTTCTAAAGATGAAGTATTTGATAAATTAAAAGAGTATGTTGCATCAACAACAAACAAATTTAGATTGAAGATTAAATCCTTGCGTAGTGACAATGGAACAGAATATTGCAACGAATCTGTCAAACACTACGTTAAAAACTTAGGAATAAATCATGAAACAACGACGCCATATTCACCGTCCCAAAATAGAGTCGCAGAAAGAAAGAATCGCTCGCTTATTGAAATGAGTAAAGCCATGCTTATAAATGCTAAATTGCCAAAAACATTCTGGGCAGAAGCCATAGCTACAGCAGCCTACTTACAAAATAGATTACCTACAAAATAAACTGAAAAGACACCATATGAACTGTGGAATGGGCAAAAGCCAAATTTGAGTCACCTTAAAGTATTTGGATGCAAATCATATGTGTATCTTCATAAACAGAATAGACAAAAATTTGACGAAAAAGCCACTGAAAGAGTCTTTGTTGGTTACGATTTAAGAAGCAAAGGATACCTAATTTATATAGGCGGTAGAAAAATAGTGATAAGCAGAACAGTGAAGTTTTTTGAAAATATGAACTGTGAAAATGTCTTTAAAGAAAATCCTGAAGAGCGAATCTCAGGTTTAATGCATTTCAATTTTTCAGAAGAAAATCTTGAAAATGATAGTGAAGCTATCCGAATAGAAAATACTGCAGAAGAAATAAATACGGATGAAAAATCAGTAGATAGCCCAACAACTGAAGAAAGTGAAGATAATTTCCAGAAAAGAATATCTAACAGAGAGACTAAAGGAATTCCACCAGAAAGATATTCTTACAAAACTGAAGACAGTTGTTCCAAAAATCAAGATCCTGAAACTTTTAAGGATGTTTTAAAATTGCCAGTAAAAGATCAACAGAAATGGTTTCAAGCTATGAAGGAAGAATTTAACTCTTTAAAGGAAAAAGAAGTATTTGAGCTTGTTACTTTACCCAAAGGCAAGCATGCCATTGGCTGTAAATAGGTTTACAAAACAAAACATAATGAAAATGGAGAAAAAATAAAATGCAAAGCACGATTAGTTGCCAAAGGTTTCGCTCAAAAATTAGGCACTGATTATGATGAAACCTTCTCTCCTGTCGTCAAACATACAACTATTAGAGCTTTTCTGACCTGGGCAGATTATCATAAAGCCAGAGTATTCCAAGTAGCTGTTAAAACAGCCTTTCTACATGGTAAACTAGATAATGAAGAATTATACATGCATCAACCAGAAGGCTTTCATGATGAAGAAAATAAAGACAAAGTCTATAAATTTAAAAAGGCTATATATGGTCTTAAACAAGCCGCCAAGTGCTGGAATGAAGAAATAGAGAATACTCTAAAGGCATATGGATTTAAACAAAGTGAAGCTGATCCATGTTTGTTCATAAAAGAAAAATCAAAAAAGACAATTCATCTCATACTGTATGTAGATGATATGCTGATGAGCTCAGAAGATGAAAATGAAGTTAATGAAGTAAGAAATTACTTAAAGAAATCTTATCCCATAACATCACTAGGAGAAGCAAAATACTTCTTAGGTATAGAAATTTACAGAAAAGATGATGGAAGTTATTTACTTTCACAAAGAAGTAAAATAAATCAATTAGTTAAGGATTTTCATCTTGAAGAAGCCAAACCAACTTATACCCCAATGGAAACTAACTATTATAGTTTAGATAAAGAGGAAAATCTTTTATCATCAAATGATAATTATAGACAAGCTATAGGAAGTCTTTTATATATATCCTCATGTACAAGACCAGACATTACTGCTCCAACGCACATACTAAGTCGAAGATGCAATAATCCAAGACAAAAAGACTGGAATGCTGTTAAGAGGGTAATAAGATACTTAAAAACAACAAAAGACCTTGATCTCCACATTTCTTCAAAAGAATATCCTAATATAGTTGCATACTCAGATGCAGACTGGGGTCAAGATGCTACAGACAGAAAATCCACCTCAGGAAATGTAATCTTCTTACGCAATAGCTGCATTTCTTGGTTTTCACGAAAACAAACATGTGTGACATTATCGTCTGCAGAAGCTGAATATGTGGCACTGTCACAAGGAACTCAAGATGTGCTATGGATCTTAAAATTATGTAAAGATCTCAATTTACAACAACATTTTCCTATTAGAATTTTTGAGGATAACCAATCTACAATTAAATTGGTTGAAAGTGAAAAATCTAAATCTCGCACTAAGCACATTGATACAAAGTATCATTACATACGAGATTTAAAAACGAAAAATGTTATAGATGTCAAATATCTATCAACAAATAAAATGATAGCAGATATAATGACGAAGCCGCTGCCAAAGGCCAAATTTGAACTTTGTAGAAACCTTATCCACCAGATGGCAGCATCAGACAATCATTTTTATTTGATCTACTGTGACAGACACTCAGAACAGTTAGTGTTTCTCCTTCCCTTATAGCAGTTGGCAGCAAAATGCTGGTGGATTAAAAAATCCAATAATATTCCAAAGGAATGATAATATGTTAAAAAAATTGCAACAAACCATAGTTCAAAGTATTTTTTTGTGTTTGTAAATAGTCTTATTCATCTGTTTTGTTTTATTGTGAAGTGTGATCAGTATTGTGTCCAGCATATATATTATTCTAGTGTATTTAATCTTCAAACAAATGTTTTTTGTTCATCCTAAGAATATATTTCTATTGAAATACATCAAAACATAAAGGTAAAACTTTTAACTTTTTTATTGTTTACCTATCGAGGAATTTCGTATTCATGCCTTCCATATGGAATAACATTCCAACAGTACGTAAAAAAATGGATGCCTGAACCTGGTCCAAGCCGACAGAGAAAGTAAGGCCTGGACTAAGATTAATGTAACTCTCCGACGCAGGTCTCTACGCTGGGCATGTTAAATTTCTACATGTGCTGTCAAACTAGCATCGGATCGTGCAACACATTTACAATCTATTCTCGGCCCAGCCAAGTCCATTGAAAATTGTTTATATTTTGTCGGCGTAACCTAATCCTTTAAAATTTGCTATAAAACGAGCATGCCTTATGGCAAGACACCTAGACAGTCTAATCTCTGAGGAGTCCTCATGTTCACCGCATCAAGTAGTATTGGCGTAAGCCAGTATGGTGCTGCCATGGCATGTTCTACTGGCCAAAGAAGAGCACCGCTCAGCGCGTGTCACTCTGCGCCCAAGACACCATTGGACTACATGGTCACTACGACAGCAAAACACATGTACTCGAGGATTAAGAGGCATAGCATCGCCGAGTTATGCAACTATATGTGACGACATTAAGTATGTTTTTGCATGAATTTTTTGAATGCATAAAAAAAGGTTTAACTTTCCAGAATGTACAGCACATTGTATAGCAACTATATCCTTATATTAGATTATTTACTATACTGCTTTGAGATGATGATGAATGTTAATGTCTAATTACTATTAAAAAAAATCACAGGTGAACCTAGTTTCTGAACTCATTTTTCCGAATTTGGTTTTGAATATTTAACTAATAATATAGATTCAAAATATCATCAGTTATGAACAACCTTACCGCTTTGCGTCTTCTTACATCCCCACACATTATACTCCCATCATTGTGGTAATATTCACTATTGATTGCTTTTCTCTGTTCTAAAACATCATAATTTGATAAGTTTTCATTTTATCACCTGTTTGATGTTTATGGAATTTGTCATGAATAAACCGGAAATTCTTACAGAAATTATAGAATTTCCTCAACTAAATGCAGCTGACAGTAAACTTATAACTGAAAGTGAACTAATATATTAGAAATATATATATCAATATATATCTACACTGTTAAAAATTTGCAGCAAACTATTCAGTCAGTCGACCGTTTTCGTAGAAAACGGTTACATAACCGGAATTTAACTTTATTCTGACCATAATATGGAGAATAACACGGTCGGAATACAGTTAAGTTAAAGTTATGCCACCGTTTTTTTTTTTAAGACGGTGGAATGACTGGACAGTTTGACGCAAATTTTTAAGAATTTACATTAGGAAAACAAATCAATACTGCAAAATGTGTTTTTTTTGAAAAGGTGAAAAGATTAATCAGGATAATTGTTATATAAAACATCAGAGAAGACGAATCATACATAAAAGACATGATGATAGCGCGAGTTGTGACGATTTGGTGGGTGAGGGGAAGGGGGGGGGGGCGAAAAAGGAAAATTAGAAAAGGGCGCCAATGGCAGGTCCTCCCCTACCCCCAATAACATTTTCAAGCTACGCCCCTGGCCGAGTACGGGCCTCTCCTAGTTCCTAGTACTCGGTACGGCTCTACTTTATTTTAATACATTATTCATATTTTTTTGTATAAAATTGCTTTTTAGTGTTATTAGTGGGCTATCTAAAATAAATATGGTAAGTATCTATTAGAGTTTTCACTTAAAAATGTTTTTTACCTATGCTCTGTACATCGGGCACTATGTTCTGAAATCCATAAAGCCCGGATCGGATATCCTAGTACTTTTAATAAGATTAATGATTTCCGATGATAAGAACTCGTCGAAGATATCTCCCAACGAAAATCCTGCATACATCTATGGGAATGTAATATTTAATGTTCTTTTATCTGTGCGCACAACAGAATTCAGTTTCATCATTGTCTATGAATGATAATTTTAGGAAGTACGTTTTCAGTTGTATTATGCTTTTCCAATCTTAACTAAATTTTAGCATATTATGTGATGCGTATAAATACTATAGATCATATCGTCGCCTCAGAACAACAGTAGGACATTTAGTAATAATAAACAAGTTGGAAATTGCTCGTCAAACGTGGCAAATGAGGTGCGTTCGTACTATAACTAGTTTTATAATTATTTTTTGCACCCCATACTGTACTGAATGTATACTTTTTTTGCACTTCATAAAGCGCATAGTCTGATACATCATTAAAATGCATTTCCAATAATTTTTTCCCATTCCCCGTAATGTAACGGAACACCTTTGACTGTCCCTGTAATTAAACTATACATCCGATTTTCCTAAAATTTGAAATAGCTCAACAAAACTTTGCAACAATTATATCTTTAAAATTTCAGACCATTCGGAAGGCTTTAATATCATTAAAATGCACTTGCAATAATTTTTCCCATTCCCCGTAATGTAACGGAACACTTTCGACTGTCCCTGTAATTAAACTATACATCCGATTTTCCTAAAATTTGAAATAGCTCAACAAAACTTTGCAACAATTATATCTTTAAAATTTCAAACCATTCGGAAGGCTGTAATATCATTAAAATGCACTTGCAATAATTTTTCCCATTGGCCGTAATGTAAAGAAAAACTTTTGACTGTCCCTGTAATTAAACTATACATCCGATTTTCCTAAAATTTGAAATGGCTCGACAAAATTTTGCAACAGTTATATCTTTAAAATTTCAGATCATTCGGAAGGCTCTAATATCATTAAAATGCACTTGCAATAATTTTTCCCATTGGCCGTAATGTAAAGAAAAACTTTTGACTGTCCCTGTAATTAAACTATACATCCGATTTTCCTAAAATTTGAAATGGCTCGACAAAATTTTGCAACAGTTATATCTTTAAAATTTCAGATCATTCGGAAGGCTCTAATATCATTAAAATGCACTTGCAATAATTTTTCCCATTGGCCGTAATGCAAAGAAAAACTTTTGACTGTCCCTGTAATTAAACTATACATCCGATTTTCATAAAATTTGAAATGGCTCGACAAAATTTTGCAACAATCATATATTTGAAATTTCAGACCATTCGGTTGGGTAGTTTTTGCTCTGTTACATGCGGACAGACGGACGGACAGACGGACGGACAGACGGACAGACGGACGGACTGAACGACGACTATAGGTGCTACGTATTTATATAATTACGAACGCACCTAAAAATGAGATGTCTGACTTACTGCTATGAGAAACTGTGTTTGCATCTAAAGTGAAACAACTTCTGAAACACAAAGTTATGTTTAAAATACTATATCTCAGATTTTTTTTTTCAAATAAAAATTCCCTACTGTTCCACTAGATGCAGACACAGTTTTTCATAGCAGTTAAGTCAGATATCTCATCTTTGATTATTACTGGATGTCCTACCGTTGCACAGTGGAGTATTTTTCAAATTTAGACGGCCAAAAGTCAATTTTTCGAAACGCAGTTGAGGAGATAAAAATGTAGCTAATTGTGAAGATAAGTAGATGGGGATTCACCGTACATATATAAATTTTTCCGTTGCTTGAGCAAACGAGTTCCAGGGAAGGTAAAACTTGCTTGTATCAGTAAGTTTTTTATTTGTACTTTGCGGTTCGATTTTGTGCCTGCTTATTTCAGTGTGATTTTTTCTCCCTAAACTTTTCCTTACACCATATCGTTATGGATTGTTAAAGCCCATGTATATATGTTTACATTGCACATGAATATATTTATATTTGTTAATTTAACATACATGATAAAGCGACATAAAATGTGTGGTATATTTTTGAAATTCGTATTGTTAATTTCAATATTCTATAAAATATTTGTTATACATCGGGGTGGATCGGGATGATCTTTTTTGCACTAAATGAGAATTCAATATAGGGGCATTCCACGTCAAATCAGGCAGTAAAATATCATTATGTAACCCACCATCACAGATTTTAATGAAACTGCGTGTGTTTGTTCTTACTATTAAGATATGATCACCAGTAATTATTTTTGCTCCTTGGTGAAATAGTTTCTGAGAAAAAAATTGTCAAAATTTTGAAAAACTGCCATCAGTTGGCATTCTTGACTGCTCGATTTTCAAATGTAGCATGACATATATATGATCATATTTCAATATATATTCCACAAATCATCTTCAAATAATTTATGCATAATATATAGGGTACGTATTTTATGAAAAAAAAATACTGTTACGCTTATATAACATTTTAAGTGTGTCTAAAAAAATGTTTAATCTTTGAAGTCTTGATTTTTTTATGAAAAATAATGCATTAACTAAAATAGCATTATTAACAAAAGGCGGTATTTTTATTAAATTTATTTTTTGTGGGAGATATACTTAAAGGTGTCCTTTACCTGATTCTGAAATAAAAATAGTGGGATTTTGGGTGTTTTTGGTAGTATTTCCTATTTAAAAATATTTTGAGGTGCATTTCATATCAAATCAAGCAGAGTCATTCCATGTCAGTTCCCCTAAGCCATTTAATCACTGTCACAAATTTCAATGAAATTGGGTTTGTTTATAGCTTATTTTAAGACGTAATCACCTTTAATTTTCTTGATCCTAAGTAGAATATTTTTTAAGATAAAAAATATCAAAACTTTGAAAAATTGTTTTAAATTTTTTTAATGACAGTTCGATATTCAAAGAATGCATTAAAAAAAAAAAAAGTCATTTCAATATAAAATCACTAAATAGGTTTCAAATAATGTATATGTGACAAATAATGTAGGCTGATTATTATTTCTTGTTTTTTATCATGTTTAAACACTAAGAGTGTCTTTTATCTTATGAATTTCTAAAATCAAGAATTTTGTCAAAAATAATGTGTTAATCAAAAATTTATTATTAACCGAAGGCAGGGTGTTATTGCTTTTTTTTTAATTGTACGTAAAAATATCTTTTAAATGGTTATAAAATAAAAATAGTGAACATATGAGAAAAAATTATCAAAATTTTGGAAAAATGCCACGAGTTGCCATTAATGATTGTTCAATTTTCAAAGGCCTCATTTTATATATAAAATCACATTTCAATAACTAATAAAGAAATCTTCTTCGAATAATTTAAGCAAGGTAAATAAAGTATGTAGATTATGAAAAAAATATTGCTGTAATGTTAAAAAATATTTAAATGTGTCTAAAAAATTGTATAATCTTTGAAATCAAAAATATTTTACAAAAAATAATGAAATTATTAAAAAATCTTTATCAATCAGAGGCAGAGTTTCTATGACTAATTTTTTAATTTTAAATTGTACATAATGCTACATTATAACTGGATCTGAAATAAAAATAGTGGGATTTTGGTTGGTTTTAGTAGTATTTAAATCATATTTAAAATTATCAATATTTTCAAATGTTAAACCTATCCAATGTATCATCCCTGGAAAAATTTTTATTTATACATTTATTTTATTTTTCAAATTATCTTTTATGTTCGTTTCTTAAGGAAAAAAATAAACAATATTGTTTTTTAGTAAAACTTCTAGGGCGAAGAGCAATTATCCCTTTCCAAAAAAGAGAAAAATCACTAGCTCCTCACCGCCCAATAGAAATTTTCAAAATGACAGTCCTAATCTTTAAACTCATATTTGGCTGTTAATATTGAAAATTTAGCATTGAGCTGCTAATATTGGAAAAAAATTAGAAATTTCACTCTTTTGAAGAAAATTTTGACGTATTGTGCTTTAAATATATGCAAAAAATGCATAATCCATTATATTTATATCTTTCAAATAACTATATCTAAAAAAATATTTAAAACTTAATGAGTTGCACTTTTGTAACTTTATTCAGTTTCTAATGATATGTACCGTAATTTCGGGTGTATAGCCCGCAGATCAAACAATTCAGTTTGGACCCAGAAATTTTATTCAGTATTTGAAGACCAATATTTACTGTGATCTAAAGAGTTACATTTTATTTTTAAAAATTTCTGTTTCGAAACACGATTGTTTGATCCGCGGGCTATACACCGGAAATTACGGTAATTTGATTTATTTCATCACAATATTGCTGAAAGATGGATTTTCAACATATATATGTGTGTATATATATCCCTGTTCTCAAACAAATTATTTAAAAATTATTCATTTATGTTTAATAAAGCATATATATATTGTTTATACACTTATAGAAAATACATATAGTAAATTTTATGATATTATGTCAATAATGTCTAAAAGTAAAGAACTTATCTAATAGTATGTAACGAAAAATTTAACATCTGGTGTAATGACAACAAAATTTTATAATTGTTTTACTTAATTTGGATGAATGAAAAAAGCTTACATGTTTATATTTTATTGAAGTACAGGTGAAAATGTCACAAAGACATTTCTACCTCAACAACCACTGAGTATGTCACATTCACACTACAGATGATTTTTTTTTCTTTTTGATCTTTCGGGTTTGATTTCAGATGGTAATGAATTAATTAGTTTTGTTAGAAGTGTCATTGCAGTCAGCATATTAGGCTCACTATTTTTTTTTATATAATTTGTTTTGATTGACTCGATGAACAACAATATTTAAAGGGACTATTTCATGACTTTTCAATTAAAAGCTGATTTATAAATTCATCATGTTGTTTAGTTATTATTATCGTCTTAAGATAATAAGTTGATATTAAAATTTTTAAATGCAGTTTATTTGAACAGTTGAAAGTATTTTTCAATAAGAGTGGGCTGTTGATTTTAAGTCGGCTGTTGAGCAATGTAGTGTTGGTAAAGGAACTGGTACGATTTAATTTAATTTTTATTGCTGTAAATAATATTTGTTATTTTATTATTGTATGTATTATATTTAAGCAAGAGTAGAAATACACGATATCGTAGTCATTTTAGTACATCTTAGCATGAAAAGCTTCAATATTTATCATTAAACATTGACATTTTATGAAAATTTTGTTAAAATTGCTCATATTTTCACTATTTTTATTTTATAACTATTGAAAAGATATTTTTACGTACAATTAAAAAAAGTAATAACAGCCTGCCTTCGGTTAATAATAAATTTTTGATTAACACATTATTTTTCACAAAATTCTTGATTTTAAGAATTCACAAGATTAAACACACTCTTAGCATTTAAACATGACAAACAACAATAAATAATAATCTGCCTACATTATTTGTCACATATACATTATTTGAAACTTATTTAGTGATTTTATATTGAAATGACTTTTTTTTATGCAGTCTTTGAATATAGATCTGTCATTAAAAACATTTTAAAAAAATTTCAAAATTTAGATTTTTTTTATCTTAAAAAATATTTTACTTGTAATCACCTTTAATTTCCTTGATCCTGTCTTAAAATGATCTATAAACATACCCAGTTTCATTGAAATTTATGACAGTGAATTAAATGTCTTAGGCGAACTGACATGGAATGACTCTGCTTGATTTGATTTGAAATACGCCTCAAAATATTTTTAAATATGAAATACTACTAAAAACACCCAAAATCCCACTACTTTTATTTCAGAATCAGGTAAAGGACACCTTTAAGTATATCCCCCACAAAAAATAAATTTAATAAAAATACCGCCTTTTGTTAATAATGCTATTTTAGTTAATGCATTATTTTTCATAAAAAAATCACAACTTCAAAGATTAAACATTTTTTTAGACACACATAAAATGTTATATAAGCGTAACAGTATTTTTTTTTTCATAAAATACGTACCCTATATATTATGCATAAATTATTTGAAGATGATTTGTGGAATAGATATTGAAATATGATCATATTTATGTCATGCTACATTTGAAAATCGAGCAGTCAAGAATGCCAACTGATGGCAGTTTTTCAAAATTTTGACAATTTTTTTCTCAGAAACTATTTGACCAAGAAGTAAAAAAAAATACCGGGAATCATATCTTAATAAAAGGAACAAACACACGCAGTTTCATCAAAATCTGTGATGGTGGGTTACATGCCTGCCTGAACTGACATGGAATGACCCTATACGTATTTAGTAATTTTGAAAACAGTAGCTGCGAAAAACTGCGGTTTCAGAAGAATTTCCTTTCAAAAACATAACTACATGTTTTTGTAAATGCTAATGTTTTCATTTCCCTTTCAATTCGAAATGCATTCTACGATAGATAAATTGCAATTGTTGTCAGAATGTATGATCTTCGGTTGTAAAAAAGTTCCAATTTACATATCTGACCAATATATTTTTTTAAATACTGTTTGATTAATAGATTAATTTTTAATATTATACAAAAGTATCATTTGACAAACTCCAACGCGTTCATCGCCTAGATTCTGTCGGCCCATGCGAATTAAGTTTGTAAAAGAGTCTGTATATATCACTATGGAAGAAATTTCATACATTGAGCATGAAAGCAACACACTAGAAGGGGCAAAATTATCCTTACACGGAAATGTCTATGATGGAAAACACACCATGTTATTAACCATGGTTGATGGTGAAATTTGCAATGCCGCATCTGAAACAAAATCAACAATGCATTGATTCATCTACATTGTTAAAAATATTGTAAAAAATTACCTCTGTTTCTAAAGGCTCTATATTTTCTGACTAATGAGAACGCTACATTAACACCTATGAAGCGTTCTCATGGGTCAGAAAATAGATAGCCTTTAAAAACAGAGGTAATTTTTCACAATATTTTTAAGAGTGTATGAAGCTACTTCAAAAGACTTTCACAATTTGAACATAACTAACCAGATTACTTCGAAACTTTAGCTTTACTTCTTTCTGCTGAAATTTACAGCCTTCATATATCGCATCAGTGTGACCTAGATCCCATTAGTGATGAAAGTTATTCCGAAGACGAATCATCAGATGAATAACCTTGATATTTTGTCATCGAATATGTATATATATTCATTTATGTGAGATTTTGTAATATTTTATATCCATTAAATAAAATAAATGATATAAGTTATAACTAAATGTCTGATTTCATTTAATTACTTTTGATTAACTCTGTAAAAGCGTATTCATTGAATTTCATTTGTTTTTTAATAAAAATAAGATGTAAAGATATTAGGTCTACTGGAAAATTCTGTCGCATAATATTCTTTCGCGCCTACTTAAAAAAAAAAAAATCAGATTTCTTCATTAGCACCACTTTTTTGAAATGGTAAAATTTCGATAGTTTTCACATTTCACATTAAGGTGAAAACAATGGGAATTTTACCATTTCAAAAAAGTGGTGCCAATGATAAAATCTGGATTTAAAAAAAGTAGGTGTGAAAGAACATTATGCCACAGAATTTTCCGGTAAACCTAATATTTAAAAAGTAAATTTGTAAATTTTGAGCATATTTTTATTAAATATATAGTGCAATTTGATATCGATTTTAAAACATCCACAGAGTCATGATAACAAAATGGTAAAAATACTATTTATATTCGGATTTTTAAAAGGAATTGCAATATTGTGTTACAAATTTTAGTTTTTGACTTACTCTGTAGGAAAAGATGTGTCTCTATAAGATTACCCTATATGATTACTCTATATGATTATCTCTATATGAAAAGATTAATATTGAGTATTCATTAACATTTTCTTGCAATTCATGTGCATGTTACATGTTACAATGTTTTCCATATACCCTGTATATATATTTTTTAAAAAATCCTATTTTTCAATGAAAATTACTAAAAAGTGATAATAATCTGAAAATTTAATCAATAAAAAACTTTACTCCAATTTTTCAATAAGAAATATTTTTGGCCGGCTAAATCCACCAAATACTCCACTCTGCGTTGCTCTGAGGCGACGATATACAGGGGTCCCCCAAAGGCTTCGGATTAATTAACTTCTATCGGCGGGAATTGAAGAAAATGCTTTTCTAACTATATTACGCGTTTTGGAGCTACATTTTGCCATACTATGCGGTAAGAGTGTTATGTAAATAATTAATATACAGAGCCGCACAAAATAATTTATATACATTGCTGTCTATAGATGGTAAATGTCGGAAAAGCGTTTTCAATTGGATTATGCATTTTCCAGAAATTTTAGAACACTATGTGGTATCTAAAATAATCCGTAGTTCATATACAGGGCTGCAAAAAATAATTTGCATACGTTGTCGTCTATGAGCAGTAACTACAGAAAATATGTTTAAATTGGGTTATGTGTATTCTAACTTGTTTATTTATATATTTTATCTTTTGAAAAAAGAAGTTTCGTAATAATATTCTGATACCGTTAGAAAGTGCTTCATAATTTATGCGTGATTTCTGATATCTATATCCTTTTTTCCTCCTGATTATTTTTCCAAAGTTAAGATAGTTGTGAAAACACTACTGATTCTAATAATAATAAAGACGAATTATTAGCTGAGGAAAAATAAAAATACCTCAAATCAAACTGACATATATATTGATAAAATTCATCTGTGCGACCCCCCCCCCCTCCTTAAACTCTCTCCTCTTCTATATTTCCTTGTGCTTGATCGACGAAAACTTTAATAAAGCTGGCAACACTGTGCGATAGTGGCCGGTGACCACAGTAAACATGGTTCTAATCCAATCAATCTAAAAAAAACATATAAAAGCGAAATTAAAATAACAACGTTAATTCACTTACCACAATATATCGAAGTCCATAGAGGGCAGTTTAGATAATATTCATTGTAATCGAAAGGATTCAGTAAAGGAAAAATGATGCAAATACATCTTTAAAAATGTTTATTTTGTAATCGCATTCGCACATGCAACATTCTGTTGTAAATATTAACTTATTTTACAGCGCCATCTCTTGACAGTTTTCAAGTAAAACAGTCAAGAATGAAATTGAAAAGAATTTCATTCATAATTTTGTAAATATAAAAGTAATTTAGCCATATTTAGAAAGAAATATCCAAAAATACTCACAATAGAAATGTATCCCCTCGTTCAATATTTTAATTAAACAAATAGTCGGTGCAAAATTAAAAAAATTGCAGCAATTATGCAATTTATATATTGCAAAATTGTTTATAAGTACTTTCAATGTTTATTATAAAAGGTTTAAATTATTAGGTATTAAAAAAAACTGTTAATGAAGACACGAAAATTCCACTTACCTAGAACATAAATAAGTTAACAAAATAGCAAACAAAATTTTCATTATTTAATTTAAAAACTTATCAGTCACAAGATTAAAGCAGATATGTGAACTTAACAGTTTATTATAGATGAATAGTAGAATTTTCAAGATGAAATGTTAACTGATAATTTTTGAGTGTTTATCTTAGCCAGATATAAAAATGATCATTTTCAAGAGTTTATCTTAAACAGATAAAAAAAAAAAAAAAAAAAAAAAAAAAAGATTTATTTCCGAATGTTTATTGTAAGTATTCTAAAGATTAAAAATATATATATAATAGAAAAGTTGTTATTTAAAAAAATAAAACTGGATAAAGGTAAATAAAAGATACAATAGAAAAAAATAGGAAGTATCTCAATATTTTGCGCTCTCTTCCATTAAAATATTTGATGTCGTAAGCATACATAGACGAGAGGTTATGGTTACCAGTAACCCAGGTAGCACAGCAATATTGGCCAATATCGGGAACAGCGATTTCGCAATATCGGCCAATATCGGTATACCGATATTGGCCGATATTGCATGGCAAACTTTTTTTCCAATATTGGCCTATATCGGCACCCAATACCGACCGATATCGGGACCCAATACCGGCCGATATCGGGACCCAATACCGGCCGATATCGGCGGACGCCGGACCGGCCAATATCGGGGAGCGCCGGACCGGCCGATATTGGTTAAAACTGGATTCGACACTATAAAATAGCAAAGCTTTCTTTTTCAATATAGAGAGATATTGATTACCTGTCTTGACATAGTATTGGTAATAAATATCTCTTTATATTAGTGAAAAAAAGTTTGCCATTTTATATTGATGAATCCAGGTTTGAAAATATATGCATATAAATATATATTTTTTAACTATTTCAAATATTTTTTTATTTTTTTGGCTATGATAGAAATATATATTTATATATTGTTTATATGGAAAATCATAGCTAAGTTCACTGCCATGATAATGTAAAAAATATTTAAAAGGGAAATTTTTCATGATTATGTTGAAAGTGATTGCTCTGAAATAACCCAAAAATTTTGGGGAATTTTTTTTCTTTTATTAAAAGGTAGCTTTTTACGAAAATTCAAATACCATTAATAAAATAATTTATTCAAATATTTTATACATTCTGATGTTTTTTTAATTTTTTCTTTTCATGTTCAGTATTGTACGTAAAAATATTGTGTAAAATTAATAATTATACTTCTCTCATTATAAGTGTCATATGCAAAATTATATCTATAATACCAATTTATGGAAATGGTAAAGTTGAAAAGTGTTATATTGTATTATTTGAATAAAATAACTTTTATTACCATATAAGCAATTTTGATATTTTTTTTCCATATAATCAATAAAAATATTCAACATATTAAAATGAAAAAAATATTTAACTGAAATGATTTATTCTTTTCTGCCTTTACCATAAATATAGATGTTCAAATTTGTTTAACTGTATTGATGTATAAACTTTGCAAGGGAAAAAAAAAAACTAGTAAAAGTTAGTCAAAAACTATGTTAAGGGGACACAGTACCCTTTATACTTTTTCCATTTTGAATAATACCATAATATCTGTAGTGACATTATATTTAATACTATAAAGCAAATTAAATTTCATATAATTTAAAAAAAAAATCTTGCTTATTTCTATTTAACTAAAATTTAAATTTAAAAAAAAATTTAAATCCCAACTGATTTTTTAAATATCAATATTTTTTGTTTCAAATATTTTTCCCCACATTTCTTAGATTATACTACATAAAACTGTGCCATGGATTTTTAGATGTATGGGATATTACATTTAATATAAATCATTTTCTCTTTTGTATAATAAAAAATCAAGGAAATTCAACAAACTCATCATTGAAATTACAGAAATTTCTGAAGCAAAAAATATTCATATTTAAAAAAGTAGTAGAGATTTTTAAAAAGTTAAAAATTATTCAAAAAATTTTAATTTTAATTAAATAGGCATTTCTGTAAGATTATATACATATATTTCCATTATAGTATTAAACATAATGCCACCACAGATATTACAATACTATTGAAAACTAAAAAATAGTTTAAAAGGTACTGTGTCCTCTTAAGTTACATATGCAAAATTCTACCTTTGTTGTTTTTTCAAACTTAACCAGAGATGTAGTGGAGGGTATACGGGGGTATACGTCGTATACCCTCTGGATATTTTAAAGAACACCGTATACCCCCTGTTTCTCAAGAAAGCTATAGTATATATGCACGAGGGAATACTCTCTGCCTTGAGCGTATACCCACTGTTTTTTTATGACTACACCACTGAACTTAACTTTTATTTATTATTCCAACCGAATTAACTCAGAAGAAAATTTATATTTTATCTGTATGGCCATCATCCTGAATCAGAGACTTACCGATTCTGTAGTGTTGGAAGATGAATACTCTCTTTCTTATGCTCACTCTACATTCTGGTGGTTTCTCTTTTTTTTTTTCTTACCAATGTTCAACGTTCTTCATTGAAACATTAACTTTTTGAAAAACTCATAAGTAAATGCTACTTTCCTCATTAAAAATTCATATGTAAAATTATGTCCGTTATACCAATTTGTGGTTATAGTGAGGTTGAAAAATTGAATATTTAAAAAAATCAATTTATCATAAGCAGATTTCCATATTTTATTTTCACATAATCAATAAACACGCAACCATTATAAAAAAAAAAAAATAAAAATAACGTAGCTGAAATGATTTTTTTTTTAATGTCTTTACAATAAACGTTAACATAGTATTTATATGCAGTAGATCTTTATAATGGAAACCAAATTTTTGCATAATATTGATTATTTCACATATTGTTAAATCGCCTATAAAAATTATCGAAACATGCTGGGACAAAATCAACACATTGCTTAATCCCAAAATTTTTACATTTAATAACAGCAATATTTTCATTTTAAAAAAATCTGAATTAAGGAGATAAAGATGAAATAATGTTTGAAATTTAATCCTCTAAAAGGTGCAATATTTTTGCAATACGGATTACAGGTGCTTCTTAAGTACAAAATTCATTGCTTACATCTCAAAAGCTGTGCATTATATAGGATTATAAAGATCTTCTACTGTATAAATGAAATGTTACCCCCTCTCTCCACCACACCTGAAAAAAAAATTTGGTACTTTTTGGTTAGCCGGGCGCCAGTGTTATATTTACATACACATATCTGTACATATATGTGTGTGCGTGTGTACATATATATGTATGTAAATGGCTGAACCGAAAAATGCAAGCAAAATTTGGTTGAAAAAAGTAATCCACCTGTTGTTTTTTTATTTATTTAACCAACTTTATTTTAGTTACTCCTACATTAAAAATTAGTAAAACATTAATTTATATTTTATCTTTATACTCCCTTCATTCTGAATGAGAGTCTGACTATACTACTGGGGGATAAACACTTCGATGGGATTTTTTTATTAAATAAACACAATTGCCAGCAAATACTGAGGCAAATATTTATATTATAAGTTTTAATGGCAGTGTAAAATTGAAAGTGCAACTGAAATGACCATTTAAAAAAAATATGTTACAAACAATGTCAAACTAAGCGAGAAAATCTATTCTGGAACTAAAATTTTTAATAGTAAGTTTATTATTTCTATTTGTAATGTATTCATATGAAGTAAAAATAAAATCTTTCTATTTTTAATGTACATACGTATATTCAAAAAATTTATATTATTTTATATTTTCAAAGAAAATTTAGCAGCAAAAAAGCTCTTATTTGTAAAAAGAAAAAAAAAATCAATTTTTACAGAAAAATGTTCTTCCCCCCCCCCCCCCAACACTTGAATCTTTCTAAAAATTATACATCCCTACAAAAAGTAGACTAACATGACATTAAGGCTATCTAAATTCCATTTCATAATTTACAATACCTACTTAAGTTTATGTAAGCAGAAAGAAATTGTGACTGATAGAAGGTAGAAATTTTTTAAAATATATTTCAGGTCATTTCCCCAGCCCTCAAAAAAATTAATAGATAAAAAATACTTTGAAAATATCAGAAATTATACAAAGGACAAAATAGCTAATTTTCTTTACATGTTTTCTCTTTTGAGTCAGGGGGGGGGGGGGCTGAAGATATAAAATACATTTTAGAAATTCAAATTGATACATTCTCTCAATTACACATAAGTAAGGCATTTGAAATAATTAGAAATCTAAAAACTTAGCATTTAAATATCATCATAATTTATATTTCGTTAAAAATTCTAATTTTAGATAGATTTTATATGAGTCAATTTTTATCAACTGTTTTTCTCTAAGATAAAAATTTACAAGGTGATTTTAAAAGTTTGTAAATTTATTTTATAAATTGCATTTCATTGAAATATCTTAAACATTGGATACTAGTTTTAAAAATGATAATACAAAAATTAGAAGTCAATTCTTAGAATTTAAATAAAAACTTACCATGTATAACAAATAAAATTTATTAATCACAAAAAAGAATTAAATGTTTTTTTATTTACAAACTATTATTAATCATATTTATTATTTAACAAAAAATTTTTCGACAAATCATCTATTTCTTGTTAGTCATCTTCTTCTCATTTGAAAAGTGTTTCTATCCCTGTCGTCAAATTCTGCAAGCACCTTTCCAATGCAGCTAGAGATAGCAGTGGTTTCTGTTCCTTCAAACTTCATTTCCACACTAGCTAGAAAAGTACAATGAATAAAATCACAATCAGACCAAGTACATTTTTGCTATAACAATTTATAATTTGCTATAGCTTTTTTTTTTTCACAAACAAATTTTAAATGGGAGATTTGAATTTATTCACCAAAATTTCGGCTTGAAAATGAAATATTTTTACTTTATTATATTAATACAATAGACTCCCTCAAATCTGCACAGCTTGGGACCAGAATTTGAGCAGATTTTTGGTCATTGCTTTCTTTGTTTATATTTTTTAAACAGTAATTTGAATGTAATAATGCAATCGAAATTATAATGAATGCTTACTTATAGTAAAATATTAAAATAATTAAGTAAAATAATAAATTGAAATAATATAAATTAAGATATTTAAAAAATAATTATATTATTAAAAGTAAACGTCAAGTAAATAATAATGCATAATTAAATATACGTAATAAAGATTATAATACATTTTTCTTGAATTATTCAACCAAACTTGCCTCACAAAGGTACCCTACTAATGCATATCAAAATCATAAAATAAAAAAGTTTTATTTCAGGTTTAGCCAGACTTAATAACCAAAAAAGCTTGATTAATACATAAATATATTTGGTAAGAAGATTGCAATTACCAGTGATATCAGCAATATCTAGAATTTTTCAGAAATAAATTTATACTATTTGCTTCATGAACAAGGAAGAGTTCAGTCACATTAACAAGAGTTACATTAAAATACACATGGAATTATATAAAAATAAAAAAGTCTGTAATTTTGTCCCTACATATGAACTGAAAGTTCTATTGTTTACATATTCGATGATGTGCGGATTTGAAGAAGTCTACTGTATCTAATAGTTAGTGCTAAAATCACACAGTACTCACAACTTTATTGTTTAATGGTTTTATAAATCAGAAAACAAAATTGCAAACCAACTACTTAACTTACAAACTGAAAACTTACAATTTTAAAATTTCACTTCAGTTTTTTTTTCCTCTTACAAAATTTGAACATAATATTCAAAAAGGCATTTTCAAATTAAAGTGAATTTTCAAAACTAAAATTCTTTATGAAAATAATAAAAGTAAAAATAGTTTCTAAAAAAGTACACTTTTATAAGCATTCAATGTTTATCTTTAGAATCACACCTAATTTCACGACTACAATTTATATCTTAAAAAAAAAAGAAAAATCTGTTACAATGCATTAATTTTACAAAGACCCCAACTATTGAAAAATCACTGCTTTGATGTATTACTTGATAAATAGCATGAATATGTGAATTTATTTAAAATATATATAATATTTGTTCTACTTATCTTTTAAAATATAGTAACAGGGGAAAATATAACTTAAATTGTTATACAGGATTTCTATTCTAAACTATTTTTTATAACATATAATCATAAATTAATTACTATATGTACTCACGTGTAAATAAACACCAAAATTTTAAAAGAATGAAAATAATTCCATTTTATTATCAGTATTTTGGAATAGTTTTCATCAGGGCTGTCTGCCCACCTACCCGCCCAAAAGAAACCTGGGTGGGCTTTTTAAAAAAAAACCCACATAAAAGTGGGTTTTATTGGTTTATACGAGTTTTTTGCTGCACAGTATCATTTATTTTCAATTACTACTTATTTGTTATGATTCTGTTATACATGTAAGATAAAAATTTAATTAAATTTAGGTTTTCAGATATCTTTGTATAAAAAGATAAAAATGATTTGAAGGAACCGCAAAACGCAAACCTCAGCAAATTAAAATTATTTAAAAGGAAAAATGACTATTTATCATTCATTATCTAATATGTAAAAATGAAAATTTGTCCGTCTGTAATTCTATACAAATCATAAGTAAAATTGAAATATTAAATACAGCCACAACTGCAAAAATACATAATACATTATGAACACATTTTCTATGTACTATTAAAAAAATGAATTATAACCTATACACTATAGTCATTTTTCCTATGTAGTCATAAAAAATTAAAAATGCAAGTTCTTTGGATTATATTAATTTGATGAGGGTTGGGTCTTGCAGTTCTTTCAAATCATTTTTAATTTTTATGCAAAGATGTCTGAAAATCTAAATTTAATTCAAGTTTTATCTTACATATATAATAGAATCATAACAAGTAAGTAATTAAACATAGTTGGCATTGTTCAAAGAAACGTGCAGCAAAAAACTACAAAAACCCGAAAGAAACCGAAAAACCCACACGGGTTGGGCTTTAAAAAAAAAAAAAAAAAAACTTTTTTTTCAGCCCTATTTGATTGCAGAATTCATATTAATCTTCCTTGATTAAAATTAAATTAAGACCAAGATTACTACTGTTATATCTATTATTAAATATTGTTATTCAAATGGATGGACATGTTATATCTCTCAAATTTTGGGGTTGACTAATGAGAGTATATACGGTAATAAATTATAAACAATGATTTTTTTTTTTAAAGAAATATTAAAATTAAATAAAATAAATTATCATTAATAATTAAAAAATCAATAAAAATTAGGAAACTTAAAAAATAAAAAGTTATTTTCTATTCATATATATATTTTTTTATTGTTCCAAATATTTCATTGTTGCAGTTTCACAGCCACTAAACATATTTTGACGTAAATGACTTGGTGCATATTAACTGCATTGTTTTTGTAATTCGTAAATAGTTGTAATAACAAAGATTATTTGGAGATTTATCACCTGCGGCTAGGTAGAACAAAAATGCCTTAGAATCAATTTATAATGAAGTTCTAAAAATATTAAAATGGCATATTGTCATTGGAAATACACAAGCATAATTTTAATCATTCTAGAATATCAAGAAAAGAGTGAAAAATCAAATTACAAAATTCTTTCTTTACATATAAAAACCAAGTTAAATAAAAGAGTGTAAAAATACAACATTGACTGCAATATAGAGACCCATGCTGTGTGTGTTAAACTCAATCTTACACCATTTTTGAGGGCATCTCCAGCACATAGCACAGAGGCAGAAGCCCCTCTGTCCCTATATGGGCCCACACAAGCCAGGAAATATATGTATGATTGATTAAAAAACTGACATGTTTCAATATAATACAGTAGACTCCTTCAAATCCGCACAGCTTGGGACCAGATGTTGTGCGGATTTCTGGCCATTGCTTTGTTTACATTTTTTAAACAGTAATTTTAATGCAATCAAAATTATAATGAATGATTGTGATATTGTAAAATATTAAAATAATTAAGTAAAGTAATGAACTAAAAGGATAAAAAGTAAGATAATTTAAAAACTGATTAAAATATTAAAAGCAAAGTTCAAGTAAATAATTAATAATGCATATTTGAATATGCACAAAAAAAAAAAAAATGAGATCATTTTCCTTCAGTTATTCAATTTGAGGGAGTCTACTGTATTAACAAACTTTATTTTTACACAAAAAGCATCTTATACACTTTTTATTCTTCAATATCAATCGACAAATTTTTTCTCCTTGTAAATATTACTTAATCACTAAAATTGGAGGTTGAAAAATAGATGATTTTTAAAATGCAAGGTTTAGCATTATACAGAATCTTGAAATCTTGCCCAAGAAGAATTTAACAGGTAGAAACTGCTTATTCATAAAACTTAAATTGGTACTTTTCGGTTAGCCAGGTGCCATTGTTACTACATACATATATGTAAATATATATATATACATATATTATATATATACACACATAAATATATGTATATGTAAATATATATATATATATACATATATTATATATATACACACATAAATATATGTATATATACGTATATTTAACACTGGTGCCCGCCTAACCGAAAAGTACCCTTAAATTTTTGGGAAATTTGCATTTATTAATGGTTTCTTAATAGACATCAGATAAATAATAGTGCTTTAACATAGCCATTATAAAATTCATTACAAGAATTCCATAGCATGTATGATGTGCCAGAAAACTTGGAAAGTTAACTTGGGCGATAAATGCTTAGGATGTTGTTGCAATCTTTTGGCGCTTGGTAAGATGATTTGGTAAATTTAAAAATAAAATATTACAAATAATATAAATATAATATTAATAAAATATAATTAAAATAAAAATTTGGTAAGAAGCTAAAACAGACAACTTTTGACAGTACAGATGTCATATTCGCCCCATATTGGCGCGATTTTTTTCGGTTGCCAATTTGGCGAAAACATCAACATCATAAACTACATAATCCGGGTTACCACATCAGGCAAAATAACGACACTTTGGCGCAGGTTAAGTACCTGTTGCCTATATGATATTGGCGACAGAAAAAAATCGCGCAAATATGGGGCGAATATGACATCTGTGCCCTTTTGACAACATTGCTTACTTTTTTACCAGTCGCGCCAAGTGGCACAAGATAGGGAACTCTTCCCAAATGATTAAATTTCTGTATATGACTTAATTAAGAACACATTATGCAAATTAAAGATAAACAAAATAAGGAGTTTAAAGATTTTTTAACTGTATTGGTGGTAGGAAGAAGCATTATACAGAATCTTGAAATCTTACCCCCCCCCCTTCCCCACCAGATAATTTATCAGTAGAAATCTTTTTAAAAAATCTCAAATGATTAAACTTAAATAAGAGGAATCAGCTTTAACAATGTATCAATTTTTTTTTGGATGGAGTAAAAAATAAACCAATAAATAAATAAATAAATAACAAAGTGAATATAAAAAGAATAAATAACCTTTGATTGTAATTGTTTGATGACTGATTTTGAGTCTTTTAACGATTTTTATATTTTGAAAATTATGTTCAAAGTAGCAAATATGACAAAAAAAAAATTCTATACTCTCCCTTCCCCTCCCCCTTATAAGGGAAGAAGAAAAAAAAAATTCTCGCATTTTTAAATTAGGATATTTGAAATGTTTATTCCAAATTCTCATAAAAAGGACCTCAAGGTTATATAAATTGCTCACAACTTTAATTGTACTTGTGCCATTTATGTAAGTAAATCGTTTCAGTTACGTACAATAAAAAAAAAAAAAAAAATCACGTTTTAATATAAACAATTACTTCAAGAATAAAGTAAACGGACAATTTAATTAATATATAAACAACGAAAAAGTGTTTTGGTGTTACTTACACGGTTAAATAATATACTGACTCAACTACTAGCAAAAATTCATATGCATTTGTTTACAATCATTAGTGACGAAAATCTTTAAGCATAATATACATTCCGAGACAAGTATAAATATGATATGAACAGAAAATACACACTACACAAGAATATGGATAACTAATCAAGTAATAATACCAATGTGAACAAAAAACAATATTTCAAAAATAAGTTTGAATATATGAAATGAGTCTGATTATATGTATTCAATAAACAAACATTATATGAAATATAAAGAGCACTTACTCGTTTCACATAAAGATGTAACTTTCGGATTTCAAGAATGACACACCTCATTTTTCCATACTACCATCAACATATAAATATTCTCGTTTTTTTTCTATAAAATGGGACAACAAATCTGCAACAGCATACCAGAAAGACGGCGGCCATGTTGGGTAATTGTCTTGTATCTGATTGGTTGGTTGGCTGGCACATCCTTGCGATCATTGCTTGTGTCGATGTCGACCGATGTTGCCCGACATTGGCCAATGTGAGTTTTTCTACATGGATTTACAGAACTTAAAATGTTATTATAATTGTTTCCTGTTTTCTACCTTCCCACAAAAAGTGCAATTTGTGAATAAAAAATTAAAATATTCATGATTCCAGAAGTTTTAATGTTACAAATCCAACATCGGACAACATCGATCAATATTGGCCAATGTCGGTAAACATGACCGGTCTTTGCCGATGCACACCAAGATTGGCCGATATTGGGCAGTATCGGGCCAATATTGCTGTGCTACCTGGGAAGTTCGAATAGAAATATTTGCCCGCTGTTTGATTTCCTGATTATTACAGTTGAGCATATTCGAGGGGTAATTAATCATATATAACCGAAGGGATGTTCTTTCTAAAACCTAGTAAATGAATTTGCATATTTTAGGAACTGTTATCTTAAAATAATTTAAATTATATTGTACAGTCGTGGAAAAAAAAGTAAACACCCCATGCTAACTATCCAACAAATTATTGTAGAAGAAAGTTATTGTTAAAAAACGATTGGAAATAAAGTCTACTTTTAAACGATGCATATAAAATTTACTTATGGGGACTTCTACATATTAAAATGAACTCAAACTTTGCTTTTTTCACTAGCAATACCCAAGTCTGACACTATAAATGAATTCTACACCCTTCGATTAGCCTAAATCTAAATTTTCATGAAATTCGTACGAGTAGTTTCAGAGAAATTAATTATTTTAAAATTCGCATATTTTAGGGGTTGTATCCAATCTGAAGTTCAGTACTCGATTCTTAAAATGCCACAAAATGACTGTGACACTTCTATTAATGTATTATTTTTTGCCAATATGACCATTTCACTCGCTTAATGCTTAATGTGTTTTGACTATTGCCAGCCCAAATGTTTCAATAAAAAGAGTGAAACATATATTCTTAAAATTATACTTTCCTGCACATCATAGACGATTAACTATGATGCCTCCCCCCCCCCCTCAAGTCATGATGAGCCCCTTAAATCATGATTTTGGCAATTTTTAAGCATAATTTGAAAATTCCTTGCAAGGAAAAATTGAAATTAAGAATTCCTATAAAGCAGGACATAATAAGTATAAATCTATCAAAAAAATTGTAGGTTGCAATTCATATTTTTTCGAATATTAATTTCATAATTCATATTATAAATATTTTTAAATTACAAATTCAATGTATTTATGTTTGGATTTTTTATTATTACAACCACTGAAAAAAAATTATCACGTTAAGTTTATAATTTCATGAGATATTAATAAAAATATGAAAATGTAATTTAACATTAGAAGCTCTAAATTTTGAATATTTATAATTCAAAAACTTATCATCCAAATAACATGAAATTTCGTTTCTAGGCATAGTTTGAACCGAAGAATTAAAATATATCGTCAAAATTGGGTGTTGCTATTGAAAAAAAACAAAGTTCGGTCTGGTTTTGATTTGTAGATGGCCCCCCAAATCAAATTTTATATACATCCTTTAAAAGTATAGTTTATTTCCAATCATTTGGTACCTGTAACTTTTTTCTACAATAATTTGTTGCAGAGTCAGTAGGGGTGTTTATTTTTTTTTTCCCCACGACAATACTTATTTAGGTAACACAGTTCTTTAAGAAAAGATACTGGATATCTAATTACCTAGAAAGCAATACAATTTAAGTAAAATGCAGCCCACACTATATTATATGTTCTCGTCTTATAGGACTAAATGAGAAAAATACATCTATATAAAAATAGAACAAATACGACCATAGTTTTGGAAACCATTAATTAGCGGTTCATTTTATCAATTGTAGCAGAGTTGGACTTCTTATCTTTATATACCAATAAGGATAAGCGGATTTTTTAATGTTTATATCAAACTATTAAAATAATCTACGTAAACTCTCTTCTACATTTTTTATTATATGCATACCATGTACTGCCGGATGAAGTCAGACATTAAATAATTGTTCCCAAAGAAAAGTGTTTCTTTTTCATTCCTTTTTATGGAGGTGATTGAAGAACTTTTTTTATCATATTTCTTTTCATTAACTAGTCTATCTACAGAGAGTTTAGAATTAACGTTCATCTTTTCTACTAACTGAGTAAAAGAGTATCTAGGTCGAGAATCGAACCAACAATCTTTGGTTTAAATTGTTGATGTTCTCCTAATTGAGTTAACTTTGCCAACCAGCTGACAAAATTCACACAGAGAACCTTTCGGCAATAACATTTGCTCAGTCATGTAGACAGCTCCAACTCCATTGGACAATGGAAGCATAGATACACTTTATTATTACTATCATTATTTTAACACTTTCGCTGCCGATCCCGCGCCAGCTCGTGATGACATCAGGCGTTGACGCGGGATCAGCAGCGAAAGTGATCAGAAATTTTAAATTGATACCGGAAATTTCGAAAGAAGATATTTTACTTTACGTTATCGCTAAATGTCTTTTATTAAATAAAGCGTAAGATACTATTCTTTATTTCTGGTATGAACACTAAATTTCTGGATAAAAATGGAGGCCAACTGGCAAATCTGTTTGGTGGCACTCAAAGTGTTAACACAATCAAACTTATTGGTAACGATATCAAACGAGCTGCATAGTGTCGAGCGGTTGTCATTCTAGGTAGTTCAATTGGAAGAGCACTGGCAATTTAAGTCAAAGATTGTGGGTTCGGTTCCCGGACTGGCCTTTTTTTCACTCAGTTAGGAAAATTTCAACCTCTAGACTAACTGATATATTTGCGAATCAGTATGGTTGTCAGTATCAGTATGAAGCGTCTCAAAATAAAACAAAAGTTTTCGGGTTTTTTTTTTTTTTTTTTTTTTTTTTTTTTTTTTTTTTCAGAGGTACAAACGTAATCAAATCAGAGGTGTCCCTTTTGATATAAGGGCTTCTGAAAATGAGGTTGAATTTATGAAGAATTATCTTGAAGGAATTTCAAAGGCAATAAATTAATGAATATTTATACAGGAGAGAAACAACATCAGCACCTCTATAACATCTTCATAGGTAATTAATTGGTAAAGTGATTTTTTTTCTGTAGTTACTGCTTATGTCAAAATAAGGTACAGCATCGTGACAGCCCGTATGGCCTACTTTGGAGCCAAATAATGACGAAGGTACTGATATGTGGTCTTTAATACTGGAATTATGTTTTTTAACACAAAAAGTTGTACGAGATCGCCTATTTCCAATAAGTAAGGTTTCTTGTATCATGCAGAATAATGTGACAAACTTGGTGATTTGATCGTTTTTCTGCGGCTGTTAAATAGTTAACTTTACACAAGGTCCCCCGGTGACCCAAATGTACTACTTCTGACTCTGACAGTTTGCAGATGTCCATTTTCGAATTATATGTATTTCCTGTAGCAATTACAAAGAAAATTGAAGGGGTTTAGCAGTGGCCTTTAAAGCATTTAACATGGAACGACCCTTTTTTACCCGACTGCCAAGAAGGGTTATGTGTTTCACGAGTATCTGGGTATTTGGATTTCTTTATACCCTCGAAACATCCCAGCGGCTGGATGGATTTTAATGAATGAGGTCTCTATCGATTCGTTTTAACCGTCCGATGGTTATAGGCTAAGTTTTGTTTTTATAAATTCAAAATGGCGGTCGTAAAATACAAAATGGCGGTAGAGACGAAAATAAATTTTTGTGCACCCTATTTAGTGGCATATCATTGGATAGGTCTTTCAAAATAAAGGCGATGTTTCATTGACTATTTTACAGTCAGAAGCAAAGCGTTATAAGTAAGCGAACAAACTTAATGCTGGAATAAGGCGTAAATTAACACAGTTGCGCCACCTTGTGGACGGAGTGATAATTCACATACGCGGGCTTTTAGTGTGGCGCGTATTTTCTAAATCTTCAGTCACTCATGGAAATGAATGTTGTTTGCCATAATTATTGCAAAATAGTGGCGTAGCGAGAGGGGCATCCAGACGCACTTGACACCACGAAGTTTTCTTCGCGTTGTCAGAAGCACTTCAGTTATTAAACAAGGTGAAAAAACCTTTACAATTTTAGTGGTGTCAGTAAGAAAACAGTTAGGTATCTACCTGTAGTTCATACTCCTTCCGCTACGTGGCGCATGACCTTGATTGATGTGACCTCGCTTTTAATCTTGTGGTTACTTCTCCCATTTAAGATAGGACGCTTACTTATATCGCTTTGGTCAGAAGCTCCGTTTAAATATTACACAACCTGGAAGTTGTATAGCTAGGATCTCTATCTTTACTGCAACTCTAACCTTCATAAACATCTATAGGCCTCATCAAAATAGTGTTTATAGATAGGAACTAACAATTAAACACAACTTAAAAGTCATCAATACAAATAAATAAAAAAAATAGGTAAGTAATATAAAAGATAGTTTCACATTGATGGGAAATAATTAATTAGTTCGCTTTTTATGCAGTCGGGTTTTTTTATTTTTTAAATTTTATTGTTTCTTTTATTTATTTTTTTTTTTTTTGAGTTTTTCATAATATAGTTTCGATATATTTTAAAACTGTTTTATGAAGAAAAAGGATTAATCAAGAAAAATGCAATTCTTATGGTAAAATTTAAATTTTTTTAAACAAAATTCAGGAAAATTTAAAACAACACTTCTACAATTTTGAACTTTTTGGAAAAAAAATATTTTTCACGACTTGCTAACAAATGTGCTCTACAACTCTAAAGACCAGATTTCTAAAATGTTTACTAGTTTAAGAAAGAAAGAAACAAAATGTTCTGTCATAAGGTAAAAATACGGTAAAAAATTATTTAAATTACTTAAAATCCTACCCTTAATTCTATGAATTACGCCATAAGGATTATTCATATTAAAAGTCAATTTATAAATATATGTTGAAGTTTTAGCATTTTGATCACACAGATATACTGAAAAGACAGAAACTGAAAAAAATTATTTTAATAGATTGCAACTCTGAATTATTTAAAAAGAATGAAATGCAGAAACAATCCTTTTTTGCTTATTTGTGATTGTTGAATATTTACGAAATTTTGTGTGCGTTACACTACGAATGTCTAAACTCGAATTCAGAAAATTCGAATTTTACTAAAATGATCATTTTAGCAAAAATCTGAAAAATTGATATTTTCGTCGTTTTCCCGAAAATAAAGGTTATCAAGTCCATTTAAAAGATTATCCCCCCATAATCACAAAGAAAAGCAATGTTAGAATCGCCATGTGAATCACTGAATTCTTTTGAAAGTGAAGTATTCAAAGTATTTTGCCATAATTTCAGATCCCTCCCTTCGGCACGCACAATAATAACTAATAAATTTTTGACACATGAAAAAAGCCCTGCATTGCTGAAGAACGATTTATACGGTTTCTGAATTATGAACAGTGAAATAGTCAATTTTTTTACTTACTTATTTATTTATTTTGCTTCATATAAACAAGGCTTTCAAAATTGGTGTGGGCAGTCAAGCCTTAATGCTGCTAGTATGTTTGGCAGTTACTCAGGATTGTAAAGTATATTGAAAAAAGCCAATTCGTTGATTTTTGTCCTTCAAAAAGTGAAACAATCCATATATTTAAGTGATTTATTTTCACTTTAGTCTTAGTTAATGTACTTTTAACAAAGCCTATACAAACGCACATTGTCCTGAAGTACACTTCTTTCTTTTCATTTGTAATTTCCATTCAAATTGTACAAGTCGTGTATCATCAAAAGTAAGAACTTCTTGACGATTGTGAGTTTATTAGCATATTTTATATTGTTTTAGGAGTAAGGTTTTTAATCGGAAAATGAAAACGTGTATGATTTTTAAAAATGAAAACAAATTTTGTCAAAACATTTTCCAGAGATAAGAGAGCGCACCAGTTTTACTTGTTCCAGGGCGGCTGAATATTTATCTACGTCACTGATGAAGAGTTTATTCAGTATTTTCTTTTTTCGAAATTTTTCGAGTAAGTGCTAATGGAGACCTTCCTTGTAAGAAAAAAAGAGGAGATGAGATGATCGACTCTTCCTTGATAGACACAGTTAGCAGCTTCTAAACAAGAAATTTTGAAACTTCACCTTTTTCCTTTTATTGAAGTAAAGAAAAATATATAATTCTTCTCTTAACCATTCAGCCGCGGGTAATTCTCATATCGCATTTAACATATTCTATACAATTCCGAGCAGCACGCGGTTTTCGCGATCCAGTGTTGCCAGTGGGCTACATTTAAAAAATTCAGATTGCTTGATTACCACCACTTTTTTAAATCGTATAATTCAGCTTATTCTTACATTATTTAATCTATAATTAAATAAAGTGACTATTTCTATTTCAAAAAAGTGGTTGGAATCAAACAATCTGAATTTTAAAAAACAACCCAGCTGCAACACTTAAAAACATGCCGCGGTTTTATCCAAGAAAATGAAAAAATCGCCCTCGGCTGAAGGGTTAAAATAAAATTTAAATAAAATATATTTACTCGTATAAAACCGCACTTTTATAAGAAATACCGCATGATCCAAAAGGCGTAGAAAAAATAAAAAGTTCAAGTATTCGAAAAGTATGCACTGTAAAAAAAAAAAAAAAAAAAAAAAAAAAAAAATGTTTCTTAATCTAGGAAAATAATATAACCACAAACAAAAATATCCAATAACCTCTTTCGAATAAACCACTGTTACGAAAAGCATTCTTTGTCTTTAGAAACCACATAAGCTAATATATTTTTGAGATTCATAGAAGCATTTAAACTGCCACTGATTTTCGAAAAGTTTCTGAGTAGATTAGATAGTGCATGTATTAATCAGTTTTCCCAAACTGGAATATACGTTTATCGGATGCTATCAATTTTCAAGTAAACATTTCCATGTCCAATAAACATGTTTTACATACAAACATGATAAATTAATAGCATCGAAATTATCAGTAAAATTAATATTATTTTGTTACTCTTGCATCTATAAATTCAGTTACGTAGCTGAAAATGTTTAATAACACCACAAACTTCGATTCTATAACATATATATATATATATATATATATATATATATATACACAACATACATATATTTGTAGAATAACTGCACATTCATTTTGTGGAATAAATGAACGTCTACTCTGATCGGTGTCTAGAAATAATAATTCCAGGCAGATTCTTGAGGAAATTATAACACTTTAATATTCTTTATTATGTGGATGAAAATATTTAGAGATGAGGTATTTACATTTAAGTTAGACATAAAAAATATAGCTGCCAGGGGACATACTGCTTTACCGAGGTCCGCTGACCAGGTATTTGGTCGACACGACGTTTCAGCACGTCTGCTCACACGAACAATCAACAGTCATCTCTCTGTTTTCACACAAATGTTTTTGTAGATTCAGCAGTTTTTCGTAGGCTCAGAGGTTGAGGTGGATCGTCCAGAGCCTCATCTAAAGATTTTGCTAGTCTTTGCAGTGCAGAGTTCAAATTCTGTCACCACAAATTCGGCCTACCTGACAGGGCTGGGTCCTCCCAGTCACCCATCTACCTTACAGGCCAGACTGGTACTGGACTACTTTTTCCAGAACATATAATATGCACAAAAAACACACAAACAATATAAAACAAAATAATAGTAAAATCAACCACTAAATACTGATGATTAAAAGTTTTCAGTCCTTAAATAATGTTTTTAGAGTTAGAAGAATAGTAAATTTTTTCTGCCTGTCACTTGGAAGCAGTTCTTTTCACAGTTTATTCATAATAGTACAAAAAATATATCAATACCAGACAGTTTAAAAAAAATTAAAAACACAAAAATCACTTAAAGCTCAAATATTTCGTCTTAGACAGTAGAAGTCCAAGGCTTCATGTGATCTGCAGCGCTTGATCCTAGATGTGATCTGCAGCCTTTGCAGCGCTTGAGGTCGTATTTGGACCCTCATGGTGTCCAACTTTGCTCACGTTGTACCGATCGTTTCTTTTTACTTCAGTAATCTCATAGGGACCAAGAAACTTAGGCTTTAGTTTGGTACCTGCCCTAAACTGTGTTTTTTGAATGGCCACCAAATCACCGAGTTTATAGGTGTTGGCCTTTTTTCGCATTTTGTTGTACGTTTTCATGTTTTCATGTTTTCCTGTTGTATTTTTAATATCTTTTGCTTAGCTATTTCTCTATTCGAATTTCTTTCCGATATGAACGAATTTAATTCCTCATCATCTAACAGCGTTTTGATTTGCAGGTCGGATTTCTGCCGCAGTTTCGTTCCTGTCAGTAATTCGAATGGTGTAAATTTTGTACTTCTCGATACGGTACTATTCATGATACGTTGTACGGGCGCGACAAATTTGTACCATTTAGTGGGGTCTTCTACGCTAAGTTTTGCCAAAATTGGGATAAGAATTCGGTGTATTCGCTCTATTTGACCGTTTCCTCTAGGTATCCCTGTTGTTAAGAGAATATGCTCTATGTTCGCTTCCTTACAATATTTCTCAAAATCAGCAGAGGTGAATGCTGGTCCTTTGTCGGTAATGATTCGCAATGGATTTCCGAAAATATCATGTTGTTGGGTTAACTTATCGATGACTTCTTTAGCGGCTCTAGTTTTGACGGGGTATAGCCAAACAAATTTAGTAAATGCATCCACAACAGTAAAAATATGATTGTAATTTTTATTACTAGAAGGCATGGGACCAATGTGATCTACGTGATAGGTCTCGAGGGGCATATTTTGTTTGAGGATCGGGTTTACCAGACCTTATCCTTTTCCTTGCTTTTTATTGCAAAGTATACACTCTATGCAGTTGGCAATGACGCTTTCAATTTGCTTTCGTAATTGGGGTATAAAATAATTTTCTTTTAAAATAATTTCAGTTTTAGCCACCGCGTAATGACCTTTGTTATGAACGTCGCGTATTATTTCCTTTTGCATATTGGTAGGAATCATCAGAAGTTCTCTGTCATTTTCATATTTGTATACGATGTCGTTTCATATAAAATATTCTGAACTTTCATTTTTTTCAATTAACTTTTTTATCGCCTGTATGTGTTCGTCCTCTTGTTGTGCGTTCTTTACTTTTAATGTTAATTCATCATGTGAAAGGGTAACTATTAGTACTGTATTTCTACTCAATGCGTCTACATGTTTCATTTGGGATTCCAATTCCTGTAAGAATAGAGCCAATCTGGCTACTTTTGGCGTAATGGTTTTTTTGTCCATTGTCTTTTGAAACGCGGAACAATCTGTCACAATTTTAAATTTCGTGCCTAATGAGTAGTTTGGGAATTTTTTAACCGATTCTATTTCCGCGAGTGTTTCCAATTCGTAACTCGAATATTTTGCTTGAGTAGGTGTGGTTTTACGGCTCATGTAATGAATAGGATGTAAGTTTTTGTTTTCATCTTCTTGTAGTAGGACACTACCAAAACCTATGGCTCTTGCATCGGTGTGCAATTCTAGTCTAGCGCCTCGTCGGAATGTATGCAATACTGGGGGGTTAACTAGTTTTTCTTTAAGAGTCTCAAAAGCTTGTTTTTCGAGGATTCCAAATTTAAATGTATTTCCCGCTTTTAATAAATCACTTAAAGGTCTCGCTATAATTGCATAATGTGGGATGTATTTTTTGAAATAAGAATTTTAACCCAGAAAACTGTGTAATTGTTGAAGGGTGCGGAGTTTGGGAAAATTCTTTTCTGCCAAAGGTTTGGCTTCCGAGAGTCTAGTAGTTCCGTTTTCGATAAAATAGCGTAAAAATTCAATTTTCCGTTTAAGAAATTGGCATTTTGAAAAATTAAATTCAAGTCCGTAATCCGATTCAACTTCTAGGACGCGTTTCAGTTTTAAAAGGGCTTCTTCCTCAGTCTCCGCAAGTACTATGACATCGTCTAAGTAAATTATTATTACCTTTTCTTTAATTAACTGTTTAAAAACAGCTTGAATATATCTCTGGAATTGTTGGGGGCCAATCGATAATCCGAATGGAAACTTTAAATATTCGTAATGGAAGTTATGCGTGACAAATATTGTATATATCCTACTTCCCTCTGCTACGTCTATATGAAAAAAAAAACATTTTTTAATTCCAATGTAGTAAAAACCTTCGCTTCCTCAATGTTATCTCAACCGTCTTCTATTCTTAACAAGGGAAAATTATCTGTAATTATATTTTTATTTAAGGGTCTATAGTCTACACAATGTCTCCAAGAGTTATCTTTCTTTTTCGCTAACACTATAGGAGATGCATATGCATAATTAGAGTTACTCTCAGTTATAATTCCCATTTCCAACCGTTCTTGTATTTGTTTTTCCAAAAATTCCTGTTCTGGATATGCTAATCTACGTGGTCGTTGTGCAATCCAAATATCATCAGTTAATATTATATTTACTTTTATCTCTGTGTCCTTAACCTTATTTGGCTTATAATTAGTGATCAGTTCCGTTAACTCTTTCTTAATAGTGTTGTTTGTAATATGATTTAGCTCAACTTCCTGAAAATTAATAGAATCATCTGTCTCAGTTAAATAAATATCTGTGGTTTTCGCTAAGTCTAACTGTGCGATGGAACACTGTTCACTTTCTAACAAACAACTTTTGTCAGATGTTAATTGTATGTTTATTTTTTCACTAAGGTTGAAAGTCGTTTCATTTTGATTAGTTTGTTCCTTTCTCACCAATTCAGCTGTCGCAATCATTTTTCCTATCGTGGGATTGTTTTGCTTTTCTGACCGCAACATCGCATGAAATCTGGGTGTGACATAGCTGACGCGTTTGGTTTTTGTTATGACTGTTTCTTGTGGGAAAGCAGTGACATAATTCACCCTAACTTCCTTCAATTTCCGTTTCCCCGTAATTTGCAATCCTTTTTCTGAAATATTGAAATTTACCTGTTTCAAAAAGTTATTCCCTAAAATTATAGAATGGTTCAAATTTTTTACGACGTATAAATCTGCATTTTCACTGTGTAACCATCTATTTCAATTTTTACGGTCGTAAATCCTATGGGTGTTATTTGGCTACCACCAATACCTGATAAAACCAAATCATTTTCATGCAATTTAGGGCACCCCAGGGCTGTATAAGTATCGTTACTACACATGTTTACGTCGCTTCCTGTATCAATTAAAGCATCTATATTTTCCCCTAAAATCCCCACGCTTTTTATTACTTTATCTACCGGATTTGAGTTATTGCTTACGGCAACGTTTGCATTTTTAGGAGAATTATTTGTACACTGGTCAGACCTGTGGCCAGGAATTTTCACTTCCAGCTGACCGGACTTTCTTTTCTTCGGGGACAATCCCTCCAACGGTGAGAAAAATCATTGCAATTGAAACAACGGATTTTTGTATTTAAATTCCTTTGGGCTATGTGTATAATTTTTTTGATTTGGTACGCGACTAATGTTATTTCGATAGAAAGCTCTATTATTTTCACTACCTTGACGTTTTGTAAATTCCGTGTTTGGGGGCTTAATTTCAGTTTTCCGTAAGTTAATTCGGGCTGTTTCAAAATCATCCGATTTATTTGTCAATTCCTCTACGCTCGTAATTTTGGGTAGTTCGTCACAAAAGTGTTCCTTCATTTCTAGGGACAATTTCCCCTAATCTGATCAATAATTAAAATATTTTTTAATTCTTCGAACGTTTTGATATGTGTAATCCCGATAACCATTCATTCAGAAAATATCCGATTTCAAATGAGAAATCTTTCCATGACGCTGAATTTTGTTTTCTATGTAAAAATAATTTTTGCCTGAATTGTTCTGGTGTAAGTTTGAAACGTCTTAAAAGTATTTTTTTCACACAGTCGTAATCACTGGATAGTTCTTTACTGGATAGTTAGATTTATAAAACTAAATATGTCAAGCGGTAACAATGCAAGCAGATATGTAACACATTCATTTTTTTCTATCCCTAGACGCTTTGCCTGACGTTCGATAAGGGTTAAGTAAATGCTTATTTCCTCCTCTTTATTATATCTATTTAGCAATTTTAGAACATTGGAACCTTTTCCGGCGATTGTAGATACCGAATTATGCAATTGGATATTTTGTGTATTTTCCAATTGTAATTTTTTTAATTCAAATTCACGACTTTCAATTTCTTTTTGTTGCAATAATTTCTCGTTCTCTTCACGTTCAATTACAATTCCCGCTAGCAAAATTTTTACTAGATCCTCATTATACTCTTCGGATTTTACAATTAATTCAGTCAGTTTACTTTTATTAGCGTCTTCCGGAGGAACTAAACCTAACTCTATTACCGCAGTAACAATATCGATCTTTTTCGACCTTATTAAGTGTGCCATAATTATATCTGACCAATTAACACATAAAAATAAAATATCTCAATATAAATCAATAATATATGTATCTAATAATATGTGACAATTTTTATAAAACAACACACTTACTTTGTACCAGATATTTCCACAAAAAAATAAGTATACATATATATTTTTCTTCACTACATAATAATACAAAAAAAAAATAATTGTTTAATACCAATTTTATAAAACTTACTTCGATGTAAATATTCTCAACAGAATATATATTTCTTTTTTTTTTCACAAAAAAATAACAAGATAAAAAAAATATATCGTTATACCACTTTTTCCTCTCAACGAAGCCAAAAAAAAACATGTATCTTTCTTAGGAAGCAAAAAAAATAACACCTTCCTATATTTATCGCAAAAGCTCATACACTTATTCACTTTTCCCCTTAAAATAAATGTAGAACAAATAAAAATCGCCTTCTGCATAAATCACTAAATATGCTTTTTCTTCTTGCGTACAAAAAAAATCACCGTACGCTTTTTATCTCCACTATTTAAGTACTTTTGGGAAAAAACAAAAAATAAACCCATTAACAAAATACAAGACAAGAAAAAAAAACTTTCACCGCTTCCCGTGAATTAGGTCAGCGTATATTTTCTTTACCAAGACTCGAAAATATTGTCACACTTTTTATCAGCACTGGTTCCTCACGAAAAGACGAACACACAGTTGAAATTTCGTCACACCGACAGAAAACACTTGACTCGTTATTTTTCTTTCTTGTATGAGAAAAATTTTTCTTATTTCCAGCTATTCACGGAACATTCGATGAAACAAACTTTTCTCTTCTTTTTCAGAACATCATTTAACTTTAGGACATCAGAATTTCTTTAGGAGAATCCTTCTTTTAGGAATCCTTCAGAATTTTTCGTACAAGTCCACAATTTGCATGTAAAGCCGACAGCTTCCAATTTGAATTATATCCCGGGCGAGATCTCCAATTTGTAGAATAATTGCACATTCATTTTGTGGAATAAATGCACTTCTACTCTGGTCGATGTCTAGAAGTAATAATTCCAGGCAGATTCTTGAAGAAATCTTAACACTTTAATATTCTTGATTATGTGGATGAAAATATTTACAAATGAGGTATTTGCATTTAAGTTAGACATAAAAAAATATAGCTGCCAGGGGACATTCTGCTTTACCGAGGTCCGCTGACCCGGTATTCAGTCGACACGACGTTTCAGCACGTCTGCTCACACGAGCAATCAACAGTCATCTCTCTCTTTTCACACAAATGTTTTTGTAGTTTCAGCAGTTTTTCGTAGGCTCAGAGGTTGAGGTGGATCGTCCAGAGCCTCATCTAAAGAATTTGCTAGTCTTCTCGACCTTATTAAGTGTGCCATAATTATATCTGACCAATTAACACATAAAAATAAAATATCTCAATATAAATCAATAATATATGTATCTAATAATATGTGACAATTTTTATAAAACAACACACTTACTTTGTACCAGATATTTCCACAAAAAAATAAGTATACATATATATTTTTCTTCACTACATAATAATACAAAAAAAAAATAATTGTTTAATACCAATTTTATAAAACTTACTTCGATGTAAATATTCTCAACAGAATATATATTTCTTTTTTTTTTCACAAAAAAATAACAAGATAAAAAAAATATATCGTTATACCACTTTTTCCTCTCAACGAAGCCAAAAAAAAACATGTATCTTTCTTAGGAAGCAAAAAAAATAACACCTTCCTATATTTATCGCAAAAGCTCATACACTTATTCACTTTTCCCCTTAAAATAAATGTAGAACAAATAAAAATCGCCTTCTGCATAAATCACTAAATATGCCTTTTCTTCTTGCGTACAAAAAAAAATCACCGTACGCTTTTTATCTCCACTATTTAAGTACTTTTGGGAAAAAACAAAAAAATAAACCCATTAACAAAATACAAGACAAGAAAAAAAAACTTTCACCGCTTCCCGTGAATTAGGTCAGCGTATATTTTCTTTACCAAGACTCGAAAATATTGTCACACTTTTTATCAGCACTGGTTCCTCACGAAAAGACGAACACACAGTTGAAATTTCGTCACACCGACAGAAAACACTTGACTCGTTATTTTTCTTTCTTGTATGAGAAAAATTTTTCTTATTTCCAGCTATTCACGGAACATTCGATGAAACAAACTTTTCTCTTCTTTTTCAGAACATCATTTAACTTTAGGACATCAGAATTTCTTTAGGAGAATCCTTCTTTTAGGAATCCTTCAGAATTTTTCGTACAAGTCCACAATTTGCATGTAAAGCCGACAGCTTCCAATTTGAATTATATCCCGGGCGAGATCTCCAATTTGTAGAATAATTGCACATTCATTTTGTGGAATAAATGCACTTCTACTCTGGTCGATGTCTAGAAGTAATAATTCCAGGCAGATTCTTGAAGAAATCTTAACACTTTAATATTCTTGATTATGTGGATGAAAATATTTACAAATGAGGTATTTGCATTTAAGTTAGACATAAAAAAATATAGCTGCCAGGGGACATTCTGCTTTACCGAGGTCCGCTGACCCGGTATTCAGTCGACACGACGTTTCAGCACGTCTGCTCACACGAGCAATCAACAGTCATCTCTCTCTTTTCACACAAATGTTTTTGTAGTTTCAGCAGTTTTTCGTAGGCTCAGAGGTTGAGGTGGATCGTCCAGAGCCTCATCTAAAGAATTTGCTAGTCTTTGCAGTGCAGAGTTCAAATTCTGTCACCATATATATATATTATATATATATATATATATATATATATATATATATATATATATAAAACCATTAAATAAACATTATCGTCCAGAACAAAAACTGTGAAATTATGAATAAAATGACATTAACAAATACAGTTCCCCCAACACACTTAATATAGATTCCAAAAACATAGTAAAAGCAGCAGAAATTGAATAACAGAAAGGGAATGATGGAAATTTGTAGAACATAGACAGAATCGTCGGGTCCCAAATGCCTTAAGTTCCACAAATAAAATGTGTAGTTTCATCTTCATATTAGCCATAAACTAAGTAAAGAATATGAATTTGGGACTACCATACACATAACACCGAGAAATAAACCATTGAACACCAATTAAGTTCAAAATTAATCAAGATTAAAGAGGGTAGAGGAAAAAAAAACAATTTACCAAATTAAAATCCATATTGTCATAGCATTAGGTATAACAAATACACTCATGCATTTTATTCTCATTTAAGAGAGCATACTATTAGAAATTAATATGATATTGTCCTATATATATATATATATACTAGCAGGAATGACCGAGCTAAGCTCGGTCAAAATTAGCTTTCTGTTTATCTCGATATATTTTCCCCACTGAATCATTCTTGCTGTTTTAGATGCAATTAGCTTGAACATGAAACATAGTGACCCAAAATGACCCACTAATCGAATTTTTTCGAACATGCGACCTATCACAATGCTTTTCTTGAGCCTGAAAATGATGGAATACAAAATGTAGTGAAAATCGTTAGTCGTTTTCTAGGTAAAATAAGCTTGATCCACGTTGATTCAAAAAACCACTAACCGAAATTCATCGACGGATGTGAGCTATTTCAATGGTCTTTTTGTACTGTGAAACGGTATAATAAAAAAAATTGCCAAAATTGTTTGAAACTTTTTGAAATGCCGTTAGCTTGACCCTGACCCATTATCACCAAAATGACCCACTAATAGAATTTTCTTGAGCATGCGACCCAGCCCAATGGTTTTATCTTGTCCAAAAACTGTGTAGTACAAAGTTTTGTCAAAATCTTTTGAGCGGTTTTTTAGATACAGTTAGCTTGATCCTGATCCATTAGGACCCAAAATGACACATTGATTGAATTTTCTTGAAGGTGCGACCCTGCCCAATGCTCGTATCATGCCCGGAAACAATATTATACAAAATTATGTCAAAATATTTTGAAGCGCTTTTTAAATACAATTAGCTTGACCCTGATCCATTGTGATCCAAAATGACCCACTAATCGAATTTTCTTGAACATGCGACCTAGCCCAATGGTCTTCTCAAGCCCGAAAACGATACAATACAAAATTTAGTCAAAATCGTTTAAGCCGTTTTTTAGATTCAATTAGCTTGACCCTGGCCCATTGTGATAAAAAATGACCCACTAATTGAATTTTCTCGAACATGTGACTTAGCCCAATGGTCCTCTCATGACCAGAAACAGCCGTATATTAAAAAATTTTGTGAAAATGTCTTGAGCCATTTTTTTAGATATAATTAGCTTGACCCTGACCCATTATGTCCCATAATGGCCCACTAATCGAAATTTCTCGAACACGTGACCCATCCCAATGGTCTTTTCGTGCCCGAAAACGATAGATTACAGAATTTCGTCAGATCGTAGTGCCGTTATCTAGATAAATTTAGCTGGACCCACGGTGACCCAAAAATGACCCACTAATCGAATTTTCTGGAACACGTTACCCATCCCAATGGTTTTTTTGTTGCCCGAAAATGGTTAGATACAAAATTCAGTCAAAATAGATTGAGCCGTTCTCTAGATATAATTAGCTTGACCCAGACCCATTATGACCCAAAATGACCCACTGATCGAATTTTCTCGAACTCCAGACCCATCCCAATGGTCTTTTCGTGTCCGAAAACAGTAGGGCGCAAAATTTCGTCAGAATCGTTCGAGCCGTTATCTACATAAACTTAGCTTGGCCCACTGTGACCCAAAAATGACCCACGAATCGATTTTCCTCGAACATGTGACTTAGCTCAATGGTCTTCTCGTAATCCAAAACTGTAGAATATAGAGTTTAGTAAAAATCGTTAAAGCCGTTTTTTAGATAAAAATAGCTTGACCCACAGTGACACAAAAATGACCCACTAATCGAATTTTCTCGAACACATGACCCATCCCAATGGGCTTTTCGTGCCCGAAAATGGTTAGATACAAAATTTAGTTAAAATCGATTGAGCCGTTCTTTAGATATAATTAGCTTGACCCTGACCCATTATGACCCAAAATGATCCACTAATCGAATTTACTCGAACACGAGACCCATCCCAATGGTTTTTTAGTGCCCAAAAATGGTTAGATACAAAATTTAATCAAAATCGATTGAGCCGTTCTCTAGGTATAATTAGTTTGACCCTGACCCATTATGACCAAAAATGACCCACTAATAAAATTTTCTCGAACTCGAGACCCATCCCAATGATCTTTTCGTGCCCGAAAATAGTTAGATACAAAATTTAGTCAAAATCGATTGAGTCGTTCTCTAGATATAATTAACTTGACCCTGACCCATCATGGCCCAAAATGACCCACTAACAGAATTTTCTCGAACTCGAGACCCATCCCAATGGTCTTTTCGTGCCCGAAAACAGTAGGGTGCAAAATTTCGTCAAAATCGTTAATGAAGTTATCTAGATAAACTTAGCTTGACCCACGGTGACCCAAAAATGGCCCACTAATCGAATTTTCCCGAACATGTGACTTAGCCCAATAGTTTTCTCGTAATCCAAATCTGTAGAATATAGAGTTTAGTGAAAATCGTTAGAGCCGTTTTTTAGATAAAATTGTCTTGACCCATAGTGACCCAAAAATGACCCACTAATCGAAGTTTCTCGCACATGTGACCTAGCCCAATAGTTTCTTCTTGTCGAAAAACGGTTGGATGTGAAATTTGGTCAAAATCGCTTGACCCGTTTTTTAGATATAATTAGCTTGACCTTGACCCAAAATGACCCACTAATCGAATTTTCTCGAACACATGATCTAGCCTGATGGTCTTATCAAGCCCGAAAATGCTATAATACAAAATTTCGTCAAAATCGATTGAGCCGTTCTCTAGATATAATTAGTTTGACCGTGACCCATTATGACCCAAAATGACCCACTATTGGAATTTTCTCGAACACGAGACCCATCCCAATGATCTTTTCGTGCCTGAAAATGGTTAGATACAATATTTAGTCAAAATCGATTGAGCCGTTCTCTAGATATAATTAGCTTGACCCTAACCCATTATGACACAAAATGACCCACTATTGGAATTTTCTCGAACACGAGGCCCATCACAATGGTCTTTTCCTGCCCGAAAACTGTAGGGTGCAAAATTTCGTCAAAATTGTTAAAGAAATTATATAGTAAACTTAGCTTGACCCACGGTGACCCAAAAATGACCCACTAATCGAATTTTCTCGAACATGTGACTTAGCCCAATAGTTTTCTCGTAATCCAAAACTGTAGAATATAGAGTTTAGTGAAAATCGTTAGAGCCGTTTTTTAGATAAAACTGTCTTGACCCATAGTGACCTAAAAAGGACCCACTAATCGAAGTTTCTCGAACATGTAACCTAGCCCAAAAGTTTCTTTGTGTCGAAAAACGGTTGGATGTGAAATTTGGTCAAAATCGATTGAGCCATTTTTTAGATATAATTAGCTTGACCTTGACCCATTACGACCCAAAATGACCCACTAATCGAATTTTCTCGAACACGTGACCTAGCCCAATGGTCTTATCATGCCCGAAAATGGTAAAATACGAAATTTCGTCAAAATCGTTAGAGCCGTTTTTAAGATAAAATTTACACACACACTCACACACACATACATACACAATTGTTGCTCGCATTATAATATAAGATATACAGGCTGTTTCATAAAAGATGGGCAAAACTTTTAGAGGAGATAGTACACATCAAAACAAACAATTTTCATCAAAGAATGTATGGTCGGAATTAAAACGCAAAGGTGCTAGAGGGAGCCAAAGGAGATATTCAGTGTTGCCAGTGCGCTACTTTTTTAATTCAGATTGATTGATAGGCACCACTTTTTTGAAATGGTAAAATTCCTCTTGTTTTAGCCTTAATTAATATGTCATTAAATAAGGCGAATTTTACAATTTCAAAAAAGACGTGCTAATCAAGAAATCTGAATCCAAAAGTAGTAGACCACTGGCAACACTGTATATGTTGTTATGCGAAGCAAAAACAAGCAAAGGACGAATAAATGACAAATGCAAGGTGGGAAACGCATCTCCATACAGTCGTTGAGTCTCTGAGTCATTTCCATTTGCAGGTTCCGTTGATAAAATGCATGTTAGTCTTTTCTCTATCAGTGAAAGGCAACATCTTCCGTTACGTTCCTACTGCGATTGACAGCTGCACACACGGATCAGTAGCTTTTATGTATTAATCGAGGCGAAATTTTGGATACGCGTTTTTCTTCTTCCCCATATCACATTCATTAAATAAGGCGAATTTCGTTATTTAAAAAAAAAAAAAAGGTTGCAATCAATAAATCTGAATGTAAAAAAAAGTATCTCACTGGCAACACTGGACCAATTTTCCAAATGAGCCAGCACCTTTGCGTTTTATTTCCGACCATGCATTCTTTGATGAAAGTTGTTTGTTTGGATGTGTAATATCACCTCTTAAAGTTTCCCCCATCTTTTATGAAACACCTTGTATATATATATATATATATATATATATATATATACACTATATGGCCAGAGATGACCAGTCACTTGCGATTTTGGACGTTTTCTTAAATATATAGAATAATACATGAGGAATTATTCTGAAACTCCAGGTGTGTAAACAGAATAGTACAAGTCATATATTTCCGTGAAGATTTTTTCCCGAAACCCCATAGGCGACCGCTAACAAATTGAAAAAGAACGAATATCAACAACTATAGATTATTAATAAGTGGCTTATTGTAATAATTTGTGTTCATTTTTGTGAGGATAGCATGTATACTCGAAGCGAAATTCAGGTTTTCATGAAAACAGTCTAAAATTTTGCCAAGTTTTTGCTTATAATTTGAAGAGTTCTTAATATAAAAAAAGTTCTTTTCAGAAAATATGTCAAACAACATTTTACACAATACCCTGCAATCAGAATTAAAATTTAGTAAAGCTTGTATGAAAAATGGGCAGGTTTACTAAATAATGTTTCACTGCGCCTGCCCGAATGCAATCAAAATATAATGTGCATAATGTGTTAGCTAAATGTATAGAGAAAATTTAGTAAAAGTCTCAAAACATAGCTTGAAAATTCTGAAAATTATAGTCGATAGAATAAGCTTGAAATCCTTTGTTCCCAAAAGGAAGCAAAAAAGATAAGGGGTTGTATCTAAATATAGTAGTACGTGCAATATTATGTAAGCTATCTTGGGACTAATCAACAGATATTTGGATACAGCCCCTCACCTTTTTTCTTCTTTTTGGGAACAACGGATTTTGAGCTTATTCTATCAACGGTAATTTTCAGACTTTTCAAACGATGTTTTTGAGACTTTTACAAAAGTTGCTCTATACATTTAGCTAACACATTATCCAAATTATGTTTTAATTACATTCGGGCATGCGCAGTGAATAATTATTTAGTAAACGTGCTCATTTTTCATACAATTTTTATCTTTTGATTCTGATTTCAGGGTATTGTGTACAATGTTTTTTGTCATATTTTCTGAAAAGAGCTTTTATTTATATTAAGGACTCTACAAATTATAAGCAAAAAAACTTGGCAAAATTTGGGACTCTTTTTATAAAAACTTTAATTTCTCTACGAGTATACATGCTGTTCTTATAAATATGAACACAGTTTATTACAATAAGCCACTTAATCATAATCTACCGTTTGAACACTTTTGCTACGTTAGTTTTTACAGGGTTATCCAAAAGATATTTATTCTTTTTCAATTTGTTGGCGGTCCCCTATAAATTTCGGGGAAAAATCTTCACGGAAATATATGACCTGTATTATTCTGTTTATACACCTGGAGTTTCAGGATAATTCCTCATGTATTTTTCTAGATATTTAAGGAAACGTCTAAATCGAAAGTGACCGGTCATCTTTGGCAGCATAGTGTACATATTAGCAGTTTGCCTCTGATGTTTTGTATAGTGATTTCATGATTTTTGGTCAATTTCATTTGTTTCAATGGTATAATTGTGCAGAAAGTTTGAATATATATATATATATATATATATATATATATATATATATATATATATATATATATATATATATATATATATATAATAACAAAAAGTTTTATAAAATGTGCAATTTTAAACAATTTTATTTCTTCAGTATGAAATTTTGAATTGTAATATATATTAATTATATGCCTTCTGTAAATTAAAATTTATGAGTTCTAAACTAAATTTTATTATCTCTAAACTGAAGTTTATTAGTTCACTGATTAGTTGTGAAAGAAGATATTGACATGGAATCGACAAAATATCTTACAGAATGGAAATCAGATGCTTTTAATCCTTTCAGGAGCAAAGCACTTCAGTTGCTAAACTATTGAGATGATTGAATGACACCAGGTTTTAGAAAACATTTGTTTCAAAATAAGTAAAATCTTTTTTTTTTCACGTATGTTATAAATGAAGAATTCAATTTTAAAATTCAGATGCCGATGTGTCATTTGGTAATTAAAATTTAAGTGGGACATATATATCCCAACGCTCTTCAAGGGGTTAAAGGAGACCTAGTACCAATCAAATTTTAAAATTTGATTGATGCGAATTTTCATGTGGATAGATATAGATTTTGAAAGCACAGATCTTCATATTTTCATACTAAATCCATCTACATACTTTAAAGTATACATCCTACCAAACTTTCAGCGTCATAGATGGGTTATTACAGACCGTTTTACAAACACCTGTTATCTGACAGCTCCTTAAATGTCAAGTCTATTTCAAGGGTTACTTTTTACACTAAAAGTTAAATGCTTTATACATTAAGGAAGTTTGTTTTGTGTGTTTGTTGTCTTCGACTTTTTTGAGGACTAAAAATTATGAGGCTTTGTTAAATGTTTATAAAATATTTTAATCGTTTTTCTAATTTAGTATTGTATCACACATAAAGGATTTAAGGACCAGATTTAGAATACTAAAAAATCTATTTAAAAACAATTAAAATGAATTTTCTACTTTTTCATGTGCAGTTTAATCGTTTACTTTATTAACTATTGTCATTAAACTTAATTTGGTACTTTATGTTTTTAAATATACCTCTAATGACAACATAACAATTTTAAATGGCTGTAGACAAAAATATTTTAAACAGAATCTTATTTTGAACCATATATAGAAAGGGGTGATATTAAAGCTATTATAGCATTAAACTGCGATTAAAAAAGATAAATATCCAGGGATTTACAAGCATTCTAATAAAAATACAGGAAAACCCTCGGACGGTGAAAGGGATTCAACAAATTAAAAAGAATAAGAAGAATAGCATTTTAAATGTAATAATAAAACTTACATTTTTAAATTTTTTCAGAAAATATAATTCAAGATTTTAATTTTGTTTTGTGTTAAATTCTTTGTTTTTAAAAATAAGTTATCAACAGCTACAAAAAATGTGGAAAAAATTGTAATAATTCTTTGAGGTACTGAACCAACATTATTTAACAATGTGCAATAAACCTTTTATTTCCCTTAGCAACATTCGCTCGCCTGAAACCTGTCTTATTGATTCGACAAATTGATCATAAAATCCCTTCTGAATTCATATCTATTTGAGAGATAAAAATGGGGAAAATTCCAACTAAAGAACTGTTGTTTATTTTGTAATGTTATGTCTATAGCTGTAACTTTCAGTAACATTCTTCAATTTTATTATTTATAAGGTACTATTTTAATTCCAATATTGAACAATTCTTTAAGAAATAATAAATGAATAGCTTTAAAGATATGACTTAAAAACTTTTTAAAATCGAATATAGGAACCGAAATTGAAGCAAATTCCATTGTCGTAGAGTTTAAAATACTGTTATATCCGGGCTCAGATTAAGACAGGGTCCGGCATAATGATATAGACTTTTAAATTTTTAATAGTACGTGCTTTATTCGCAGACAGCATTAGAATCAACTGCGCTTGAGTAATATAACTTACGCTACTGTAGCTATTGACATAGCGTAGAGGTGATGAGCGTCGAGAGTGTGTGTTAAAGAGCTAATTCAAAAATGATGAATACTCAGCAGCAATTTTGCCTTTATTTTGGTGTTGTTCGACACGGCAACGTTCTGAATAAAAGTGAACATTCAGTGATTCGGCATGAAATCAGAAATTTTCAGGCAAATTTTGCAGCGTTCAGACACCAGAGAATAACGTAGCGAAGCAGGTTGAGTGGAGAAGGAGTAGTGAAGCAGGCTGTTTCTGGATCACTACAACAATATGATGCTAAGCAATTTCTCACTTTTGGAAAATCGGACTGGGGTGTTCAAGGAATTTGCAAATCATTGTATGCTGTAACAAAAACTGAAAAGAACTTGCCGAATAATGGGGAATTTCAATAATTAAGGTACAAGGTAAAGGTAAACATCTGAACCATTCGTTTTAGACCTATTGTGCATTATGGTAACATTACTCTGCATGACGATAAAATGAAATATTGACGATGAATTATGTTTCTCTTTTTATTGGTGCTTCAAACAGACTTTTCATCGTTATATCGGATACTGTATAACCGGAGTTGGAAATGGTGGAAACTAGTTGTAGTGGTTTAGATCATTGAGAATATACCTCATTAACCCCTTCGCGATGGGCGTCTTTCACAGAATTTATAAACTTTTATCACCAGTTTTTCAAAACAGAAAATGTTTGTCTAATTTAATCGGGAAAATACCCTGACTAAATAAGACAAAATTTACAATAAAAAATAACTGGTGGGAATAATCAAGAATTCTGAGCACCTTATGCGGCACGTATACGTGGCGTTCGTCTCCAAGGGATTAAGAACGGGATATTCTTTTAACAAATATTACATTAAGCAAGCTCAACTATACAAAGTAGAAAGTTTCATTTATTATGAATTTTGTTTTAAGAAATAGTTATGATTTATAAATGTTGTACAAATAGTACACGTTAATCCTTGAAAGACCATTGGCAAACATTAATCTTGTGTCCTGAAGAATGATAAATTATAAGAACTGTATCAAGGAAAAATGATACGGCTACTTATGTAAAATATACAGGTCATCTCTCAAATACTTGCGAAGTTAATGTTATGTAATGACAAACATTGGTTATTGAGTATGAGTGCGTTTTGTATAATTTTTAATAGGATATGATTCATTTTCATGGCGTAAAATAAAATTCCAAAAATTTTTTTTATGATATTTTGGAAGAAAAAGTAGTTTAAATGTACAGAGATTTCTAAAAAAAATTATAAATTACATTTAATTTTTTTATGAAAAATGTGTGACTTTCCGTCCGCTGTAAAAAAATTTACCGATTTCATCGTTATTGAAGGTGGTGTTTTTATCTGCTTAAAATTTCCAAGATGTTACGCTTAAAAAAAAATATTCGCATGCATAATACAAATAAAGTTGTTTTCTTTTTTGTGTGTGCGTGTGCAGTAACCTGTTGAAAGTACTATTTGGTGTTCTATGAAGTTACATTGATTTCTGAGAAAGTTTAATTTGCATGGATGTGAACGAAAAAATAATAAGGCAGCACAAATTACAATATATCAGTTTATTTTTCCCATTTTATTGGTTTACATATATGCCCATGAAATTTTAAGCACTTTGCTCTTTTGAGACAACTTTAGGAACAGCACTTAAATAGCACCTATTTTATCAAATACAGGTATATAAAGAGTAATGAATCTCTCACACTTCAGATGGTTTCATAAATATATATTAGCTAATTCTATGCTTATATTTCTTTCAGTAGCATTGTAAAAACATAGACTTTACATAATTTCACAGTAACGGTTTCACGAAGTAATACGCAATGTAGTTAAATAAATATCTTTTGGTGAACGCCTTCCAAAGTGTCAGTGATTCTTCAGTTGGTTTCAAAATCACTTCCATGTTAGAAAATAAATTCTGCCATATTGTCACATAAACACATTAGAGACAATATTAGCAAAATAGTTGTTCAGAGCAAAATTTTCGTCCCCTTTTCAATGTACAGCAGGCATTTGGCACTATATATTTCAAAATGTTATTAAGTAAATTGTTGATAGAAAAAGATTAAATCTTATAGATCTTTCATTTCACTGTTTTGCATATAATGCTTTCTTCATTTTCCATTAATACATTGACTCTACATGTGTCTAGGCGCATTATGTGTCATAAATGACATAGTCACTGTATTTAAACAGTAAAAAAGTCTTTTTTATATTTATTCGTAGGAAAACTTTGAATAAAATAAATGGTAAATATCTAAATTTGACGTTAAACAACTTCACATTGTTGGTATAAAAAAGAAAACCCGAATGTTTAATGCATTTTAAAACGAAATTATATGGGTTTTAAAATTGCAATTTTCAATTTCAAAATATTTTCCATCTCATAGAAATTGCATATTGAAGAAGTTTATTTTCATAATGCTTGAAGCATTCGGAATTCATATGTATTAAAATGTATTTTTTGTAAATTGTAAACAAGGAAGAAAATAAAATCTAAAAAAGTGAAATAAACACACTCTACAAATTAAGTAAATAAGAGAGACATCTTAAAAATTTTAAACGATACTCTTTTGACATAAATGTATATATTTTCTATATTTTTTTTCTTTTGTAAAAGAATCTAGAAATAGTTGTTGGGATATATCTTTTTTAAATGTTTCACATATGTTTTCATATTGGCCTCGTGAAGTTTGCTGGGAAAAGACCTTTTTCACCTGTTGACTCTTTAACACCCATTAACCAACCTTCCTCCTATAAAAAAGAAACATGTCATGAGCAAATATCACGGGATGCAACAAAAGAAAAAAATGTTTGATGTTTTACAATACCGCCATAGTACAACACAACCACCAGTGCATACAGTGCTGAAAAAAAGTGTAAGACCACATGCTAATTTTGCTGTCTAGAAAAAAATTCCGAAAAGAGTTATCTATCTTGAATTTAGACTCGAATATCTGACATAATATGGGAATTTAATTCAATTGTAAAAGTTAAAAGGTATTTTTTTTCTTCAAGTGATAAAATTTTGTAACATTAACAAATGGAAATAAGTTTAGGACCCGTATCTTCTTTCAAACCTAGCATAAAGAGAAGACGCCATGATTGTAGTATTTTATGCAGTACTCATCTGTGAAGATGTTTATAGATTAATAGTCGCTAGATTTGAAGGTTTGGGATATACAATTACAGCTTTGAGCGTGTTTAGCGGGAAATCATTGGCTAAAGAAGAAAAGGGTAAAATAAAGGCCTTTTTCGGATTGTGGACTGACTGAAAGACAAATCGCCATAAAAATAAATAAGCTTAAAAATTTGTGCACAATTTGTTTATGATACAATGAATTATGTTAGAAATGAAAGAAGTGGATGGCTATCAAAATTCTCAGCCCGGTGTAAACAGAACGTTATTAAAATGGCTGTTTAAGATTGTGCTTATTCTTCAACTATAAAATCTGCTCTAGAACTCTCAATAACGTCCAGAACTGTTAGAGATGTGTTAAAAAGTACATAATGCTTGAATTATGCTAAATTAAAAACCAAGCCAAAACTACAAAAGCACCGCATTGGTGCAAGACTAAAATCCGCATCTTCCAATGTCTTACAATTCAGGCATGATTTGCCAAGTGAGCATTATCTTCTTTCTAAACATATAAAAGGTGGAGGCTCAGTCGTGATTTGGGCAGGCTTTAATGCAAAAGAAAAAACAAGTTTGGTTTTCACGCCGACAAAAAGGAACTCCTTTGACTACCAATATATTCTTGATAGTAATTTTGTTCCACTTAAAGATGAGTTTATGGACCAGAATTTGGCATTGCTTCAAGATAACGCTTCTATTCGCAGGTCTGTGTCAACTTCAGATTGGTTATCGGCAAACAACATTAAAACTTTAGACATTCCATCTAAAAGTCCTGACATAAATCCTATCGAAAACATGTTGGGAATCTTGGTTCGTCAAGTTTGCGCCAACACAAAGCAGTTTGATTTGATTGTTGAACTGAAAGCAACCATTTTGGAAATATGGAAACAAATACCCATTTCCACATGTAAAAACCTGCCCAAATCCTTCTTAAATCGTCTTTTGGAAGTCATCAGTGCTAAGGGGAAACAAACAAAATACAAAAAAGTAATGTACAAATCATTTACATGTGTAATTTAGATTTTAAATATACTGGTCCTAAATTTTTTTTCACCAAATTCTATTATCTAAAAATTAATTTTTGCTTATTTCTTTAAAATATATTATTGTAATTTAAAACAAATAACAAAACTTGTATAACTTTATGCGTATAGTTTTGCAATGATATTGTTTTTTCATTAAAATAAGAGTTTTACTGTTTTTGTTGGAGGTTCTAAACTTTTTTCCAGCACTGTATACCGTTATAAAATATTAACACAAAATTCACTCAACATAGCTTAAAATTTCTTTCCCTTTGAAGCCATGGCGTGAAAGAAAATAATACATACACACACACAAACACACAAAAATCAAACAGTTACAAATATTAAAATAATCTTTTTCGAATTTCTGGTGTTAAAATTTTGTGAACTTATAAAATTATTTAGCAGTTGTACATTTCAATAGTCGCAGTAACCCCTCTTTGCGTTCTTTGGGGTTCGGAAACAAAGAAATTGAGAAAGAGTTAAATCTTAGCATCACCAAGGAAATTTTTAATAAAGGGGGGAATTTGTAACAAAAAATCTTGTTTATTTGATCATTGTAATTAGTAGAGAATTGGTTTTCCTCTTGGGCCTCTAAAATATTGTAGATCCTTCTTGAAAGAATGTTTAAAAATACTTCGCAGGCAATCATCTTTATTAAATTTCAAAACGGCAATCTCTTCAGCTAAGTATCAGTATCACCTCAACAATCGATAGTACAAACTCAGCTGGCTCTGAACGGTACGATCATAAAACAAATTTTTAAAACGGGGCCCCAAAAATAAATTCAGGAAAACTTAAAATTATATGCTGCATTTGAACCTTCCGTTATCCTAAGGGAGTAATAGAAAATGCCAACAGCGCAACGTCATCCGTGATGCATTCGACAACGCCTCACAATTGTGGAGGACACGCTAGTAAGGGGGGGGGGGTGACGTAAAGGCACCCAGAAAAGAAAAATCACTCTCAACTAAAATGCCTGTCATAGATACAAACAACGTGATAATCTTCGAAAAAGCTGCTAGTTTTTCAGCGAAAAATGATCAAAAGGAGTAATAAAAGCAACTATATACATGATTATCGCTGTGGCCTAAATATCCATTAAAAATTTCAAATTGGTAAACTGTTTTCAAAATGTTAACTGAAAATACAAGGTGTCGTGGAGTGACACATCCGAAAGCTGAATATTCCACAGGCGTGACAGCATAGACTGGATTGCGGATGGGGTATGGGAAAAGGATAGGGCGTCATTTCATAAGAACCGAGGCTAACGAAAAAGACAGGCTACCGCGGTGAGTCCAGTTCTTCTTTTTTTAGAGACCGCTGGAGTCACGTGATGCTCGAATGCACCAATGAAGGCGTGCGAAAAGAGCATCACGTGACTCCAGCGGTCTGTAAAAAAAGAAGAATCGGACCCACCGCGGTAGCCTGTCTTTCTCGTTAGCCTCGATAAGAACACCGTAACTGTTACAGTGGACCATTGGAATGTTAAGCATTGTACTTTTGTGTTGGTAGTTAGAACAAAATGAAGTCAGCAGTTATTGAAGTGCACTGATTATTCAGACAATAATCCATTGTTAGCCTACATGGTTGCGTACCGTCTCGAAATTTGCTATATTGGCTTTGATGAAGAAAGGAGAACGGTAGAAATATTTTTAAAAACTGATTTTTATGAAATCTCTGAACGAAAGTATGCGGTTTATCCCTCTTTGTTCTTTGACGAAACTGGCAGGGTATTGAAGTCAAAATGACAATGGTCCGTGTGCGATAAATTCCAGAAATATTTGCAACAATGTATTTATGCCGAAGATACCATCTCTGTTACGTATTTTTCAGAAAATAAACTTGTAAGTTGTTGGCAATACCATGGATGTATCAATTCTCAAGTAAAGCTATAGACTAAATTTTGTCGCGTTTATAACCTGCCTGTCGAATTAATACTCTCGTTTGATTACGATTACAGCACTAGTGTACAGTGATAAAAATAAAAATGTCGTACCACATCATGCTATTTTATCACCAAATTGCCCCAAAAAGATGCAAGAGATACCATTCAACTGGGGATTCTATATGTACTTTCCAAATATGAATGCAATTTTTAAAACAAAAGTAGTGTACATTGTACGAACTTTTAAATGGTAACACCCACTTTTGACACCATATTTGAGCTTTTTGTATCAAGTTAGCCCAAAAAATGTATAGCTTATATACTTTTCTTCAAGCCTTTATATAATTAGAAGAGGTAAAAGTTTGAGTGAGGATGTGAATGTTAAATGCACCTGGAAAACTTTAATTTATCTTCCCAAAAAACATCCGATTGAAAATTTAATATTTTTAATGGGATAGAATGAATAGACACTAATCTATTCGAAGCCTTTTTTAGTTCCAAAAACATATTTATAATTAGGAAAATTATTGAAAAGGTTATATTAAATAAAATTATAAATTATGACTTACATTAATTTTTACATAAGATGAACCAGAATCGTAAATAATATGGGAACATAAACCTACAGCTCAATCAAATAATTAATTTTCAAGATACAGATAAATTTTACTTTCCGACTGTCTTCAGCGACCGTCTTCTAATAGCAAAGCATCTACAGAAATGAAAATTTTAGAAAGTTACGGGGAAATATTTATGGTATTATAAAAACTGAGTTTATCTTATATTAAGAAAATGTGTATATGTTTCCTGGTAACTAATTGTATGCTCCCGGTACTTTTATTTTTAAGATCTTATTTTTTTATTTACTTATGCATAAACCCCAATGTAATTTTCTTTTATAACTCTTTAAAGATTTAAGAAAAAGTGTAACTTTTTGAGGGATGCATTCATACAAGAAAATCATAATGCGAGTGTTACCATTTCAAAATTCCAATTTGGTTCAATTTTTACTATTTAGATCACCTCTAACTCAAAATTTGCTTTCATATTGTGAAAGTAGACACAATTTCCAGTCGAATTGTATCTCTTGCTTATCTCTGATACAATTTGGTGATGAAATAGAATAGGGTGGTATTTTTTTTACCAGAATTGTGCATTACATAGTGTTTTTCTTTCTTCTGTTTTTTTTCTTTCATCATCTATGGCCATATTTAATCTGTCAATCGGCTCCGTGCTACCCTGTACTGTGAAAGTGTTAATTTAGCAAAATCATAATATAAATAACAACTTTGGACCCTATGCGTACAGGAAACAGTAATAGACATCAAAATGCAGTTACTGAAGGAATGACATTCATTTTCAACCACCGATATATGATATATTTTGTTTATCATTATAGTCAGAGTTGAATATCTTATTTAAAGATTAAATGTATTGAAAATATCAATTCTAAACATTCTGAAAATTTATTTCACACATTTAAAGGGCAATTTAAATATGCAATTTTAAATCATCATCGATTGGTTCATTGCCCAAGTAGCATAAAATGGCCCAACGTTTGCTAATTGCTGGATATTTGTTCTCCCGCGTTGATCCACAATAAGAAAGGTTCTGTACCGTTTGCCAATAAAAGTCCAACAATGTCCATCGGTTAGCTGTTCGCTCCATGGGAAGGATCGCTGTACCTACCATTCCCTAACCCTGGCATTTCCCAGAGGTTTGAACAAACTGACAATAATGGGCCAAAAATCTATGATACTATTCTGTTATTAAAAAAAGGAAGAATTATAGAAGCAAAATAAAATTATTAAAAATTACGTCTAAGAATTTGAAAATAGATCACAAGTTCAGTTTTTTTTATTGAATTGTTTGAGGTTTTAAAGCTTACTGAGTAGGCAATGACATAGTGATGAATAATTCCATTATTGTGGTTGCAAATACACTGTTAAAAATGTGGTACAACGTTGCACCAATTTTTGGTGCTGCAGAAGCTGCCACCATAAGATGGTGAAACATTGTTCCAACATTTAGTTCTAAGGATGAACCATAAGTTGGTGAAACCTTGAGCCATACGTTGGTGAAAACCTTAAACCGTAAATTGGTGAAACGTTTAACCGCAAATTGGCGAAATGTTGAACCATAAATTAGTGAAATGTTGATGAAGCAATTATTTTTGTCCCCCAAACCCTCCACTTTCATAGGTAAAATATTTTTCTTTTTTTTTTTAAGATATTTTGTTTTTATATAATTTAAGGTGAAATATTTACGATCTCTCCAATTAATTTCTTTTTTTTTTTTTTTTTTTTTTTTGGAAAATAATTTTCAAGATCAGAAATCTAGGTTTATTTAGCAAATTTAAAAATAGTTCAATTATACGATAACACCATTGTTATTTGAAATATCTTACACTATAATTTACATATTAAAATACATAAGAAAGGATACGATTATGTTATGGGGCTCTATACATATATAAACTTATCAAATTGAGGTAATTGAAATTCATTGTAATTTGCTAAATAAACCTATAAAATTGATTTTGTATGACGGAAGAAGCAATCTTTAAAACAAAAATCAAGCAGAGAAAGCATAAATATAAATCTTAAATTGCATTGAAACAAGGAAGCATCTTAAAAGAAAAAAACACTATGTCAAACGGAGGTGAGGGCAAAAAGCATTGCTTATCTACTCACATCTTTTTTTAAATAAGTTCTAAGCATGATTTAAGTATTAAGAATGTATAATTTTTTTTATATGTACGGATATTGGTAATTTTTTTTTTAAATGTGAACATCAACATGGAATCTAAATTTTTAAATTTTACGGAATATGTATATAATTTTCCTTTAAACATATTCCTTAATAATTCTTATTAATACTTATGGAACGACATGATAAGCTATATTTAATTTTAATATTTTATTCCCGTACACATAGTATTTTATAAATACAAGCTAAATACATTTTGTATATTTTATAAGAAACGATTGATCTAAGAAAAAGAAAAAAAGAGAAGGAAATTTAAAAAGAAAAAAATGATGGCATATGTACCGTTCTTCATTGTTTGAAAAACTTTTGAATGTAAAAAGTAGTTATTTATCTATTTAATAAATATTCAATCCTATATTATATCAATAAAATGTAAATATAAACTTAAAATATACTAAAGCAGTTTTATACATAAACTTTATATCGGTATAAACAACATTTTATTTAAATGCTTAAATATCATGTTTCCTTTTCACTTGTTAAACTAAAAATTGTAATATGTATAAGGAAATATTCCCAGTGTAATTCTATTTTTCAATCTGAAACCTTTTCTTATTATCTTAATCATTGAATATTATGCTTAACTCCAAAATATTAATGATTATAAATACTAATTCATTGACTGTTATTCTTTATAATCGGGAAATGGTAAAGAACACAGAATTCCAGTATAAATAAACAGAGTTTCAAATCTTTGCAAATTAATGTTTACATCTACTACTATGAATGCAGACATGAATCAACATATCTCGGTGTCAGCATTTTAAAACTAAGATAGTACTTCATGTTTTGTTTTTGCTTTCGAGCTGCGTCAAATTAAAATACTTTTCATCTCACTATTGATTAGAAAGAATGAAACGTTTACACAAATTTTCTTTATTTAAAAAGACAAAACGAATGAAGTCGTGATTAATTTTTACTAAGAACTTTTTGTTATTTAATTGTTAAAACAATTATAATTGAAACCGTTATATAAAGAACGAATATAACACTCAATCGCTTGTGAAATTCGGGAAACTAAATCAATCTTTTTCTATAAAACATGAAAACTATTTAACACTTATACAATTTTTAAGTACAGGAATAAAACATTAAAATTAAATAAGCCTTACCTTCGTATTCCATAATAAATATTCCTTTTAAAATCCCTTTCGTTTAAACTTTAAATGGCGGACGTAATGCAATCGTTTCACTTATCTTATAATGGCGTCATAAACAAAGACGAACTGTTCTGATTGGCTGATAAGTAGTTCGAAAACTTGGTTCAACTTATTACCGAAATGTGGTTAAATTCAGCGTAACTTCCAAGGTTACACCATGAAATGGAGTTTTTGAAAATTAAGAAGTACCATATTTTGGTAATCCTGATTATTTTACTCCAAATATTGGTGTAACGTTAAGCGGAAATTTTTAACAGTGTACGTACATGCTAACTCAAAAAGAAAAGTAAACACATCTATAACAGGTTGAACGTATAGAAAATTAGTAGTACATAAGTTTAGAATTTATTTTTATACATTGTGTATTTATATAAATAGTAAATTAAATTTATGTTTTATTACCTGTTCCTCTGGGTCATCATATTCTACAACTCTAATTATATCACCAATTTCAAATGAAAGTTCATCCACGTCTTCTCCGGTATACTTGTAAGTCGAACGAACCTGTAATATAGTGGAATTGCATAAACATTTTCCATTCAATTATTTTTTAAATGTTTCATTTTATCGCAAAATATTAGTATAAAAGTGCTGTAATCAATATTAGCAAAGCATATTTCAGAAAAACGATTGAAGTACGATTTAAGAACAGAAAACAATTTTTTGAAATACAACTATGAAAATAGTAAATATAGAATTTTTAACATTTATTATTATAGTATTTAAAAATTAAAAAATAATAATAAAAATCATTTTACAAGCACCCTAGTCATTCTAAGTAAATCTTGAAAAATCGCAAAACGTCTTCAATAGATTTTTGCAGCATACTTCTAGAACTTGACAAATGGACACGTCAAAGTGACAAGTTATTTAAAAAAATCGTAATCATGCCAATCCGCTTTTAAGCCGTTGACTTCACACTTCGGTTCAGCAGTTGCGCAGTCTACGCTAGTGCGATTTGGGTTCCGTAACTTCAACTGCGTATAACTTAGTTGACAATATTGTTACAATGAAATATAACACATGATTCCTATACGAAATTTAGTAAGTCATCGAACTGTGTTATTTATTTTTATGAGCGTTTCCATTTTGTTAGAAAAAATTCAAATTAATGAAAGCATGTTTTCAAAAAATGACACGATTTGACATTTTGGTCGGTGCGAATTCACACTAGTGTGGAGTTCACGGGCTAAAATGTTATGAGTTAAGGAAAGCGCTTTGTGTATAACTGCCGCAATGATGTTTCTAATTTACAGCTGGTAATTATTTGAGTGCTACAAAACATTATTCGCTTTTCTGAAAAGAAAATCATTTGTTTTTATTATTAGTTTTTTATAACATATTGTTGACCCTGACAGCTATAGATTATTCTCACACTGCAAATAATTTTATACCGCTAAACCAATATGGTTTTAAATGCATTCACAAGCTATTTTTACTCAGCAAAATAAACTTCGTCCATACTAATTCATTCATCATCAATCTATGCTCAATTTTTCAAGCTTGAGAACAAAATTGTGTACCAGGCCTTCATTTTTTGCAATTAGCTTAATAAATAATGGAAAAAAAGGATTACGGGTTAAGAGGTTTTCTTTATTTCTTTTATTTTTGTTACTGTTTTGTTACTTTTTTTTCATTTGTTAAATAGAGAAACACAATTTCTATGTATTTGCAAGTTCCTGATCAAAATGAAATTATTATGTAAAGGATCTATCTAAACTAAGCATTATACTTCGAGACTTATATGATTATTTTCTTGAAATAATTGAAAGATAATCTTACATAGCTGAAGTACACAATTTTGAAAGTAAGAAAAATAAAATCATGTCCTCTTAAAACATCAAACCTCTTAAAACTTAAAGTTTTTTAAAATGTTATGTTACTAAGAAATTCTCATTAACACGAAACATTTTCTGTATGTCTTTATAGTAGAACTAAAATATTAATTGAATTGGATGGTTGCACAAAGTAATTTGAAGTTATTAAATTCAAGCTGGAGGAAATATCTGACATGTCGCTCACCTTTGAGCATCAGTGTGTTCAAGCATTACTATTTCGTAAAAGTTAAATAATATTTTTCGAAAAAAATTGTATAAGAATTAAGAATTAAACCTTACATCAAAGAATATTAAAGAACAACACTTCAAAATGTTTACACTAAATAAGTAAAAAATGTATCTTTGGTAATAAAGAGAAAAGAAAAATACACAAAAACAGTTAAAAAATAATATTTAAATATTAAGTAGTACTCTTATAATAATCGTAAGAGCGATGTAGATAACTTTCTAAGACATGTTGGAATGACAAAGTCTCAGTAATATATGTTTAACGATAAAACAGCTTAGAAAAGTTTTTTTTTTTTTTTATGTTGCTAAACGCTTTATAAGCTGCTTTATTTTTATATGTTAGCTAGACGAATTCGTATGCATTATAAATACAATATTAACCCTTCTACTACCAAGACGGATCCATTGGTCCGGAAAGCAATCTTTATACGTCATATACACGGCAATTGAAGGTAATAAGAATAAGTGCCTATTCGTGTTAAGTGCCTATTCGTGTTAAGTTCCTAATAAGTGCCTATTATTATATAAGTGACATTTCAATTCCAGTGGAAGAATTGCGGCAACAAGGCGCCAATAAAGCAGAATGGTAAACAATTTTTGTAGAAAAATTTTGCACGTAAAGAAAAAATATACTTTTAGGACGGTAGGGAAAATCAAGATTTTCTGCAGACATTGCGAGTCTGCAGAACAATTTTGGAAAAGTTTTGTTTTTCGGAAGATTTTTCTCTCTCCCACCCCACATCGGCACACGAAGTTTAAAATCTTTAAAATTCTTGTCTGCCCCTGAAAAAAAGTCTTCCCTATTTTTACATTTTTTGACCTAGTTATTTTAATTGTTATTTAAAGTAATAAATACGTAACTAATCAATCTTCTAAATTCTCCTCCCCTGAAATTTCCATACACACCATTTTTTTTTTTTAATCTTCATGTACACAGTTTAAAAGCTTTAAAACTTTATTTTTTTCTATTTTTTCTGCTCTATTTATTAATTTGGAGTAACTTTAAAAAATCATCAATTAACCCACATGCTCCCTTTTCTCCTTCCCTAAAAAAGCTACTTACCTCTTTTGCCCCCGAACACAATTATTTTACAATATTTAAAATTCACTGATTTTATTAAGTTTATCATTTGTCACTTTCCAGAAATGATAAATGAATAATCAATTATTTAAATACCCTGAACTGTATATCCCCCTTTCTTTGTACCCTCTCCTTTAGCATACAAAATTTAAAATCTGTAAATAAAAATCTGTTCTATTTGTTGTTCTACTGTAGTTGTCGTATTTGTAACTTTCAAGTAACCTCAAAACAACAACAAAATCAGTGCACGCCCCCCCCCCTCCTTTGGTGAAAGTTGCCTACCATCAAAAGAAAGGAATTCTAAATGAAGGGGCAGGGGCGCAAAGCAAAATGTTCCACATTTTATAAAAGCTGCCAGTTTATTTTTATTTTGCTTCTTCACTTCGTATACGATTCTTTCAGAAAGAATTCAGTGTTATTGAAATTTGTCGCAGGAAGCATAATAATTTCTTTTCAACAGGAATTGCAATATAATTTATTTTTATTTCATATAGATTATGTTATAATGTTAATTAGTATAGGCATTCGAAATATGTAGTTCTTTCGTATTTTGTTCTACGTGTTTATACATGGGTCTAATGGACTCTAATGGTAATTCTTAAATAATCTTTATTTCAGTAGTCGGTGGGTTAAATTCACTAACAAAATTAATTGGCAATTAATTTGTTTGATTTAATATACAGGGTGTCCGGTCTCAACGGTGTCCAATGGCTAATTTCTAAACCGTTAGTCATAGACATATAGTTCCAATTACAAAAATGTTTAAAATCAGGTAAACAAATATTTTAAAAGCGATTTGGGCCAATAAAAACATTTCTTAAAAAATTACGAAATTTAACTTTTCCTTTAAGTTATATTTAGTAAAATTTTCCCCATACACTGACAAGTAATACACAAAAAGCCCCGTTATTCTACGATTAAAATTGACCGAGTAATAGCTGTTTAAATTTGGATCATATTTTTTGCTGCAAATTGGGGGTCATTCACAAATTTAGTTGAAATATAAATTCGTCAGATATATTAAAAAATGATCGATAGTAAAATTAACATTGCAATATAAATTTGAAATCTTTAATTATTCTGACATATTAATGCAAAATATACAATTTGTAATAAACATTTAAGAAGAAAGAGAAAACAGAATTTTTGTTAAATAAAATGATGCTAAATTAACAGCCTCAATTCTTTACAAAATGATACATATTTTAAAATATTATTAGATTACACTAGCCTGCAACAGTTGGGTTATGTCATGTTTTTTAGCTTTTGATAATTGATTCTTTTCTATTCTGTACCGATGAATCTGAAATTGACCTTCATTTTTAACCATCACATCAGGTTGGTTGGTTAGTTGATTTTTGACGGCCGATTATCTACACCAGGGATATAGGCCCGAGGGGAGAGTTCCCTCCGTGGGGGTCTTTCTAAGGGAACCTAACCCGTATTTACGCATGGAAATCCATGGCTCGAAGAAAACCAGGAAAACTCCGAACGATTAGGCCGACGGGCGCGATTGGGTTTGAACCCAGCACCTCCCGTCCACCAGCTTTGAGAGCAGAACCTCTCAGCCACTGGTGGGGCCCATCACATTTTTCGCAAATTTCAAAATTAAAAAGTTTAAAGTTAAAATTGAGTCTCATACCTCATCTCATCAGACCACTCAGCTATTTAGCTGTAAAAATCCCAGGATAAGCAAAAATATCGAATAAATTATTGAATAAAATAAAAAAAAATAAAATAAAACAAAAAAAGTTTTACATATGTTTTATAGTAAGAGATTTTCGCTATATTTTAACTTACACATTTACGATTTGCAAAAAAATTGTAACGTGGTGGTTAAAAATGAAGGTCATTTTCAGATTCAGTGCTAAAAAGTACGTAAAAATCAATTATCAGAAGTTACAAAATACAACCATCTCCTCTACTTTATAGTATCCGATTTTTGTTATTCTTTAACTTTTACGATTTATAATTTGCGAAATATCCTGACATGATTGTTAAAAATTAATGTAATTTTCGGATTCAGTGCTAAAAAATACATAAAAGTTAAAACAAAAAACCAACAATCGCAGTCTTGTATTACCTAATCTAAAACTTTTTCTTAATCTTCTTGGCGGTAATCTATCCGAAATTCTTTGTGTTTTCCTATAAAATAAGTATAAATGGTAACCACCGAAAATCATAATAATATTAGATTGTTATTAGATTTGCGCCAGTATGTAAAATGTAGTCTCGATCGGATATTTAAGCTTCAGTTAAAGTTCGAGTACAAATTTTGAACTGGAAAAGCATACATACGATCGTTGAAGTAACATAAAAACTTAATTTTTGTTAAAAGAATGCATAAAAGAAACAGTCTCAAATCCTTGCAAAATAAAACATATGTTATTTTAGCCAATCTGAAACTTAATAAATGTTAACTTAATCGTAATACTTGTATGACTTTTTTGAAACGCGCAGATACACATGAAATAAGATCTTCGAATACTTTAAGCACTTGATATGTGACCCCTCAAAGCCAAGCCTAACTCATTTGTTTTCAGAGCAGAAAAGTGGCATAAGTCATACATTATTAAAGTTTTATAACTCACTCAATTTTAGTGTTATATGAATGGGACTTTTTTTGTCTTACTTGCCAGCGTAATAGGAAAATTTTACTAAATATAACTTATAGGACCGGGGGACCGTATAAAAATTTAAATTTCGTAATTTTTTAAGAAATGTTTTTCTTGATCCAAATCGCTTTTAAAATATTTCTTTATCTGATTTAAAACATTTTTGTAATTGGAACTATATGTCTATGACTAACGATTTAGGAATTAGCCATTGGACACCGTTGAGACCGGACACCCTGTATATATATATATAATTAATGAGTAAGTATAAGTAAATGAGTGAAAAGTAATGCAGTTAAACGTTTTAAATATAATATTGAAATCTTTATGAAAAAGTTAACGTATAAATACAAATACAGACTTCCTGGAGAATTATTTGAAGAATGGAAATACCATATTTTAAGGGATCTAAAACAGGAATAAGTTAAAAACTTTGAGGGTTTGTCCGACGAGAAATATATTGAATTAAGAAAAGCTATAAAAAAATATCCAATATGATTTTATAATAACATATGTAGATAAGGCAAGTACTAACTATGCGATTATCTGTAAAAAATTATATGGAAAGATATTAAGAGAAAGTTATGAAAATACAAATAATTATGAGTTAATTGGGGCAAAAGTTAATAAGGTGCAGAACAGAATAAGGGCAATGCATAAAAAAATTAAAACAAAACAAGATAATTTGAATTTTCCTTTTTTGGTTTTAATATCCAAGTTCCATAAACGCCCTGTGTAATTCAGAACCATTACCTGTGGTTACAATTCCTATATTGAATGTGCGAATAAAAAATTATTAAAAGTATTGAAGAGAATGTTTTTAAAGATTAAAAGTGAATATTCAACTTCCATAATAAGTAACAGCTATGAACTGTTAGAAAAAATAAAAAGGTACAAAAATAAGATTACAGGATTACATGCATATGATTTTGCAGATTTGTTTAACAATATAGAGATTGAGGATTTAAAGGAGAAGATATTGGAGGTGTATAATAGGTATGGTGATGCATACATAGATTTAAGTGAATTTCAAAATTTGTTTCAATTGGTAGTTCAAGAAATTTTTTTATATAAGGGCAATAAGGTATATAAGTAGATTCAAGGTATCCTTATGGGGGGGGGGGGGGGGCAGTTGCAGTTCAATATTGGCCGACATGTATCTAGATATATATATATAAATAAAAGTGAATTACATAAAGACATAATCAGTTTCAGATATATAGACGACGTTTTAATTATTGAGCTAAATGGAATGAAGGCCAACCATGATTTTAACTATTATCCAAATAATTTAGAATTGAAACTTTCCGGCAATCACAATAGTTATAATGCAAATTACTTGAATGTAAATCTAAAATTAGAAAACAGAAATTTAATTACATCGGTTTATGATAAAAGAGAAAACTTTAACTTTAAAACAATTGCAATATTGAATTTCAAATCAAATGTCCATATATCGATATTCAGAAATATTTATATTAACGGTTTAAACCGATTAAACCGATTGACATCAGATAGAGATATTTTCAAAGAGGATATGCTTAAGTGGTACGGCATTGCTGTGAAACAGGGTTATCCTGTGAGTCCGGTTAAAAATATGACGTAAAGGGGAGATCGAGGGAATGGCGCCACTCGGGGTTATGCCGCCACCCCGCCTAGTTTAAAAACTAACGGTAGTTTGAGATAGTGAATGCGCCTGCACTATAGCGGTCAACAATAGAAACAGTGCCTAGAGTGAGAATGATTTTGTTGTATGTCGTTCGCTTATTCTAGTGAAAAATTTAGTTTTCATGTAGTTGCTTCTTATTTTGGAGCTTCAAATGAGTAGAGGTAAACACCTTTTATTGTAACATTAGGCACTTAATATAATATTACCCGTAATCTACATGCATTCGCCGACATTTTGATGGAATTTGTTGAACAAGCCGGTTCTTCTTTCGGCTTCTCTGAGGGATTTCCGCTAAATTGTCGTCTCGGGGTAATGCCACCACCATGGCAAAGGTTGACTTTTCCAATTTGAGTTAAATTGTAAGCTTAGCACATTAATAAATCTAGCTTAAGGAACATTGTAATTATTCATTATTTTGATAAATTATTGCTTTCTAAATATTTTCAGTAGGTTATGTGTTTCCTAATATCTATTTTATGTATTTACTAGGTCATTAAAGAATGGTACCATTACCTCGATACAGTGGCGGAATTACCCCAGTATCCTGGGTAATCCCCCCACTGTACAGAAGTTTAAAAAATATTTTTTTATGTGTGCTTACTTTACAGTTATGATTATGGTTAAATTTATACAGATACTAAAGATCATGATTCAGCTTTAGAATTTTTACTATTAAAAAATAAACATTTTTTTGAGGTGAAAAAATTTAAATTCCCTTAAGGTGTCGCCATTCCCCCGGTCCCCCCTAATTATGTAAGAACTTGCAAAAACAGAAGTGAACTGATACCTTTACTCGATGCATGTGGTTTACAGAAAGTGAAGTGGAAACAGATCGCTTTTGAAATTGGTTGATTTCGGTCGGTGAGTTTCATTTTGTTTAATCTGGTTTTGATCTTGTTTCTTTCGTTTTTTCTGTATGGTCTCGATAGGTAAATCTGGAGAATGTTGCATGCATAAAAACAGTTTTATCCCTGCATTGCGTGTCATAAGCCACGCAGCCTTTCTCCATGTTTATTTAGTTTGTTATTTGTCTTGTTTCTTACGGTTGTTTTTGTTCAAATTTAAGTTGGTTATGTTATGTTTCTTAGAGATAGTTCATTATGTTAAAATATTTTATTTTATGGTTTAGTTAATATTGTATTTCATTTAAAGTTTACAGTTTGTGTTAATTTTTGAAATTACTTTTGGAATTTTTTTAACTATATATATAGATATACATATAAGTAATATGTATGTTAATTTTTTTAACTTACTCTGTAAAGAACTCCAGGAGGTAGATCCGTTGTTGTAGCTCCCACCGGAATATCATACAATTCATCCATTTTATTTGAGTCTCCTAGGTGAGTCGTTTCATTCACCTGAAGATAGAAAATGTTGCAATATAAATTCTCTAAAAGCAGAATTATTTAAGTATTCTAAATTTATGAGGGCAATTCAGAAAAAGAAAGTCCCCATTTGTGCACGGACGAGAATTTTTTTATGATAGCGGCTCCGGTCCTGTGATATTATACGCAGTAATTCAGCTAACGCTGAAGAGCAGAAGAAAAAGTTTATGTTGAAATTGAGTCGTCAGCTAGGTCAATTAAAAATAAAAACTGCCACAGAAAATTCTGTCAAATGTGAAGTGCATGCAAAAGATACGATTTCTGTGTACGAAGAAACTTTCCCCAGTTGCGATTCATAATGAAATGAGTAAACATGATCACTCGATCACTCTACCAGGGAGCCAACCAAATAATGGCAAAGGCCCTGAATCCCTGGCAGAAAAACGTCCCCCATCATCCAACTCAACCCCAGCCGCCGAAACACACCCGGAAACAGCGACAAATAATAAAACTAAAAAGTCACAAAAAATGGCACACTCTGCCTAGCAAATAAAATACAAAAATTAAAGTCATGTACAAGTTTTAACATATGACTGTAACCCTAGTTACTATAAAATAAAAATAAAGCTATAACTAAAACTAAGACTGAATGAAACTGAAAAACAAAATTTTAAGTTATTTTCAGATACAAATGACTGTATAAATATATCTTAAAACTAAGTACGATTTACACTAATAATCATTAAGCCAATAAAACAGAAATTTTATGTCAATTCGAGTTACAAAAGACCATCAGACCCTGAAAGTCCAGAAACAACTCAAAAATGCGTGAAGGCAGAAAGATTAGCAAAGCACTATGTGGATAACAGTCCGGCAAAAGTCCACCAAAAATTCTTTAATTACACCAAAATATTCAAAATCTGTACTTTATGAATGAATACAATTTATTCAGTTCGTTATAAATAACTGTCAATTTATAATAATTCGATCTCAGCAAGAGAACATTTTGCAAATTTCAAGACAGAGTTCTATTTCGCACAAAGTTAAAGAACAGAGGCATCAGAGGACACTTGCCGAAAATAAAATGCTTAACGTCGCCGACATTACCGCAATCACACTTATCTGTTGGACGCTTGCCAATCTTAAATAAATACACTGGAAAAGCACCATGCGAGGAAATGAAATAGGCTACTAGCCTTGAATAACACAAATAAGAAACGTCCGGTGAACGCAAGATGAGGAAGGTATCCCTACCCTTTTCACTAATTTTCCAATCATTAGTCCACCTCGTGATAATGTTACTCTTATAAAAACGCTTGACGAAGGAAACAGGGATTGGAATATCCAACCTCTCATCAAACTCATCATGCAGAATAACAGACTTTGCCAGATAGTCAGCCCTTTCGTTACCAGCAAGGCCAATATGAGATTTAATGCAACCCATAAAAATAACTTTACCACTCAACAGTCTCAAGTTAGAATATATGTTATACAAAATCTTATCAGCTGGAAATAAGTTCTGCAAGGCTTGTATTGAAGAAAAACTATCAGTGTAGATGTGAAAGTCTCTGAAATCAGCCCTGCAACACCAGTCGATTGCCTTGTCAATGGCTGATAATTCAGCCTGATAAACAGTATTATAAGCGTAAAGTTTAAAACGTTTTTCTAAAAGGATCTCTCCATCATTATAAACAACAAAAGCGGAACCAACTGTGTGGATCATCTTGAACCGTCTGTGTAAATTACAGGGTGGTTAAAAATAGGTACTACAGAAGTGACTGACTTTACAAACTGTATATGATGAGTTGACACAAAATAAGGATAATCAAATGTATGTAAACGTGGCATAATATTTTCCTTAGTTACACAAATATCATTTATCCATACTAGATCTTCATGACGCACCGTGTTATAGTGACCAGACATCTGTTTCAACTCCAGCTCCAGGGGAGGCATATCCGAAATTACGCAAAGAGCTTCCGTAGATACAGATCTGTAAACTCTGATTATTGATAATAAACAAAGACGCTGGCATGAAGACAAGCGTCTAATTCCATGGTATCTCAAGTCCCGGAACCAAATTTCATATCCATAAGGTATCTGCTTCTTAATTACCGAATGATACCAAGTTTTCATGTAGTCCTTATCTCTAATGCGGGTTTTGCGCATGGAGCACGAAAAGTCTATAACTTTGTCACGAACAAGATCCAAATGATCAAGCCAACGGAAATGGCTATCCAGAAAAAATCCCAGGTATAGTACATTGTCCTTGACCGAAATGCTAGTATTCCTAACCTTAAAATCGGACGGCGTTTGTTCAAAGTATATTTACCGAAAAGCATTGCTGATGATTTCTGAGCGCTGATTGTCAAGCCAAACTCTTCACATGCGTTCATAAAATATTCGATCCAACCATTAACTCTATCTTCCAGCGCTGCACGGGTATCGGCCCCTTCCACAACAGCTGAATCATCTTAATATTTTATCAGCAACCAGAATCCACAACAAGGAACCCAAACAGGACGCCTGTGGACAACCTCGAAAAGCATGGAACCAGCGAATCCCTCTCATAAACTTGAATCCTATCAATCTATGACTTATGTAGTTCTTCAAGATCTCTTTTAAATAATCCTGAAATGAGTAAACTTTGCGGGTCAGAAGTGGTATATAAAATGTTGGACACCTTTATATACAACTTTACGGGTCAGAAGTGGTATATAAAGGTGTCCAACATTTTAAAATGGACGAAAACATTGGATGTTCACAATGATGAATAAATGAGCGCTCATCTTTGGTTGGACATGAACTTGTACATGAACTTGACCAAAAGGAATATGAAGACGTATGAAATTGTGGCTGGTGTCGCACCACTCTGAAGATGGTAATGATACTACTACAGTTATGACATGTGCTTTAATTTGAATATCAAAAATACGGTATTTTTCTAATTTATATAATAATATATTTCTGTATTTTACAAGTGTTTGTCATTGTTACCTAATAGAAGCCCCCCCCCCCCCCTAGAATTCTCATCTTTATTCAATAGAAAATGGTGATATGTAAAAGCTTATGCTTTTTAAAATCACTATTTTCTATTCAATAGTGATTTAAAGTCTTATTTGATATTTGATAAACATGTTAAGATTAATTATGTTGTTTTAATGATTATCTTTTAGGTATGCAAACCTTCACATATTGAGGACGAATAGTTTTTGTCTTTTTAAACATGAAACCCCTTTGTGAGAGTTACTTTTGTATGTTGTATTATTAATCAAAAAGGTTTTGGGGGTTCTTGTATATATTAAAAATGAATATACATTATTAATACTATTTCTAATGTAAATATTTATATACAATACATAGTCCACTAATTTTATAAATATGAATATTGCATTTATTTTTGAGAAATAACGCAACGTATAAAATACAAGTACTACTCACGGATGAAGTTGCATATATTTAAATGACGCCAACTGGCTCCTTCCTTCCTCAATGTGTTAATAAATAAAAGATGATTTTTATAATGATAGTAAAATGGCGAAACTTAACGGTATAAATCAGAATCATTATGTTTATAGACGCAATTACGAGTGAAATTTCGAGAAAATTGTAAATTAGTGTTTCTCTATGTCTAAAAAGGTAAGAAAGCATTTTATTAAACATTTTACTTACGTCAACAAATTCATAGTCTTTCTCTGATTTTACAGGCGTTCTCATTTGGTCCATAGATGTGTTTGAATTGACAGCGTTTGTTTGTGACACACTGAGAGAAATGTCTCGTCCCTTGTTATCTGGAAATGAATAAAAATGTTAATAGGACCTTAAAATATAAAGTTAAAATTTGATTATCATATCATATATATTATAAAGCAGTAAGCTCTGAAAATTCCGCTCGAGTGTTTTCAAAAACTACCCGGTGGATTTTTTTCCAAATTGTATCATTCGATAGGAAATATTCCCGGGGTGGTTTATGAGAAAATATACAGGGATAGCTATGATTTTTGATAATAAATTTCGTATTTTACTGCTATTTTGAACGAAAAGGTTGCCAGTGATTATCTTTTGGCGAAAGGTTTGTTGATTAAAGAAATAAGATGGCTATATCTGTTAGAAAATAATACAAACACCTCGCAAATAAATGAAAAAAATACTGATATTTAATTTAAAAAACAACAGCAACAAAAAGTTTTAATAAGATATAATATTATAAAACGAAAATATTTAATTTAAACATGGAATAAATATTTGTAATTCTTAAAGTATAAATTATTGTGAAATTTTACAATTGGTACAATATTTGGCGAATTATCGCTTACGATAAGTTAAAAAATGATTCTGAAAATTTGATTTGACAATTTTGAATGGCAATTTTTTTTTCTTTTTAGCTCTTTTATCGCTTGCGCCAGGTTAATAAAAACGTGTCTGAAAACTTGATGAAATAAAATCTAGGTTACATTCTTTAGCCTTTTTTTTTTCTTTTTGTCAATTTAATTATTATTTTTATATAATTCTCCCATCATATGATTTACAGGAAAAACTAGAAGTATTTGTAAAAATGGCTGTATTAGTGAGTTACATGCTATTTATTTATTACCTTCTGTTGCCAAACAATACAATTTTAAACCAAATAAGACAAAAGTGTGAAATAAGCCGAGAGAAGAGCATTTCGGAATACATTTTTATATTCAAGCGTAAATTGTTTAAAAAGCAGTTAAAATTATAATTACGTAGTCAATCATTTAAATTTTAGTGTAAATGTCTTCCAAATACACACATAATCTAAAATAATTTACTTTCAAAGATTTAAAATATTTTTTACCATACTATGGAATACCATTACTATGGAAGCATGCCGTTTTATTTTTCTCAAACATGTGATTTTTATATCCTCGAACTCAGATCATTACTTATTAATTGAATATTGTGTATTACGTTATTTTTTTAACATGCCGAACATATTGTCGATTTCACTTATAGGAATATTCACTGCTTTAAAAGTTAGGATATAAGAATATTGTTAAGAAGATTTCTGCATTACTATAAAAAAAATAAACATTTAGCAATAAATATTGTTTGCTAATTTGTCATTTCTTTTTCGCTTTTCCTGCATAACTTTCTTTTGCTTAACCATTGTTTAAAAAATGTTTTATTGAACATATTGGACTAATCTTACGGAATCATGTCACCCGCCAATTAACATATTGGATGGCGTATCAAAATTCAAAAGATTAGACAGATTTTGAAATTAGCGATTACTAAATGGTGGCAAATGGAATAATGCCCGTGGACTTATCATTTCAGACGGTTACAGGGTTAACGGTTACATGATTTCAGCTGGTCTACAAAATGAAACGACAGTGAAAATGACGTCATTTTAGTTTTATTCAGGCAATTCATCTTTAAAAACACACATTTTTATGTTTCACTTTTCTTTTAAATATGAAAGTTAAACAATCTTCTTTGTCTGCAAATAATTTATTACTTTTTTGACAGTATTTACTCTGCTAGAATCCAAAGAGGGAAAACAGTAGTAACACAAGAGGATGTTAATTAAGAAATATAACTAACATCCAATGAGATTGTATTTAAGCTACCATAATCACATATTGCGCGAGCTGAGAGGCCAGAAGATCCATTTAAAAGTCAATCCATTTAAAAGGAGATCCATTTAAAGGTCCATTTGAAAAAAAAATACAAGTTCAAATTCACCATTTCGCTTAATTCAAGGTTTATTTGGAAATACTGACCAGCGCAGCGGGCATAGCCTGCTAGTAAAAGTATAAATAGTAAAATACTGGGTGTTCATAAAAGAATGCCCCCAGATTCAATGGTATATTATAACAGTTTAATTTAGACTATTTACAACAAATCATACATCAAATTGAAGGTAAACTAACCTAGTTTTCCTTACAAATGTTCAATATCTGTACGTTTAGTTATACGACACACATCTAACCTAAAGTCCAAATCTTCTCACACTTCGATTAACAAGTCCGGAGTAATGGAAGTAATAGCCTCTTCAATTTTGTGTCTCAACCCTGGCAAATCATTAGGTAGCGGATCATTAGGATCACAATTTAACTTTAAACAAAACACACGTTGAACTGAAATTATAGATTGATTCACTGTCAGCAAATTGCAGAAAATAAAACGCTTTACGCTCAGGAATCGCCATTTTGCGTATGTGGCACGGCAAGTGAGTATCTAACAAATATGTGCTCGCGCAATCACTTATCTAAAACTGAGCTACTCTTTATTTGTGACCTTGAACCAACACTCTAAAACGCTTACAGTTGATACTATTAAAATTTATAACTGGGATATTTTTTATGGACACCCTGTATATTTTCACAATGAAACACAAAATGAAAAAAATGTTCTCGTCGAGTGTTACTACTTTTGAAATGAAACTGACCTGTTCTGGGTAATGTGTTTGAAGTTACAATTTCTCCATTAGAAACTGCTTGACCAGACATTCGGGCTTGTCCTTTTTTAAATTCAATTTCTTCGTAGTGTCTCATATCACTTTCACTGTTAAAAAATAACAATCATTTAAATTATATTTATTATAATAGCAACTACTGTTATAATCAATAAAATAGTATCAAGGAAGATATCTTTTTCATAATTTCGTATCATAAAAAGCATATCATAATGCATTCATATCATATCATAATACATAACCATATCATAATGCATTCATATCATATCATAATGCATAACCATATTACAGCGTCTAGAAGTATACTTCTAGACACTGTAACCATATCATAATGCATTCCCATTATCTGGCGTAAAATGGACTATAACTTTGATGTTTTTTATGTCATTAATAGGAGCGACTTAGGCTAGATTGAAGTAATCAAACGCAGTAGTGAATCGCGATGGGCACTGCGTAAATGCAGGACGCCATATCTTTATTCCATATTATCGATAACATTCAATATTTTGAGTCTTTTTTTCTTTAATGCTTTCTTTATGCGTAAAATTACTTAATTCTTAAGCGTAATGTGAATAGCTTTCCCGTAATTCATGAAAAATTACAAAAACGCGTGTATGGAGCTGTGCTGTTTACAGTTATAGTACAGCGCCTAGAAGATACAGTGGTGGAAAACGGCTACAAAATAGTGCTAAAAAATTGAATCCCATAAATGTACAACGATGCTGAATAACAAGATGTTGATCGTAGCGCCATCGTAGTGATTTAAAAACGATAGTCATTCTAAAAGAGACTCTTTAACCTATTTCACGTCATTCCTTAACTAAATTAGCTTATAACAGACTAAAATATCTTATATTTATAGTTTCCGATATTTAACATTCTATAATTTTTGAAAACACAGGGTTTATATTGAAAAGAATTGCGAGATGGCGCTCGTATCAGCATATTGACGCTGAGAATTGTTGGAGATTTATGGGATACAAGTTTTTAGCACTTTTTAAAGCATTATAGGAATAGCCGTTTTCCACACTGTATCTTCTAGGCACTGTAGTTATAGCAACTTTTTGTTCGACTATTGTGCGCTGGCGCACGTATCTTAATCCAACAGAAGCGTATTAACGGATATATAGACGCCACAAATTCCACATTTTCTATAACCTTCCCTGCATAGTGAAAAGAAAATCCTGTAAAACAGAAAGATTATTAATGATATATGGAATCTTTATTTAAGATAAGATATATTCCCAAGAAGGTGTTAATTACGACTTTCTTTATACACTGTAAAAAAATACTGCCAGTTTTCCGGTAGGAATCGGGAAAATAGTTGCCCTTATCGTACCGGAATAATTTCCGACCCAGCTCGAAATAAAATTCGTAAAAATAAGGAAATAGTCAGTGTGCGCTCCCGAAGTATGATTAAGTGATCAGCGCCACCTAGCTGATAAATGATGTAACCTGCAGTTGAGCTTCGTTGTCTCCCGAACAACACGTCTGTAACGAGCGCCCTCGATCTCAAACCTGAAGCTCATTTCAACGTTTGCCCCTTGGCAATAAACAATAAAAACCTATGGAAAAGTAATCACAGTTCACTGTCTCAGTGCTCACGACATATGGTCCTATCCGACCGGAGCACAGCAAATAAAAAAAATGACTACCTTAACAACGTTAAATCGCCAACACGGCGTACTGAAAACCAAACTAAACAAAATCACGAAATTTATTAACGAATATGAGTGAACCCATTTAAAAGAATCGCAAGAAGAGCAGCAAGAAGAACGAAAATTGCTTTTAGAAGGCAAAAATTTTCTATTAAGGAAATTAAAACGTCACTCCGTAATCTGATCGAATCCTATACAACTCTTCCGGAAAATGTCGACATAGCAGATTCTTTCGAAATAGCAACTGAGCTAGAAGATGAACTAGAAGATTCAGAGGTAAACCTTAACAATATTCTTTGTAAATATGAATGTTCTAATATTAAAAAAGAAAATCTTACTGTTACTAACAACTTTAAAATACCAGACTTACCTCTACCCAATTTCTATGGGAAATATGATGAATTTCAAAATTTTAAAGCTCAATTTATGTCCATTATCGAAAATAATAAGAATCTGAACTCAACTCAGCTGTTATGCTACTTAAAAGGCTGTCTAAAAGGTGTAGCCGAAAGGCTTGAATCAGCCCAAGACGCCTACGAATCTCTTTGGCAGTCTTTAGAAGAAAGATATGAAAACAAAAGAGCTGTCATTGATTGTCATATTACAAAACTACTTAATTTTTCAAAAGTACCAGATTCTCCTAACCATTTAATGCAATTAATTGATAATACAAAATGTAATTTGCGTGCATTAAAATTACTTGGGTTTGAATCTAACGAACTCTCAGATGCTTTAATAATGTACATCTTGTTTCAAAAATTAGACCCTGAAATAAAAAGGTCTTTCAAAATTAAATTAATTAAAAACAAAATTTTTAAATTAGCTAACCTTTTAATATTTTTGGAAGAACGAAGTCGCATTCTTCAAAGTACCGTTATATCAAAGGAATAAAAAAAGGTTTTCTTATAATAATTGGAAATTTGGCACTACACCAAACATGGAAAAAACCCTTTTAACAAAATCAAAACAGCGAAAAGGGTGTGTTTTAGGATGTACAGATTCACATTCTTTATATAGATGTGAGAAATTTAAACAAATGAATGTGATGAAAAGATCAGAATTTGTTAAAATTAACAATTTATGCCAATCTTGTCTAAATAATCATTTACCTAATCCTTGTTTATCTAAAAATACGTGCCTTTCATGTAACAGCAAAGAACATAATAGCTTACTCCATACATTAAATGAAAATAATAGTATCAATAAGCAATTCAGAATTTAAGACCAGACAGATAGGAGCCAACTGCATTCTTCCCCCTCCCCCTCTCATGATAATCAAACATTTTTCGCGAAGGAAAGTGAAATAAATAAATCTTGTGTAATTTTAAGCACAGCTGTGATATATTTGAAGGACGGTTCTGGGGAATTTCAACCTTTAATTGCTGCATTAGACAGTTGTTCAAGCTCGCATTTATTGAGTTCTCATGCGGCAAATTTGTTAGGGTTGTGTAAACAAAAAACTCATATTCCCATTTCCGGACTTAATGATTTATGTTTAAACGCTAAATCATTTGTTAGTACAGAACTAACGAGTGAAAACAAAACTAAATCTTATCAGTTAGATACCTTAGTAGTTCCTAAAATCGCTAATCTTCCGCCGAAATATGTAAATACGTCAAAATTAAAAATGCCGTCGAATATAGAATTAGCGGATAATAATTGGAATAAACTCAAACGCGTACATGCACTGATTGGAGCGGAGTTATTCTATGAATTAATAGGGTCGAATAAGATTAAAATTGATGATTCTCTTGTAGTTATTCTCTTAATGTTAGTAGAAGCACTTTTCAGGCATGTTATATCAGGCACTTCAGGCACTGTATGCAATTCTATCTCGAATTTAAGGAAATCTTCTGATTCTTGTGTTTTTGTAACATATTATACAAATTTGGAAAAAGAAATAAGTTCTTTTTGGGAATTGGAGCAAGTAAGTGAATTAAAACCCTTAGTTAGTAAGGAGTTAAATTACTGTAATGAACATTTTTTAAAGACTCACTGTCGGAAACCGGACGGCAGATACGTTGTTGAATTACAATTTAAGATTCAAATGTTAGATAATTCTCTGGGAGATTCAAAACAAATTGCCGCTAAAAGATTAAATCAGTTATGGAACCGTTTAGAGCGGGATCCCAAATTAAAGGAATTATACTCAGAATTTCTAAAGGAATACGCTACTTTAGGACACATGGAAGAAAACTCCGATGACATAAATCCTGATAAGGGATATTTTGTCCCTCATCACGGTGTTTTGCGACCGTCAAGTAGTACAACTAAACTGAGGGTTGTGTTTGATGGGGGTTGTAAAACTACTAATGGGAAGCCTTTAAACGACTTATTGTTTAAAGGAGGGATAATACAAGATGATCTTTTTTCGATTATGATTCGTTTTAGAAAACATATTTTCGCATTTACAGTTGATGTAAATAAAATGTTTCGAAAAATAGAAGTAAATCCGCCGCATGCTAGATACCAAAAAATATTGTGAAGAAAAGGGAGGGAGGAACCGGACAAAATCTACACTCTGAAAACGGTCACCTACGGTTGTACAAGTAATCCATACCTTGCCACTAGAGTGCTCCAACAGTTAGCGGTAGATGAAGCAAACAAGTTCCCATTAGCCGCCGAAGTTGTAAAGAACGATATGTACAAGGACGATTGCCTGTCAGGTGCATCAGAGATTTCCGAATTTTTTGAAATTAAAAAACAACTAACAGACATCTTCAAAATGGTCAGATGGCCTTGCATAAATGGCGTTCTAATGTTATTGAAGAAATAAATCCTGATTCTCATTTTTTTCCTTTTAATCAAAATGCCGAAGAGGTTTCAACAAAAACTCTCGGAATACTGTGGGACTGCAGTAGTGATACATTTAACTTTGAAGTTATTGTAAACAGAAGTTCTGACTATACAAAACGCGAAATTCTAAGTCAAATTGCAAGACTCTTTGACCCCCCTTGGCTTGCTCGGTCCTGTAATTTGCCAAGCAAAAATTTTCATGCAACAACTATGGTTGCTAAAGTGCGACTGGAATGATAAAATTCCACTTCATGTTGCTCAAGAGTGGGACAAGTTCCTCAGTTCACTAGTTCTTATAGAAACATTCAAATTCCAAGATGTATTCTTATTAAAGATGCATCAACTATCCTCTTACATGGTTTTGCAGACGCGAGTGAAAAAGCTTTCGGAGCTTCCCTCTATCTTCAAACGAACTCTGACTCAAATTCGCCTGTTTGCCACCTCATTCGCAGCAAAAGTAAAGTTGCCCCTATTAAAACTGTCAGCATACCGAGGTTTGAACTTTCAGCCTGTCTATTGTTGTGCCAACTTGCTCAAAAGGTAATTAGAGCTATGAAACTTCAAATCGACAATGTCATACTTTGGTCGGACTCCACTATTTCCCTAGCATGGATAGACATATCGCCACATCTTCTTAAGACCTTTGTTGGGAACAGAGTGTCTAAGATTGAAGAACTTACCAAAAACTACGAGTGGAGATATGTGCCGTCAAAACTGAATCTGGCGGATGTGTTATCCCGAGGTCAGGATGCAAAATCGCTTGTTACAAATAAACTCTGGTGGGATGGACCCAATTTCAACGACACAAGACATTGTAAATTTTTGTCCACAAAAGGACTCTTATACGAAATACGAACAATTTTTAAAGGAACTAAAGTCAGTTCCAGTTCAATTCAGTTATAATTTCTGACTTTATGAACTCTTTTCTTAATATTTCAAATAGTTATATTAAATTAATGAGAGTGTTAGCATTTATTTTCAGGTTTGTTCACAACTGTAAAAATACGGTCAAACTTAAAGGTTCCTTAACTTTAGAGGAACTAAGGGTTGCCAGAAACTTTTTAATTAAGAGTGCTCAAGGTGAGTATTTTTCATCAGAAATTTCAGCATTGAAAAAGGGCATGTCTGTCCCTGTAAAAAGTAAGTTGAGATTTTTAGATCCCTTCCTAGATAAAGCTGATCTATTAAGAGAGTGTGGTCGTTTGGTGAACTCAAATTTAAGCTATGACCGATCTCACCAAATCATTTTACCCCCAAGTAATAAATTGACTAAAATTATCTTTCTTTACTATCATAAAAGAGACTTACATGTTGGTCCTCAAGGGCTATTAAATAGTGTAAGACAAATATTTTGGCCTATTAATGGAAGAAACATTGCTCGTCAAGTTGTACACGAGTGTGTTCAAGGTTTCAAAATTAAACCTACAATTGTAAATCAAATAATAGGTAATTTACCCCTTGAGAGAGTAATACAAGGGCCACCGTTTTCCAATGCAGGTCTTGACCTATGCGGTCCATTTTTTATTAAATCTCGCAACCAGAGAAAGGGAATATTTAATAAGGTTTATGTAGCCATTTTCATATGCATGGTTACTAAAGCAGTGCATTTAGAACTACTTTCTGACTTAACTTCTAATGCATTAATTGCAACCCTTAAAAGATTTTTTGCTCACACAGGCAAAAGTAGTACAATCTCTTGTGACAATGCATCCAACATCGTTGGAGCATCTGCGGAACTAAAGAGATTATTAAATTCTAAAAATAAAAAAAAAGGATGATGTATCAAATTTTCTGTCATCCGAGCAAGTTCTCTGGAAATTTCTTCCCCCTCGTTCCCCAAATTTTGGAGGGCTCTGGGAGAGAGGCGTCGGACAATTCAAATATCACTTAAAAAGAACTATTGGTGTTATGAAATTAACTCTTTAAGAATTTTTAACTATTACTACGCAAATTGAAGTTATTCTCAATTCGCGCACTCTTTCCCCATTATCGTCTGAATTAGAAGACTATGAAGTTTTGACCCCAGGGCATTTCCTGATTGGTAGACCAATCAATGCCCTTCCTAGGCCAAATTTGATTAATGAAAGAGAAAACTTGCTCGACCGATGGCAGAAAACTCAGAAAATGGTGCAAATAATTTGGAAAAATTGGACCAAATGATTCTTATTTAAGTCATTTGAAGTAGAGATCCAAATGGCTCCTTAAAAAGCAAAATGTTGCACCAGGTATGATGGTTCTGGTAAAGGATGGAGGCCTACCAGTTTGTAAATGGATAGTAGGTCGTATTTCAGAAATCATCAAGGGAAATGATGACAATGTTAGGGTTGTAATAGTCCGGACTCCATCCGGAACTTACAAAAACAGTATCTCCAACATTTGTGTGTTACCTATTGTAAATAACGAAAATATCAATTAAGCTTAACCTATTTCTATTAAATTTATTATTCCTTATTATTGTATTTATATTTAGTGCTTTATGTGTAACCATTAATTAGTAATATCATCTGTATGTTATTGTATATTTACTTGTTGTGTATCATTGAACTATCAGTATACTTCAATGGAGGCCGGTATGTGCGCTCCCGAAGTTTGATTAAGTGATCAGCGCCACCTAGCTGATAAATGATGTAACCTGCAGTTGAGCTTCGTTGTCTCCCGAACAACACGTCTGTAACTTGCACCCTCGCTCTCAAATCTGAAGCTCATTTCAACGTTTGCCCCTTGGCAATAAACAATAAAAACCTATGGAAAAGTAACCACAGTCCACTGTCTCAGTGCTCACGACAGTCAGCAAAACGGTATTTTACGGATTTTATTCCGATTTTACGGATTTTATTCCGAGCTGGGTTGGAAATTATTCCGGTACGATAAGGGCAACTATTTTTCCGATTCCTACCGGAAAACTGGCATTATTTTTTTACAGTGTACCTTCTTCACACTTCTGCGCCTTTTAAGTGCATCTAACTGTATATGCAATTACCGAAATATGCAAAATGTAGGAGTACGTTTTCACCAAAACACTCAATTTAAAATATATTCAAAGGAACACGTGTAAAACAGATGGATAGTTAGCGAAAACTTTCTTAACAGCAAAAAGAATACAAAAATAATAAGATTATTCATCTTGATTAGTTTATTTAGCATTTTAAATATGCTATGCCAAAAAATGCAATTGTAAATTATTAGTAAGGTAATTTTGTTTAATGAAATTTCCAAGTCTTATACCAGGTCATATTCATAATAGAAAATGGATTATATTCTTACAGGGGATTATTTTGAATATTTAAGAGGAGATGTAAGCTAAAACAATATACGTCAACAGTTACAGATAATGTTTATAATGCAAAAATGAACTGCTCAATCGCAATAGAAAACCCATAAAAGGATATTAAAAAGCGCAAAATTCCAAATATTTGGCTAATTTGTCTTACACTAATCCTTGTGATATTACTGAACGTTTGCAAACAATCTCTACCAATTTTTAATTGTTCTCTACAGTACTCCAGTTGTGATAGAAGGGTTAATTTTTACGTTTTCTGCTTATTATTCCCTATATTTTTAAAATGTAATTTTTCTTTTGTTTGAAGATTTCTGTTGTAAATGGAAAGAAGAGTCGTACTTACACCATTTAATAACTTCTACAGTATTTGGAAAAGTGCATTCTAAACATTTAGCTATGCAGCTTGAAACATACCGCTTTAAATCGCATATTTTGCAACTAAAGAAACAGGTTGCGATAGTTCTACCTCTCTTGGCTGTATTCAAGATAGGCTGATAAACGCCGATGGTCGAGCTGCCATGTGATCAAAATAGTCTAAAAAGCAGCCGAGATCGGTGGGGAGCCGCGGCCTGTCTCTTTCGTTGGTTTCAAAATGTATAAAATAAAATTTACGAATTTGTTACATTTTACACTTTTCTCTGGAGAAGTTTGAACTTTTTATTTTTCATCGTTTTTCAACTCGACGATTTATTTTATATTTAATTTCATAATTTTGAGATAGTTTTTTTTTTCATTTTTTTAAGTAAATATCAATATGAAATAATGAATAGTAATGAAATAAATGAAGAATAATAGTATATTAGTATTTAATATATGAAAATATTTACCTTTTTAGGATAAGGGGGGATCCTGGTTTTCTCGTTCTGTATTTGCCTTTCTGGTTTTCTAATGAAAGATTTTCAACAACTTCTGTAAGCTGGCCGTAGAGTTTGGCATTTTCATTATGAAACTGGGTTTCCGAGGTGAACATTGTCTGTAAATTCGTCACCAGGAATGATATGCGACTAAATTTGAAAATAGAAATAAAAGATGTGTGCATATTTTACTAATTTTTTTTTTTTTTTTTTTTTTTTTTTTTTTTCATAAAGATATAAAAGAGTTCTTAAAATAAATGAACATGGACATTTTTGGAATAACAAAATGCATACAATAGTTTATATTTAATATTAACTTAAATAAAATAGGAAAATATATTTTAGTTGTTTTTATTTTTATAAGTAATATGTAAAAAATAATTAACATTCCTTTTTATTTGTTTAAACAAAATTATCAGATGATGGAAATGCAATTAAAACTCCATTTATTCTCAATATATTCTAGTAGAATGATACATGCAACAAATATTCATTAGAGGAAGTTGTGGCTATAATTCCTGAAAAGTATCTTTTGAAAACAAAATTGAATCATTTATTTTGTGTGTGGGTTCCATTTAGTGATGATTCCATTTTATTCATTCGTTTCGCATATTTTCCAATTCAATTATCTTCATTCTACCTACACACAGATAAGATGATAGTTTCATGATCCAGAATTTTTTTTTGAGCATTCATTTCCTCCTATCCTATCAGTCTAATAAGGTGGTTAAGGAAATTTACAAATGAAAAGAATAACTTTACATAACAGTTGTAAATTTCCAAGAGGGTGAAAAAATTCCGGGCTAGTATTCGAACCAGGGATGAACCATAACTTTACATCTTTGAAAGATATTTCGCAAAATTTAGATACAGTGAACATACTATTGCAAAAACATAAGAATGTCAAAATGGGGAAAGAAACCGAAGAGCATAAAAATTATGAGAAATCTACAAAAGACGGTATTTGTAAATATTGAAATAAAAAAAGACGCTGCTGTAGATTTTGTTGAAAGTGCATATCAGAGGGACTAACCAAATAAATGCCAGATAATAATGCACACAGAAAGTTTAAAAAAAACTTTAGCTATGATGTAGATTTTGTGAGAGTGCTTGTACTTTAAAAAAATTATCCGATATCTTAGTGGATACATACTAAAAATCTCTTAAAAATATGTCGTTGAATTTTTTTTCCAGCAAAAACTTTTTATACTTTTGAAAATAAAAAACTTATCCAAGCAATTATTTGTTTAAAGTTTGTTCCTTGTGAAAATTAACAATAAAGTTCATTAAAAGCGACCTAAAAGTGTTTGAGAATAAAAAATATATTTTTTGCTTTAGGTGTTAAAGTCAGAAATCAAACGATGAATCTCGATTGCCATCCACTAAATATTTGTCCAAGACTAATGATCAAAAAGTACTGCATGAAATATACAATGCATCTGGAGTTTTATTAAAGGCAGCTGATGAACTACTTGTATCTTATTAATTATAAAAATCATTATATGTTATTATAGACATTATTATAGCTTGAGCGTAAAAGATGGAATCGTCAAAATCCGATTAAATGGAATTAAATGAATTTTATGGAATTAAAAATCTATGAAGAAATTAAATTTAGAATGTGTCTAAATAATGAACTATTTGAATTATAGTGAAAAGCAAGTCGCTACTATTCAGAAAACACAAGTTTAAAAATATGATAATAGATTTTGACTTTTGTGTTTGGATCGTTTCATGCAATTTTTGCGAGAAATCTTCTAGTTCTGCTTAAAGTGAGTTATATAAAATTTCGCTATGGTTATATCACAAAGGAGCAGGCTTCGCGAATGACACCCGTGAAATGGAAATTATAAATTCAGGCATCGCTGTAAAATTTTACCTATACCAATCGCCGTGGCGAGTGACGTGTTCTCTGACGTTGTTCCGGGTTCCCCTCTCAAAATATCCCGGAGACGCAAAACCGAACCTTTCCTCAACCTGTGAAAGTTTTAATGGTATTTTCACTCTCATCAACTACAAAATTCCAGGAATGCGTGTCTGTGCTTTGTGTGCTGGGGAGATTGGGGAATTAATACAGTTTTGAATATATGCAAACGCTTTACGGTGTGCTTGAAGACATTAATTCCTTTAGAAACATTACTTTCTAAAATAAATGCTAAAGTAGAAGATTTCATAATACTTTCCGAATATTATCAAACTGATGGAGGGGGTTGGTATTTTTAATCTCAATAAAGACAATTCTATCTGATCGTGGATTCGCATCCAAAATTCTGTGCTAAGCTCAAGGTAAATGTAACAGAAGATTTATTTGTCAATTTGAACCAAAAAATGGAACGAAATTACCATAAAAAAATATAGATAGTGTATTGATAGTAAAAACTGTCACTCTATCAATAAAAGTGGATTTCAAAGAACTGTAATGTTTTTTAAATATAGTTAGGATGTTTTTATTTTCTCTTAAAAACATTATAAATCATAAAAACTGTTTTTGGAATGTATTTCCTCCTCTTTGATTTGCGTCTGGTAAGTTTTTGCTATTAGCTATAGAAACGCACCTGCCACATTGGCTTGTTCGTTTCTGCGAAGTCGAGAAAAAAAACATACAAAATTAGTGTATAAAATCACGTAATTTTTCATACTAAAAACGTGGGGTACCAGATTATTTAAAAAAAAAAGAAATAATATTGGAGAATTCGATGAGGAAGTTTACCTACATACAGTCCTATACCGTACCTTACACAGCACAATTGAGGTAACCAAATGGCCAATATAACTGATCAAACACAAAATTGATAAGATCAGTAGGAAATCTTAATCGTATAATTTCAGACTAAATTGCGCATTCTTTAAAAACAATTTTCAACTTATACAACGAATTATATTTCGAATCCTTTTAAATAAAAACACGAACACTTTTATCTTTGTTTTTAATAAATATTTCTAATACACATCAAGTGTTAGTTTAATAATTTAATGAAAAGTTTATATTAATTTGTGTTTGAGTGTACTGTAATGCTTACCTGTCATATAAGGCAGGCAATTCATCATGTAATTCATTATTGATAATTTCATACAATTTTCTAGCTTCGTCTAACCTTTCTCTGGCCTTAATTGGGAGAAAAAAATATATTAATATGTTAATTTAAGAATATTTTAAAACTGAAATTTACTAATAATCTCATAAAAATATTTTTCTCCTATCGTATAAGTTAAAAATTTAAAATATCTAACAGTCTTGCAATAAGAGGCTCAAGCATTGGGATCACTAACTGACTTAAAATTTTGAAGGTTAATAAAGGGCCAAAAGAAAAAGATACCCTTTAAATAATAACGCAGAATTCTCAAATATAAAAAAAAGGGTTAAAACATTGCAGCAACCCATTTATTGAATTATAGACTTTTGTTGCACTAGTGATTCACATTGCGTTGGCTTCATAATTAGCATACTCAATTTGCAGCTTATGAATGCTGTTTCTGTTCTCGTTTGTTTCTGATGCTATGTCTACTCCAATTTTTTAATTGATTTATATATTTATTTGAATAAAAATGTATTATTTTTAATATAAATCCCTTTTGCCAAATAACACGTATCAGAAAACTTTTTTTAATATTTAAGAAATTTAAATACTAGTGTTAAAATAACATAAGTAAATATATCAGCAGCTCAAATAGTTCTACTTTTTTGGGAATGTCTTATACGTTTAGCCCTTTACTAACATATAAAATGTCAAATAAATCAATGACCCCAAAGTCTGAGCCTCCCTTAGATAGGTATCATAACACTACCTTTAGTTCTATATTTAATGAGATAGAAGGCCTGAAGGTACTGTTGCAGAGTTTCTATTTGAGAGAAAAAAAAAAAGGTATAATTTTTTTAAATATTAAAAAAACCTTTATTTTAAAACACAACAGTATGTATTACTAACTTTTAATACTGATTATTATGCAGAATAAAAATGATTGCTGTTTTATTTCGTAGAATTTTGGATACTTTCTTTAGTTATACTGATCAAACTACTTATACCAATATAACAATTACTGTATGTGTTATGTATATTAGCTACATTTTTAACAATTTAAATGGTTTACAACTTAATAAATTTTAAGTAATATAACATTTTAAGAACTTTTCAATGCATGACTTTTTTTAAATGTTTTGAATACCAGATTGCTTGTATTCGATTTACATTGAAATAAGTCAAAGGAAACTGTCACACACACACTTACATGCTACACTGACACGGAAGGACAACAGAAATCAATATACAAAGCTATGAACAAAACAAAAATCAAAATGACAGCACATCAAGCAAAGTTTGGCAAAATTGAGCAGCGTCTCTAAGTTTAATGCAAGCAGTTGGCTTTGACTAACTATAAATCACACTGGGTGAGAAGTGTGCAGGGACTTGAAAAATATTCGATAGGCTTCTGTTTCACACAAGCATAAGTATATTTGCAGACCATATATTACATAACCAATACACACATGAATCAGCAGGACAACATATAAAGTAATATAATAAAAATATTTATATTAAAAACATTTAAGTTGAATGTAATGCACACTGGAGAGTATTCCTGAAAAAAGGATTTTGACTAATAACACTGGAAACAGTGGTTTTGTCCTAGAACTAAAATTAGTTGATTCTAGATCAGTTTTTTGCGCTGATTCCGAATATGCTTTCCGTTTATACCTAGGTGGTCCAGGTTTGAGAAATTTGCATATTTAAATTTATGCAAATTTAAGCTTTTTTGTGCTATGTTATGCAAATTTTAGATACAATATATGTCACATCTACTTACGTTTCCTAGATAATGACTACTTGACTATTTGCTTCAGATAAATGTTACGATTTGCATATTCTTAACATTTATTTATCAGTTATTAAGCCTAATTTGCATATTTTTCAATGGTGTAATGTTTACATCACTATCAACTTTAAAATAGTTGCCACAGAATTGACGTAATGTTTTTCTAGACTAGATTTTTATGCTGATTTCAAATATGCAGTCTGTTTTCTTATGTCATGTCTAGTTTTTGAGTAAGATGAATTTCTACTTTTGCACGGCATTAACACAGGTTTGATATAAGATGCTTTTTAGGGGTGTTTAATTCATTGACAAGAAGGTGAGCAGGGTCAGATTCATATCAGAGACATAAACAAAAATTTATATAATCGAAAACAAATAAGTAGTAGAATCTATCCTAATTAGTTGAAGTTTATCATACAAAGTATCATAAAAAGCTATTTCTGGCTTTTTTAATCAAAAACTAAAGTATCACTTTTTTTCAAAAACTAGACATGATAGAAGAAAACAGATACAAGATTTGAAATCAGCCCAAAAAACTGGTTTAGAAACATATTAGCGTACTCGTGCGGCAGAAATATTTGAATGTCAAGAAACATTATTAGAAAAACATGAAAAATATGCAAATTAGGTACAATATTTCACAGTCACATGTCAGTATAATATCAGAAACAACGTTTTTGTGAAGTAAATTAGGTAGTAATCATAACATAAAACAAAAAACCCTGTCTGATATTGATTTATACCTTAAATTTGCAAATAATTGTATAAAATTTACTAAATTTGCATAAATTGAAATATGCAAGTATCTCTCAAACTTGGCGTGCTGGAGTAAATCTAAAACTAGATTCGGAATCAGCACAATAAAAAGCATAAAAAGAACTAATTTCTGTTTTAGGACAGAGCAAAAGTTCAAATTTGTTGACCAGTGTAATATAAAGCGCCAGGGAAAAATTCAGCAAGTATTTTCACTCACACAGACAAAATGCAAGACAAAATGATTAGCCAAACATTAATTAGACATCATTTCAAGCAATGCATTGGGAAAACTATACAGATAATTATACGTAAGAGTTTTCTTTAAACTTAAATAATTTAGAAACAATTCAGGTATGTAAAATCATTTAATGGATTAAAAATGCATATTTATAAAACCAACTAATATAATATTCGGCAGAAAATTTTACGGTTTTAATAACAAAATTTAGATAATATTTTAACAGAATCAAGTAAAAAATAATTTTCCTATATTTAGTTGTTGAAATATTACCAATGGAAATAATAAAATTTCTGTATTTGTTACAACCAAAACCAATTAAACGTAGTAACACTGAAAATTACTATGTTTTAATATATATATATATATATATATATATATTATATCATTTTTCTTTTCTTTTCTATTTCGATTCGATAGCAATCTGGCTTATTCAGCAATCACATTTATTGTTTCACTTTTCTCTATATAATATATATGTTTATAAAGGAATTATCACTCATTTGTAATGAAATGAAAAATGTAAACATAAATGAAAATCAGGCAATTCAGATTCGCACTTTTTAAACGAATTTTGTTATTACCATTTTATTAATATTTAATTTAAAATTTATTTCCCCTGTTAAAAGACAGTAAACCTTTGTATCACCCGTTGCATATCTGCAACATACCTAAAAGTCAATGTTACTTATACAGCGGGTTTTAAAAGACAATTTTATTTACTGCTTCTATCTTACAACACAGCAGTTAATATAAATTGTTCATAGCATTCTCAGCAGAAGGTGACACTGACAAGGGAACCACTTTTGGTGCTGCTCGCACCAAGCACTGAGACCTGGTACATTTTGTAGTCCTATACATAAAAATTAGAGAACCGATAAAATTTCACTATTAAAATAATATTTTATATATTTTTTATGCTTTTAATTTTTTATTATTGGATTTTTATTTGTTTATTTCACGCCAAAAGTGAGTTAAGTCGCCAAATATGGCGCTAAATATTTTTCGTCTGCTTTATCCCTCTGGTGTCTAGTATTAGTACGGTACGTATTAGAACTAAATCAGATTGTGATGTGTTTGATAATAACATAAGAAACAATAATTAGTTTTTTTTCTAGGCGGACGATAAATATATAAATAGTAAATACATATCTGTGAAAAGCTTTCAAGATCATTGAAAACCATTTTTTTATTGAAATACAAAATAAGCAAACTATTTTGTTTTGAAGTCAGATAGAATAAAGTTTCGAATTTTTAAAATGAAAGGTTGTTGTTTTAAATGTTATGTCTTTTGGTAAAATTAATCATAAAGTAAATTCATATTTTTATACAATTTAGAAAATTTACTGTGCCTAATTAGGTCGGACATTACAATTTCTAGCGAAGTGCAAACCACTGCTCACTCACACACGACAAGCAGCTATGACATTTGGATAGGGTTTCCGGAAAGCTGTACTTAAAAAAAAAACGCCAACTTTTCTCCCGCCAAAAATGTGAATATAATGTTGTAATTTTTCAAAGTCAATTTCGTAGGTTCTTGAAGACATTTTTAAACTTTTTTCAATATTTTATACTTATTATTGACTAATTTGTATTTTTAAATGCTTTTTTTTTTTTTTTTTTTTTTTTTTTTTTAAATCTATATTAATAGTTCGATAAGTGATTTCGAAAATTGCATTTTCAGAACGTTATGTTGCTGTAAAATTAAAAACTATTTTTTTAACAGAAAAAATTTTATCGATTATCAAACTTCGTAATATAGGGCTTTAAAATGCACCAGGTCTCAACGATAGGTGCGAGCAGCACCAAAAGTGGTTCCCTGTGAGTTAATTTTTCATGCCAAAGTTTTATCTATCATTTGAGCAATTTCACATCGTTGTGGCTAAAATGAACGTCGAAAGTTTAGTCAAATTAAAATGGCTCGAGTCGTCCAAAAGAAGATTTTTTACAAAGGTAAGTTCGTATACATTACTATTTCGTATCAGAAAATTGGCAATATTTATGAGAAGTATGTAATTTTCTGTTTATTGCAGATGTGGAAAAAGTACCTTTTAAATAATATCTTTTTTATTTTTATGTTCTAAAATTTTTTTAATTATTTTTTACATGCTTAAAATTATGTATTCTGAGCAAATATTTTTTATGGGAGATGTTGAGTTACAAAGTGTTAACAGAGGTAATTAAAATTTGCTAAAAAAAATTATTTAAACCCGGAAGTTTCATTAATTAATGCTTTCAATTATTATTTTTTTTTTAAGTTTTGTTTCTAGCTAATTTACGCTTTAAAAAAAGACACTTTACAATGAATAAAATAATGAATAACTAATGCTATAAACCCCGTTTCTCACTTTCTGTAAAGCAGGAACATACCTGCAGAAAATTCTGCAATACATATACGAGGATAGATTTTTAAAAAGGTTACAAAGGCAATAAAAAATAAATATTTATTAATAATAGATCGAAAACGCAAAACTAAATTAAGAGGCATACTTGTCGATCACTTTTCCACATAATCATCAAATCTACTCATATGTTTGGAGAGGCGTCAGAGTGATTGAAATGGCAAGACATAGAGAAAAGTTGTCTCACTTGTGCTGCTTTGACAAGGTTACATGAAACCATCCAACGTAAACGCCCTGTCATGTTAAGTGATGGTGTCATCCTCCTGCATAATATTACCAGTCCCTTACTTCTCGTCAAATTCAAGAATTGATGAAAAAGTTCAAGTGGGGAGTCTGGAGCCCCCACCCACACATACACACAAAACAGCCACGATTCGGCATCCAGTTACCATTTCCTGTTTCCAAAATTGACGAAAATACTTATTTGGAACAGGGTTTACTTCAAACAGTGATGTAAAAACAGCTGCTGAGATTTGACTCAATGGGCAAGGACGTGATTTCTACCAAGCCGAGTTAAACAAGTTGGTGTTCAGGTAAATGCCTAAATAGATTTGTTTATTATGTGTTCGACAAGTATGCCTCTTAATTCCCTTTCGCAATTTCAGTCTATTGCTAATAAATAATTTTTTGTTACCTTTGTAACCTTTTTTTTTTTTAATCTATCCTCGTACTTTGAATGAAACAAATAACCATACCTTTAAGACCCCCCAGTTTTTGAGAAAAATTCAAAAGAAAAAAGTTTGACATTACACCCGGTGTAGAAAAAATAACCTCTAGAGGAAAGAAAGCGTATCGGATATCAAACGACGTTTACATGAGAAGTTAGTAAATTCCACATATGATGATTGCGGATATCGAAAAATACTTGAGAGTGACGTAGAAGACTAACTGAATAAGTTCCCATAGATGGCAACTTTCGGTTTCTTTTTTTTTTTCAAGTCAAACATATTTTTACCAAGAAAGTTTAATAAATTAATTCAAATAAGTATCATATAGAAAAAAGAAACATTTTGTTAAATACATTTTGTTTTGAAGTATGCTTATTTTGTTTGAAATAGGAACTGCAGGATTGGCAGGAATACAATAAATCACAACTAAATAGTCCACTAAAGACCGTAGACCCATTCCTGTTGGGTTATATTTTCTTAAAATTTTAACATCCAGCACAAGCATGTTTTAGCATATTTTTCAGCACAGCAAATTGTTTTAAATTTGGATTAAAGTTGTTATTTTTCACAAGGGCTATAAATTTAGAGCAGAAGCGATCTAAGCTAATACAAAGAAAATTTTTCTATAGACTAATAAATTTTCAATAGAAAGCAACATGTCCACATGCCATAGCAGTGTTGTTTGCTGCTGGTTGAATGGAATAGCTTGGCATTTATTTCTTACTTTTTGATGATAATATTTAATTATAGTTCATTTTTAAGGACATAAATTCAGCTTAAAAAAGCAAATTTTGAGCATTTAATGTTTCATGATTTATTTATTGCAAAATGCCTTTTAAAAATAGAAGAAGGGTACTTGCCTTTCCGATTTTCATCTCTTCTCTTTTTCTGTTAGGCTGCTGTAGCGATTGCAAATTGTGACGGCATTTGTCATAATCGACGAGCTTCCTCCCTCGCTTGGCAATTTTACTCTAAAATATTTATACAGAAAACGAATGCATTATTTAGTAGCAGCAGACAGTGAAACATGTTAATATGTGCATACAAACATATTTTTTAATTAATAAACTCATTCTGACACAGATCATTTCGATTTTAGCGCTATTTTTTTAAAATAAATCTTATGTATATATACATATTGATATCTTTCTTTATATAAAGATACAGGATTGGTAGACAAAATCATAAAAAAAATAAAAGTATTTAATTTTAAGAATCATCCATAAGCATTATAATGCAATATTTATATGAATGCATACATTAAACTACGTTCGAATAGAATAGAAAGCATTTTTTAAAAAACTTTTCATGGTTCTTTTCAAAGGACAGAAGCTAGTGTTTTGATGTAAAGCCTTTACTCAATTATTTAATATGAAAATTTAAAATATTGAAATAGCAGCAATCAGTGCTGTAGTTGGAAAAAAATATTTGTGGGAACGCACCTTTTCATAGAGTAGATATTGATGCTGCTGGATTTTTGCTAAGCAAAAAGCCAATTTAAAATATTTAGCAAAAAGTGGATTTTTTTAATTAACACATATAATTATTATATTCCAATTTTTATAGTATTATATTTGTAGTAGCATTCATCTAAAAGCAATATTTAATCAATCTGATAGTAACATTTTCCATCATGAATCAAAATTTAATTGAAATTACAAAATAACTTCATATGTTATTACTTACTGGCACATATATCCCAGAAGTTTTGATAAAGAACGATAATTAGAAATGTTTTCTATGGTCTTTTATTTACAAAAAAAGCTGTTTCGTCTGCTAATGTTCTTCCTGATTGCAACCAAGATTTCAGATATGGTTCAGGAAAAAATTCTTTTAAGGGATGTCCTAGACGGCTTATGAATGTAAGTCAAATGGACTTTTCAATAAAAAGTGAATTTCTCGCATAGGTCATTATGTTATTCATTCAGCTGAATACACTTTCGCATTCAGACATTGAAATGGGTATAGTTTTCACAGTCTGGAGAAGAGGATTTAGCTCTCTAGGCTCATCTTCAGTGTCTATAAACTTGATAATTATCGTTATAATAAATAACAATAATTATCGTTTCGCCTGAAAAAAGGGACAGTTTGTGCTCGTGCGCGATAAATTTTTTTTTTACAGTAACAAACCAAATATTTCTGGGAAAGGCGTTCCCACACGTTCCCGCCCAACTACAGCACTGGCAGCAATTCCAAAAAAAAAAAAAAATAATAATAATAATTACAACATTATATATATATATATATAACCGTAATAGATGACATTATATTTCATCATACACAAATCGTGGGGAAAGTAAAACTCGAGAAAAGGAGTACAGAATAAAAAAAAGGGGGTAAAAAGGAAAAACTGTCAAAAACATTTGAATGAGATAAATTGTAGTGCTGCCTCCTATTAAGAGAAATTATAAATTAAAAAAAACCCCGAAAGGGATAGAATTAATTCAACAATACGAGTAATATATTAATGATAACAACGTTTTATGAAATTTACATGTTATATATTGGTATTTAACTTAAAATAAAATAAAATAAGAAAATAAAATAAAAATAAATAAGGAGGGTTGGAGAAAATAATTAAATAAATACATTTTAAAGTGATATCAAAAAGATGTTTAAATAGGGGAGATTAGGGAGGGTTGACCATACGGGAAGCTTAACCCACCCATCAGTTTTCATATTTAAAATAATTTCAGAGTTTTATTAATAGGACTCAACCAAAGCTACTGGAATGCTCAAACAACAGTGTTTGCTTCATACAGATAATCGAAATAGGTGTGGAAAAAATCAATTGTGAAGGGTTTTCAACCTAAAAGTTGTGTTTTTTAGAAATAATTTGTAAGCTTTTTTCAGATAAAATATAACATAGAAATTTAAGTAAGTAGGTTTTAAATATTGCAGAAATATCGAGTTTTCATTCCAGGCATAAAGATTGTACAGTAAATTAGGCTTAATATAACAGCGCGCTAATCTTTAGAAAAGAGCTATGTGGGGAGGCTTGACCCAGTGTATGTGAGGGAGATTTGACCAGATGCTCAAGGCTCCCTTAATTAAGTGGTTTTAGAAATCTTTTTATTATACACTGTGCATAATGAAAGGTTAATGGTTATATATAAAAAAGAATGTAAATTTATTCTGTAAAGCTACATTAAAATGGGGTGATGGAAAAGAAAATGTTTAAAACTGATTAAAGAAAGATGTAAAAAATTGTTATAGTATCCACTGTAAGAAAAAATTTAATGAAATGGGAAAGTTGGTAGGAACTTTTTTTCATTTAAATATTACTTACAATAGATAAATAAAAACAGTGAAAAAGACTAGAACGGGCTAGAAAGTATGGAAACAGCAGTCTTAACTCTTTCAAGGGCAATGGTATGCTTATTAAACCACTTAATTTTAATTCCGAAATGCCACAATGGCACCAGAATTTTGCTAAAATCTTTTCCATTTGTCATTTGTAAAATTTTTCACATGTATGTGATATATAGCTTTTTACTTATTTCCAAATAAATTTGTTCGTAAATTTCGGTCATTTATTTCAACACTTTAGTACTGAAAGTACTTTGCTCCTGAAAGGGCTAACAGATGTCATGATAAGTCAAGGGCGAAAAAGCAAATAGGACTCAAAGGCTGCAAAAGAACATAGCCTTGATCGAAAAACTTTACGAAGGTATGTATACAAATCTCACCAGGATGAATACAGGGAGATGAAGCCAAACTCTGTGACAACTAGAGTTGTCAGGCAGAGTGTCACGGAAAGTAGGACAAGGAGACAAATAAATGCCGGACAGTGGCTCCCAAATCTGTATATAATAATACATGAAACCCTATGAAAACGGAACCTGTCACTAACGGAATACTGTATTAAATGTTAAACTTTCATTTTCCCTGCTGTACAATTATACCTGCTCAGACAAAATCATGTTTAAAACAAAATTTTTCTCCTGTGACTTGCGATTGCGTCTAAACAGGTTTGTTTAAGCATCATATTTTCAAAAATATTTTTTAAATAATAATTAAAGCATGTAGCATAAAGCTATTTTCTTTTTTTTTAACTGACTTTATTTATCTTCACAAATATTTCAATATAAAACAAAGTGGGTCAAGCCTCCCATATGGTGGGTCAACTCTCCCATATGTGGGTAGCCTTGATCCATTATTTCCTGATTATTAAAATCAATCATTTTTCTAATTTCTTATATGTTACACTTATGTAGCAATTTTATTTTGATAACTGATTGAATAACGAATACAATGATGTATAAAACTTTATTCTACGTTCAATATTTAAAAACTAAAAAATCATTTTGTAAATAGTGGGTCAATCCCCCCTAGTGTCCCCTATAGATATATATATAAATATATATATATACGTACATACTTTTTAAGGTCTTAACTTTGACACTAGGTTTGTCTCCCTCCCAAGTATAATTGGAGGTATAATAAAATAAAAATGTATATATTTAAATACAAATTCGAAAGGAAAACGATCTGGATTCGGCTTTATTTGGAAATATTGCACAAATCAAAATGCATTTGATTAATCAGAAATTCTACAAGTTTGAGTTGCCCGAACTACATTCAGAACACTGCTGAGAGGTAATATTAAAGAATTTAATATGAACGAATTCCTAAAGTTTCAGAAGTTTTTACTTTGTAGCTAGGAGCCTATGATACCTTTAAGCGCAATGGGAACGGATTACATTTTGAGTCTTTTGAAAGTTAAATTTTATTTTTAGTATTCAAACTTAGGGTAAACTGTCCCAAAATGACATACTTTGGTAAAATGGCATATCTTATGTTTCTTAATATTGCCGCTAGATGACAGCACTTAACGATGCACAGTTATGTTGTGGTCAGCAACGATTAGCATTTAACGGAGAAGTTGTCAAGTTTGCATTTTTCATTTTTTACAAAGAAATTGTAAACACCTTCGTCAGAAATTTCTTGCGACTATTTTTTAGTGCTGTTTCATTTCAGTGATTACATATATGAAGTATGAGGTGAGGACTTAATTCTTTTTAGATTATTTTCTGTGTATGCAAAAACTTATAAATGCATCTCAAATACTGCCTCTGTATATACAATATGGTGATTGTAGGTAAAATGGCATGCCGATTTTTGAAAAATGGAATCTGTCCCTCAAACCTAGACATCTTTCCTGATCATGTTTTCTGTCTTCTAGTTGTGACAGAACGTCCACTGGAGAATAAAGAAAACAACGACAGCAACGCAAGGTCTATAGATAACAGCCTATCTAGACACAATCCGTCAATTTTCACAGTTTAAATGTCACCTCCTCTAACTCTAGGGCCGGCAACATACACCGACTACAAGCGCTGTTTCTGATACTCGAAGACGTATGTATCTTTTCAACAGGCAGCATCTTCATTTATCAGACTACTTTATGTGTCTCCACTTCATTGGGCACCTCATGTTAGATCATCCTCTAAAAATAGGAAGCGTGAAGGTGCAATAATCTGACTATCAGTCCTAATATTGCCGAAGCGAACTCAAAAGCTCATGAGAAGCATAATTCACAATCAAGACGTGCAGCTCTACAGGCTCAGGAGAAAATTCGTCTCGTTAGATCCAATGATGACGACAAATACGTGGATCTTTCTGCAGATGATGATGAAGCATGTCTTTATTGCAACTATTTAGTCACTCACTCAAAACCGAAGGAAAAGTGGATAAAATGTGTTAAATGTTCAAAATGGTCATATAGTGAATGTGCCGCTGTTTCCTGGTGTGCAAAAAAAAAAAAAAAAATGTGTTTGTGATGTAGGCAAGTACAATTAATAGCAGCTTATGGGTGTGTCCTTCAGGGCACCAGCGTAGATAAAATGACATAGTGCAACATTTTATATAAACCGTTATTATGACGTTGTGACTTTATTTCTTACTTTTTAAAAGGTAGCATTGCATTTTGTATACTTTTCAAAGTTAGTTTGTAAAAAAAATAAAGGTCATGAGAAAACGTTTGTATGAATAAAATCATCTTTTTCTTAGGGTATGTCATTTTACGACAGTTTCCCCTAGCATGAAAAGTAAAAGTTATATATATATATATTTAAACTGGTCTACTTTTGAATAAAAAGAATCATGAATTCAACACGTTTTTGGCCAATAAAGATCTTAAGATGGTATTTATATTACATTTTACTAAGCAGTACAAAAATAGCCTTTTTTCTAAAACTTATTGAGCTTGAATATGTCATACTTTAATAGTACGATAATTACACACTTAGACAATTTACAACCAAATGGCAAGTTTTCATCATGTAACAATATACATGTATTATATTATGATATGATATGAACTATTTTATTTTAACTTCATGCGAGTATCATACTAATGTAAAGTCATGAGAAAAAAAAAAGGTAACCGTACTAACTCTGCACAAATCATCGTTTAAAAAGTGACTCCTACCAATTGATTAGTTAATAATATCCACTAATTAATGCAATACTCAAATTTTGCTTAGGGTGTCATCTGCATTATGAAATTGTACCAACTTTAAAATTTTTAATACTAGCATCTAATTTTGACATCATATTTTACCTTCAGATGCCAAACAGAAATCATTCGGTCAAGAATTCATTTCGAAAAAATATATATTTTGAAATTAATTTTCCAAAGAAATATGAAATTTAACCTATAAATTTTTTAACAGAAATCGATTTCTAAAGGTTTCAAATATAGGAATGAATTTGACATTAGGAGTTTCAAATTTAAACATGCATAATTTTTAAACTACTGAATCGAATAATTTCTCGTTTGGCATCCGAAGGTAAAATTTGCCGAAGGCTCTAAATATTATGCCAAAATAAGGTTTTAGTGTTGAAAACATTACAGTTTGATACAATATCTATATGTAGACAACCCACTAAGAAAAGTTTAAGTATACATTAATTAGTACACGTTATTACTAATCGATTGGTATCGGTAACTTTTATATGGTGATATGTGATAGATTACGTGGGTATTTTTTATGATTGTACACTATTTTTAGCATTTTCCAACATAGTTGAAAAGAATTTATTACTTTGGCCAGTCTGTCTGTCCGCGCTCTAAATCTCGTAAATCTGCTTCAATTTCCATATATATGTATATATATATATGTGTGTGTGTGTGTGTGTTATTAAGGTTCATTATAGCATGCTCCCTATAGAAAATGAAGTATGTAGCTATTATAGTTCGTTTACAAGAATACGCAAAATAATTCCATTGCATTATATTCTATAGATAAATATCGTTTGCGGTGTATTTGATTGCTATTACACAACTGAAACCATAATGAAACTTTCATTGCGAAAGTGATTCGTAGTATGCTTTTTATAGAATATGGATAGAGTAGCGTTTGTAGTTTGTGATGGGGACATATAAGATAACTTCGTTACATTATAGGCTATGGGGGAAATTTTGCTGTGCGAATTAACATCATAAAATTAATATGAAACACTGAAGTGGACTACAACATGCTTTCTATAGAATATGGAGTTAGTAAAATGTATAGTTTGTTTGCAGGGATACACAAATGAGTATCGATACATTATGATTTCTGGGAAAAATTTGTTTGTTGTGTCTTTCAATAATGTTACACTACTTGAAACATAATCAAACTGATATACCGGGTGTCCCAAAAAGGACTGACTGATTTTAAAATTCAATAACTTGCAAACGGTGACAGATATTTAAAAAATTCTTGCAGGAGCGTTATGCATAAGGTCAAAAGTTTTATTACAGTGATTTTCGATTTTAGTTCGAATTATAAACAATAGATGGCGCTGTAAGCAATAGTCGCTAAATACAGGCTTGATTTCTGGTCCTTTCTCTTGTTCCATGCTGAAAAAGGAGATGGAAATGTATTATCCGGGCCACGAAGTACCAAAAATCGAGCCTGAATTGAGCGTCTATTGATCGCAGCGCCATCTATTGTTTGTAATTCGAACTAAAATTGAAAATCACTGTAAAAAAACTTTTGACCTTATGCATAACCCTCCTGCAAGAATTTTTTAAATATCTGTCACCGTTTGCAAGTTATTGAATTTTAAAATCAGTCAGTCCTTTTTGGGACACCCGGTATATCAATGAGGTGCAATACAGCATGATTTCAGTAGATTTTGGAGTGCGTAGCATTTATTCATTCATTTACAGAAATACCCCAAATTGTTTGGTTACAGAACTGACTAGGAGCGATAATTGGTGGAAGTACGTTTCCTGCCGCGGTATGTGTATGAATTTTTTATATCGTATAGAGATATGCATAAATAAATTCCTAAACATTAGCGTCTATGAGCGTGTATTGTTTAATTTTTTTTTTTAAACTGAGTTACACGATAAGCTAAGCCAAGTTTTGCTATATTATGTGATGTTAGTATGGTATTATATAAATAAGTTCATATAAACAGCTACATAAAATGGCATGATTATATTGTTATCTATGGATGGTAATGCCAAGAAAACGGTTCTCTAGATGAATTATATTTTAGTTGCACTGTGAGGTAATATGTATAAGAAAATTATATCACATACAAAGGTGTTCAAAGAATTCGCATACATTACCATCTATAGACAGTAATTGTCGACAGTGGATTTTTAACGGTATTATGTGTGTTCTAAAATACTTATTTAGATATGCCATTCAATTTTTTTTTTTTTTTTATTAAGAATATTCTAATAGAGTTGAAAAGTGTTTCATAATCTATATATGATGCATGATTTTTTGAATAGTTTTCTGCTAAAACGTATTAAAATGAAAATTTTTTTTTTCTGAACTGCTAATAATATTTGAAATGTGAAATTTAGGTAGTTTTTTTTGTTAGCTGAAAAGCAACATCTGAGAAAAAAGCACAAAACTGGCTCCAAAGCATGCAGCTCATGTCCTTTTGTATGGGAATAAAATAGGGTCGTAATAAATTAATATACGACAAAATATGCATAGATTGCAGTAAAAAAATTACAAATTTTCCGTTAGTATAAAATATTTTCTAGAACAATTTATTAAAATGATAAAAAGCTAAGTAGTTTTATTTGGATTTTTTTGCTCTAACGTAGTTTAATAAAGAAGTCAAAATATTATCAGAGTTATGAATAAAAATAAATTAATTTAAATTTTATATGATCGCAGATTTGCACAATTTTAACCATAAAATGGCTTGTTTTAATGACATGAAATTTGACATCCGGAGTTAAATTTTGTTATGGATTCAAACTATGATGTCGAGTTTCAGGGTTATATCTCAAAATTTGAAAACTAATTTTTATATGGAGACAGCAAATTATTTTTACTTTTATTTTATTTTATTTTATTTTATTTTATTTTTTTTTTTGTATTTCAATTGAAAGTAGACATTTATATCAGTCAATTGGTACTTGTATCTTTATTAAGTGGTTATTTTCGACAAAATTAGGAGATGGTGCTTATTTTTTCCAGAATTGTATATATATATTAATTTGTGAGTTGTATGTGCGTAAGTGTATAATTAAAATATTTACCCTTATTTCTGGAAACTGACTGAGGTAGGTTGCAATAGGAACACCAACTTGATCGTTAAGCTTATGACAGAAGTCGTCCCAGATCATTTCCAGCACCTGTTAAGAAAGTGAAAATATGTTATATTGCAGATCAGCAACTAAGTTTATAGAAATACATCGAGCATGTTGTTTTCTCCATTGTAATATGAGAAATGATTTTGAAGAGAAAGGATGTAATTTTGACATACATTAGATCGTGATACAAATATTACAAAACTTTTTTTTTGTCAATATTCTACGTGCCTAAGATGATTAAAAGAAAAAGGATTCTAAAATGCGCTTGATGTCCATAACTCATTCAGAATACAATCTCCAATGTATTTCACATGGTGAAACCAAATTGGTCGTTGCATTTGACAAACGGCAATTGAATACAATTTAAGTCAACATACATATGTTTCTGAAAATAGTTTATTGACTTTTACAAAAATATAGAGCATCCTAACAATATACCTTTAAATGTGTCGAGCCTATTGGCACAGAATCATCGTCGCGTCACTTCAAGTCAATACTTATTACAGGTATGATACATTGCATTTGATATCTGTAATAAGAGTTGCCTTTTGGGTGAATCAAGATTAATTTTGAATTATATAAACGCCTTTCACCATGCATGATGCCATCTTCTCAAAGCATGCAAATAAACATATAAGTAATAATATAATTTTGCTTTAAAGATACTTTTTACAGGATTCACTAGGGCATTCATAAGGCCGTTAGTTGTTTTAGAATACATCATAAAGAAGATATACTATAGAAAAACTATTAAACCTAATTAAACCAATTAAAATGTTTGTGAAATTGGAATATTTAGTGGTAAAGCGCCAATCTTCATACGTACAGAATAGTTCAGCAATAATGTGAAGCATGATTGCCTACTAATTTCACCAATCTCAATCTTATTGGTCATACCGCAAAAGTAAAAATTCACCAGCTAAGTGCACTGTAAAAAAAACCACTGTAGATTTGCCAGAACAAACTCGATCACAGTGAATGTGTTGTATCTTTCTTTGGTTTCCTGACTATATTAACATGGAAAATATAGTATTTGCGTAAAATTAACAGCACAATGTGCTGGCAATTTTACGCAACTACTGTATTTTTCATGTTCATATAGTCAGGAAGCCAAAGAAAGGTACAGAACATTCACTGTGATCGAGTTTGTGCGCGAGATGAACAGTACTTTGTACTGTAAAAATGTCGTTTTTTTTACAGTGTGCACACAATCTCTTTATAATCTACACGAGCTATGAGACATTTAGTTTCAAGTATATAGCAGATAGTTTTCTTTTGTTCACTTCTTAAAAACTTATTTTGTTACAATTTTGTACAGAAGCATCCCTGTTAAGTATTTTTTAAGAATGAAAAAGCCGAACCATATCTTATTTGGGGAGGAAAGGATCTTAATATTTAGGTCAGTTAGAACATACAAAACCTTGCTAATTTTATGTCCCTCATTTATCTTTTTGAGAATAGTTATTATTTAGTGATCAAAAGAGCTCGTTCAGTGATAATTTCAGAAATAAATATAAGCATGATAATAATGATATTTCTCGTTTGTTCTAAAACACTCGATACAGATTAAATATAATTTCAATAGCTTTTGACATCAGCAGTTTCATTTAAAATAGTTTTTACTTCACGAAAATTTCCCCAAATATTATTTTGGGGAAATTGCTTTTCCTGATCAACATGCATAATGAGTAAATTTCAAAATTTTTTACAAATATTAACAGAAAAATAATTTATGCAAAAATTTTGGAATTATATCGTTACTTCGATATCTTCTGAATGCCTTTTTAAATGAAAAAAGGAACTTAAAAAAAATATTAGATCAAGAGAGAAAGGTGGAAATATGTCATTAACAATCCGACGCTTAAGAGGCTACTTCAGTCAAGCGAAAAGACCCACTCGCTAATGATAATGCTATGGAAGAAATTTTTAAAGATATCTCGTTTGAATTTCAATATTTTTAAAGTTTTTTGCATTGGATAGCTGAGATCGATTTGTACAAAGGCCGTTTTTTACTTTTTCGGTTTTTTTACAAGTATTTTTAATGAGGACACTTTCATTTTCGGAACCGGTTTCGAAAGTGAAAACATCCCCATAAAAAAAAAAAAAAAAAAAAAAAAAAAAAAAAAAAAAAAAATCTGCAATCTGCAATCAAAAAAGTGAAAAACGGAAGAATAGAAGAAGAAAAGATCGAGCTCAGCTATCCAATACAAAAAAAAAAAAAAACATTTAAAGATATTAAAATGCAAATGAGATATCTTTATAAATTCCTTCCATAGGATTAGCATTAGCGAGCGGGTCTTTTCGCTTCACTGAAGTAGCCCCTTAAGGTATACGATTGTGTTTTAAAAATAAGACATCCTTTATTTTCTATTTCAAATCATAAAACATCTACATCGTATTTCTAGAGGAAAAAATATTCTGTTTACTAGTAGGTATGAACTTGTTTATCCTACCTGTGTCTTGACAGGTAACTGCTCACTTCCGATCCAACCCTGTTCATACATTTCTGTTAATGTGTCCATTAAGCTCTTGCTGGCCGCTTGCATAGCTGAAAAAAGTATATATAATTTTATTTGCGTTTGAAAAGTTGTTAAGGCATTCTGTAAACTACAAATTTTAATCAAACTACAAAGAAAGAAAGAAAAAAAAAACGCGAAGAAATTGATACTGGGATTCCCTGCGAAGAAAATGATATTAAAGTTAATAGTTTCATTATTGTTCGAAAATAAGTCATTTTAATTTTTTGTAAGTTAAATTGTAGAACCAACCTGCTAAAAATTTCAAGAAAGTTCGCTGAAAAAAAATCTTTAAAACAAAGAAATTTCAGTTTTAATACAACCATTTTTTAAAAATATTTTAGTAGTAAATTGCATCTTACTGAAACAAATTCTGATTTTTTTTTTTTACTTTATGAAATAAGTAAAATAGCAAGCGTTAAATCATAGTTACTTAATTCATCATTCATATTATTCAATTGAATAGGGTTTAGATATTTACACATGTAAAAATGTATAAAGTTTATGACATAATTTCTTTTCTATACTTTTAATTGATCAATGATATTCTCAAAGTAGTTAGATTTTAATATTCTTTAAAAGCTAAAAAAATATGTATAAATGAACACAGGGACTATCTAATTTTAAATGAAAGTTAAGAATCGTTAATATTCGTGAATCGTGGCAGTTTAATCGATAATACCACTCGTTTTGGAAAACTTTTGTTAACGATAAATTTCTCATTGATCATACTTATCAAACATGCATTTAAAAAAATGCATAATATGTTTATATATTAGCGCATTCTTAATACAGAGATGTAAAAGACAGTAGTTACAAAAGCCTTTCAAAGTTTCTTCTAACAGCTTTGAACTCATTATTTGATTTATAGTTTCATGATTGGAAATGTTTTTATTTACACTCTTTATTCCATTTATTTTATCTTCTTCACTCTCTATTCCCTTTAATTACGAGTTTTCACTACAGTTAATTATTTTTAATAATACCGTAATAATTATTGAAAGGGAATTTACTTTAGTGATACAAATGATTATAAATATAAAAGCCTGTTTTTTTTTTATGTAAGACTTATTAAATAATTAAGTAAAAGATAGACTATGACATATTTTCTAGACATTTAACCTTTAGAGTTATTTCTTCCCAATTAAAAACATCGATTGAAAAGTCAATTAAAAACTAAATCTCTCTGATACTGGTTTGGAAAAACAGGAGTTATAAAAGAAAGATGGTTTAATTCTTTGAAAAAGATATCCCACTTCTGTCATAGAAAAAGAAAAAAGAAAAAAGTTACAAAAACTACCCTTTTTGAACAGTGCACAGCTTAAAAATTCACATGAAATTTAAAAACTGTATAATATAGTTATAGAAATTAACAGTTATACTTTATCAAATTTATACACATTATTAAAGAAGCATAAAATTTAATAACAATAAGAAGTAATGCACTTGCATTCGTTAAATTTTTATGTTCCCAATTAAGAAAGCACGGCATATAATGAATACATCATCAAAAATCATATATGCAGAGTGTCTCAAAAAGATTGAATCACGCTTTAAATTTTACCTGATGGAGTACTCATATGTACGCAAAGTAAATTGCAAAAGCGTTCACAATAAGGTAGGAATTAAGATTATTTCGATGAAATAGTCTCGCCATTAATAGTTTTTTTAATTACAATTTTTAAATATTTATAGGGTACATAGGTGCTATAAATTACATTTAGAAAAGATTTTCGCTATGCTCTGACAAGTGCAACAGTAAAAAATTTCATTCTTCCATAACCAAAATTTCCCGGGTTATGATACTTTGAATTTTATGAAATTTTGTAGCTTCCTGGTACTAAAAAATCCTCTGTTCTTTTTTAATGTCGGACAGCTCCAAAATTTTATAAAATTCGGAGTATGATAACTCAGTGAGCTTTGATCCTCGAAGAAGGGAATTTTTGCTGTTGTATTTGTCAAAGCATCGAAAAACATTTTCTAAATATAACTTATTAGACCCAGGGACCGGGTAAATTTCTTAAAAATATAACTTCTTGGAAATTAATGACAGGATTATTTCATCAACCAAATCTTAATGCCTACCTTATTATGAACACTTTTGCAATTTGCATATTGTCTCACGTATCTCCTGCAGGTAAAAAATTAAAGCGCATTTCAATCTTTTTGGGACACACTGTATATGTTACTGTAAAAGCCCGAAATTTGGTAAATCCTAGAATTTATTAAAGTGAGTTTATGAAAGCCCGAAATATACTTATAAAGTGTTCTATTTCGAATTTATGTGGTGACAGAATTTGAACTCTGCACTGCAACGACCAGCACATTCTTTAAATGAGGCTCGGGACGATCCACCCCAACCTCTGAGTCTACAAAAAAACTGCTGAACTTACAAAAACTATTGTGAGAAGGAGGAGATGACTGTTGATTGCTCTCGAGAACGGACGTGTGAAACGTCGCTGTTCGACCGAATACCGGGTCAGCGGACCTCGGTTTTAAAGCAGAATGTCGCCGGCCAGTTATAATTATCATGTTTAATCTAAATGTAAATACCCCATCTGTAAATACCTCATCCACATAATCAAGGATATTAAAGTTTAAGATTTCCTCAAGAATCTGCCTGGACTAATTACTTCTAGACACCAACCACAGTAAAGATACATTTATTCGTCAAAATCAATGTGCATTAAATTTCTACAGATTGGAGGCTGTCGACCGGGATATTTACATGCAAAGTGTGGATTTAACTTGTGTGAAAATTTTTCTGATGTCCTAAAGAAATTCTGATGTTCTGAAAAAAAAGAAAAAAGTTGCTTTCATCGAATGTTCCGTGAATAGCTGAAAAGAAGAAACTTTTTCTCATGCAGAAGGAAAGATAAAAAGAGTCAAGTGTTTTTTTCTGTCTTGTGCGTCGATAAGGTCCGTTAATGAAGGGAAGGAAGAAAATCGGAATTTCAACTGGGTATTTCATCGAAGGATCGAAGTGAGCGTGTTCTGTGATGAATCGTAGTGAATACATCGTGAATTCTGAGTGCTGATAAAAAAGTGTGACAATATTTTCGAGTCTCTGCGAGAAGAAATATACGTTGACCCAATTTCAGCTTCTTCTTTTCTTGTGTTAAAAGTGGAAAAGTGAGTTTTTGTGTGCGTACGCCAGAAGAAAAAGAATATTTGTTTTTATTTTAGTGAAGTTTTTTAGTGAGTTTTTTTTTGGAAAGTGATTTATGCAGAAGTGGATTTTTTTCTTGTTCTGCATTTTTTTTAATAAAAGAAATAAGGCACTTGCTTAGACGTGTCTACGAAGAGGAAATATAGGAAGGTGGGGTTTTTTTTGCTTCCTAATGATATACATGATCTTAGATTCCTAATACATGATTTTTTTTTGCTTGCTTCTTTCAGAGAAAAGTGGTATAACGATATATATTTTTTATTTTATCTTGTTATTTTTTTATGTGAAAAGAAAGAAATATATATTCCTTTGAGAAAATTTTGATGGAAGTAAATTCTTATAAAATTGGTATTCAGCAATTATTTTTTGTATTAGTGTGTAGTAAAGAAAAAATATATATATTTTTTTTTTTGGTGGAAATATCTGGTACAAAGTGAGTTTTAGAAAACTGTTAATATTATTATATATATAGATATATTTGATTTATCGGGTGCTTATATAGTATTGATTTATATTAAGATATTTTATTTATGTGTTAATTGGTTAGATATAATTATGGCACACTTAATAAGGTCTAAAAAGATCGATCTGGTTACTGCGGTAATCGAGTTAGGTTTAAAGCCTCCAGATGGTGCTAATAAAAGTCAACTGACTGAATTAATTGTAAAATCCGAAGGGTATAATGAGGATTTAGTAAAAAATTTGCTACCGGGGATTATAAGCGAGAGGGAAGAGAAAGAAAAATTGTTGCAACAAAAAGAAATCGAAAATCGTGAATTTGAATTTAAAAAATTACAATTGGAAAATACACAAAATACCCAATTGCATAATTCAATATCTACAATCGCCGGAAAGGGTTCCGATGTTCTAAAATTACTAAATAGATATAATAATGAGGAAGAAATTAGCATTTACTTAACTCTTTTCGAACGCCAAGCGAAGCGTCTTGGGATAGAAAAAAAGGAATGGGTTACATATCTGTTGGCACTGTTACCGCTTGATATTGTTAGTCTCATAAATCGTGAAAGTGAAGAACTATCCAGTGATTACGACTGTGTAAAGAAAATACTTTTAAGACGTTTCAAACTTACACCAGAGCAATTCAGGCAAAAATTCTTTTTATATAGAAAACAAAATTCAGCGTCATGGAAAGATTTCTCATTTGAAATCGCAAATTTTCTGAATGAATGGTTGTCGGGATTACACATATCAACGTTCGAAGAGTTAAAAAATATTTTAATCATTGACCAGATTAGGCGAAAATTGTCCCTAGAAATGAAGGAACACTTCTGTGACGCACTGCCAAAAATTACGAGTGTAGAAGATTTGACCAATAAATTGGATGATTTTAAAACCAGCAGTATGAACTTACGGAAAACTGAAATTAAGCCCCCAAACACGGAATTTAGGAAACGTCAAGGTAGTGAAAATAATAGAGCGTTCCATCGAAATGACATTAGTCGCGTGCTATATGAAAAAACTATACACATACCCCCCCAAAAGAATTTAAATACAAAAATCCGTTGTTTCAATTGCAATGACTTTTTCCACCGTTTTAGGGATTGCCCCCGAAAAAAAGAAAGTCCGGTCTGCTGGAAGTGTCAAATTCCTGGCCACAGGTCTGCCCAGTGTACAAATCATTCTCCTAAAAATGCAAATGCTGTCGTAAGCAATAACTCAAATCCGGTTGATAAAATAATAAAAAGCGTGGGGATTTTAGGAAAAAATATAGATGCTTTAATTGATACAGGAAGTGACATAAACATGTGTAGCAACGATACTTATACAGCCCTGGGATGCCCTAAATTGTATGAAAATGACTTGGTTTTATCAGGTATTGGTGGTAGCCAAATTACACCCACAGGATTTACGACCGTAAAAATTGAAATAGATGGTTACACAGTGAATGCAGATTTATGCGTCGTAAAAAATTTGAGCCATTCTATAATTTTAGGAAATAACTTTTTGAAACAGGTAAATTTCAATATGTCAGAAAAAGGATTGCAAATTACAGGGAAACGGAAATTGAAGGAAGTTAGGGTGAATTACGTCACTGCTTTCCCACAAGAAACAGTCATGACAAAAAAACAGACGCGTCATCTATGTCACACCCAGATTTCATGCGATGTTGCGGTCAGAAAAGCAAAACAATCCCATAATGGGAAAAACGATTGCGACAGCTGAATTGGTGAGAAAGGAGCAAACTAATCAAAATGAAAGAGCTTGCAACTTTAGTGAAAAAATAAACATGCAATTAAGCTCTGATAAAAATTGTTTATTGGAAAGTGAACAGTGTTCCGTCCCACAGTTAGACTCAGCGAAAACCACAGATATTTATTTAACTGAGACAGCTAATTCTATTAATTTTCAGGAAGTTGAGCTAAACCATATTACAAACAACACTGTTAAGAAAGAGTTAACGGAATTGATCACTAATTATAAGCCAGACAAGGTTAAGGACACAGAGTTAAAGTGTAAATATAACATTAACTGATGATATTCCAATTGCGCAACGACCGCGTAGATTAGCATATCCAGAACAGGAATTTGTAGACAAACAAATACAAGAATGGTTGTAAATGGGAATTATAACGGAGAGTAACTCTAATTATGCATCGCCTATAGTATTAGCGAAAAAGAAAGATAATTCCTGGAGATTGTGTGTAGACTATAGACCCCTCAATAAAAAAATAATTAGAGATAATTTTCCCTTGCCAAGAATAGAGGATGTTTTAGATAACATTGAAGAAGCGAAAGTTTTCACTACATTGGATTTAAAAAATGGTTTTTTTCATATAGACGTAGCAGAGGAGAGTAGGACATATACAGCATTTGTCACGCATAACTCCCAGTATGAATATTTAAAGCTTCCATTCGGATTATCGATTCGCCCCCAGAATTTTCAGAGATATATTTAAGCTGTTTTTAAACAGTTAATTAAAGAAAAAATAATATTAATTTACTTAGACGATGTCATAGTACTTGCGAAGACTGAGGAAGAAGCGCTTTTAAAACTGAAACGCGTCCTAGAAGTTGCATCGGATTACGGACTTGAATTTAATTTTGCAAAGTGCCAATTCCTTAAACGGAAAATTGAATTTTTAGGCTATATTATTGAAAACGGAACTACTAGGCCCTCGGAAGCCAAAACTTTGGCAGTAAAGAATTTTCCTGAACCCACCCTTAAACAATTACACAGTTTTCTGGGTTTAACTTCTTATTTCACAAAATACATCCCACATTATGCAACTATAGCGAGACCTTTAAGTGATTTATTAAAAGCGGGAAATACATTTAAATTTGGAATCCTCGAAAAACAAGCTTTTGACACTCTTAAAGAAAAACTAGTTAACCCCCCAGTATTGCATACATTCCGACGAGGCGCTAGACTAGAATTGCACACCGATGCAAGAACCATAGATTTTGGTAGTGTCCTACTACAAGAAGATGAAAACAAAAACTTACATCCTATTCATTACATGAGCCGTAAAACTACACCTACTCAAGCAAAATATTCGAGTTACGAATTGGAAACACTCGCGGTAATAGAATCGGTTAAAAAATTCCGAAACTACTTATTAGGCACGAAATTTAAAATTGTGACAGATTGTTCCGCGTTTCAAAAGACAATGGACAAAAAAGACATTACGCCAAAAGTAGCCAGATGGGCTCTATTCTTACAGGAATTTGATTATGAAATTGCCCACCGATCAGGATCCCAAATGAAACATGTAGACGCATTGAGTAGAAATACAGTACTGATAGTTACCCGATCGCAAGATGAATTAACTTTAAAAATAAAGAACGCGCAACAAGAGGACGAACACATGCAAGCGATAAAAAAGTTAATCGAAAAAAATGAAAGTTCAGAATATTTTATAAGAAACGACATCGTATACAAATATGAAAATGATAGAGAACTTCTGATGATTCCTACCAATATGCAAAAGGAAATAATACGCGATGTTCATAACAAAGGTCATTATGCAGTGGCTAAAACTAAAATTATTTTAAAAGAAAATTATTTTATACCCCAACTAAGAAAGCAAATTGAAAGTGTCATTGCCAACTGCATAGAGTGTATACTTTGCAATAAAAAGCAAGGAAAAGGAGAAGGTCTGTTAAACCCGATCCCCAAACAAAATATGCCCCTCGAGACCGATCACATAGATCACATTGGTCCCATCCCTTCTACAAATAAAAATTACAATCATATTTTTACTGTTGTAAACGCATTTACTAAATTCGTTTGGCTATACCCCGTCAAAACTAGAGCCGCTAAAGAAGTCATCGATAAGTTAACCCGACAACATGATATTTTCGGAAATCCATCGCGAATCATTACCGATGAAGGACCAGCAGTTACCTCTGCTGATTTTGAGAAATATTGTAAGCAAGAGAACATAGAGCATATTCCCATAACAACAGGGATACCTAGAGGAAACGGTCAAATAGAGCGAATGCACCGAATTCTTATCCCAATTTTAGCAAAACTTAGCGTAGAAGACCCCACTAAATGGTACAAATTTGTCGCGCCCGTACAACGCATCATGAATAGTACCGTATCGAGGAGTACAAAATTTACACCTTTTGAATTACTGACAGGAACGAAACTGCGGCAGAAAACTGACCTGCAAATCAAAACACTGTTATATGATGAGGAATTAAATTCGTTCATATCGGAAAGAAATTCGAATAGAAAAATAGCTAAGCAAAACATACAAAAAATACAACAGGAAAACATGAAAACGTATAACAAAAAGCGAAAACAGACCAACTCATATAAACTCGGTGATTTGGTGGCCATTCAAAAAACACAGTTCGGAACAGGTACCAAACTAAAGCCTAAGTTTCTTGGTCCCTATGAGATTACTGCAGTAAAAAGAAACGATCGCTATAACGTGAGTAAAGTTGGACACCATGAGAGTCCAAATACGACCTCGACAGCTGCAGATCACATGAAGCCTTGGACTTCTACTGTCTAAGACGAAATATTTGAGCTTTAATTGATTTTTGTGTTTTTTTATATATATATATTTTTAAACTGTGTATTATTGATATCTTTTTTTTTTACTATTATGAATAAACTGTGGAAAAGAACTGCTTCCAAGTGACAAGCAGAAAAACTTTATTATTTTTCTAACTCTAAAAATATTGGTCAAGGACTGAAAACTTTTAAAAAGCAGTATTTAGTGGTTGATTTTACTATTATTTTGTTTAAATATTGTTTGTGAATTATACGAATATAGTGTGTGCATATTATACGTTATGGAAAAAGTAGTCCAGTACCAGTCAGGTATATAACGGAGATGGGTGACTGGGAGGACCCAGCCCTGTTAGGTAGGCCGAATTGTGGTGACAGAATTTGAACTCTGCCCTGCAAAGACCAGCACATTCTTTAAATGAGGCTCGGGACGATCCACCCCAACCTCTGTGTCTACGAAAAAAAACTGCTGAACTTAGAAAAACTATTGTGAGAAGGAGGAGATGACTGTTGATTGCTCTCGAGAACGGACGTGTGAAACGTCGCTGTTCGACCGAATACCGGGTCAGCGGACCTCAGTTTTAAAGCAGAATGTCGCCGGCCAGTTATAATTATCATGTTTAATCTAAATGTAAATACCCCATCTGTAAATACCTCATCCACATAATTAAGAATATTAAAGTTTAAGATTTCCTCAAGAATCTGGCTGGACTAATTACTTCTAGACACCGACCACAGTAAAGGTACATTTATTCGTCAAAACCAATGTGCATTAAATTTCTACATTTATACCGAATTATTTAGGTAAATGCTGATATTTACTAGCTCTTTTGGTTAAAAGTCTGAAATAACTTTCATGCTTGGCATAGGCTTTGGGAAATGTTCGGTATTATATTGCACTGCATATTACGCATATATCTAATATATTCAACCGAACCTATTTAAAAATACTTTTAAAGACAAGTGAGTTGAACAATGAATTAAAACAACTTTATGTCAGATTACATATTCAATTCGATATTTTCTTCTTTAAAATTGCAATAATTTTCTTAATCGTATTAAATTAAATGAAGCCTAGACTGACATTAAATTTAACCTTTTATATTTTACTACATTTAACTAAATTTTTAAAAGGAAATAAATGTTCATGGAATTAATGAATTTATTATTCAGAATTTTCTTCAACATTATTAAATCATAATGATACTCACTTGTTATAGTACATATTCATGTTACATTTCTTTGAACAGTTGCATTTTCTGATTCCTTTTTCCGCAACTATTGACAGCTTATTTATCACTTCACGTACACTTATTTCTTTTGTGTCAACTTCTTAAACGTTTAAAAAGTTTTTTTAGCATAAGATAAATTTTTTTCTTGTGTTCAATGTTTTTAGTTTGCTCAACTTAGTACAAAATACTTAAAATTCCTCGACTTTAATTTCCATGACATAACGGGTATTAATTTTGGATCCATTTTTTGCTCTGTGAACATCAGATATTTTTTTCTAACATTATGTCTGAAAGTAGCTTTCTGGAAATTTTTAAAGGTCGCTACTTTCATCTTCATTGCCTGCTCCTCAAGTCATTCCTTGGCAGCCTCTCGAAGGACTTTAACTTTCTGCGTTTCACTGATAATTGCAGCTGCCCAGTCAGACGTTTCAGAGTATAGTTCTGGTTCTTTTTATTTTCATTCTGAACTTTGACATCACACCCGCTTCCATCTTTACTAATGTTCTGTTTCATTCCTATTATTATTGTCTTGCATTTCGAAATCAATAGTTGTTTCGAGTTAGTGTCTTCGTTTTTTACATTGACCGTTCATTCATTATTAATATCTATAACGTTTCCTAAGTCCTTCTCTGTGGCCATATTTTCAGTTAAATTGTGTGTCAAAACATCAAGAACATCAAGCATGGCTTTGTAGGTGAATATTTTATTCCGTAATTTTGTGCACCATTTTTCATTGCTTGTACAATTTTTAATTCTTCCAAAAATTTTGATATGTTATTTGTTTCCATACATGCTGACAACATGATCTCAATGAATTAGTTCGCCCATTTGACTGAACTTTGTGAATGACTGTGCCTCGAATTACCGATTAATTTATATATATATATATTATTCCACTTTTCACATAAAAATATGATTTGGTTACAAAATCATTTTCTGTTGTCAGAACGGACCTATACTGTACCTTTAATAATTAAAATAAATACATTCAGACGTTAATTTATGTGTGCTTTAGAACGGAGAATGTTTGGTGCTTTAAAAGTTATGAAAGTATCCAAAAGATTTCACTGCATAGCTATCGGGCCGACTTAGCATCGAAAATTCATTTCACTATGTAGATTTATTTTTGACTAGAATTACATTTTTCAGTTTTTTGTTTTTCTGTCACGGCTCACATAGTCTCAAATACGTGGTGATAGATTTTACAGTTAAGTTCTTGTACTTACGATTCAGTATTTTAATCATTCGGGTTCTTCCACCATGGCCAACAGCGATAAGAGTTTTGTGTATGATGTTGAACAGTTCGTCAAAAGAAACGTCGTATAGGATTTCTTTTTTTCTGCCGATAATGAAGCTTGAAGTTTGCCTTCGCCTCCTATGTAGAGAATATCATAGTGTTTCAACCGTCTAATAATGAACTATTTGTTTTTCTTTAACGTGTATAGCTTATTTAATTTCATTTATTAAAGAATTGTATCTCTCAGTTGTTAAGTCAAAGCTGTTATCCTATTTATTATTTATTGATTCATTCAAAACGTCATAAGAAATTTTCCGCATAACATCACTCACTTTTTGAACGAAAGAAAACGCAAAATATTTTATCACAAAAACAAACTGACTCTAGATTCTAGTCACTCACACCGGTCAAAAATTGTGAAAAGTTCAGCTGCAACTGGCGGGTACAGATGAACCACGAGGGAAGGATCCCGCGCGGATAAGTAGACAGGGCCATCCCTTATTTCGTACTTTTACTAATAGTCCAGGCAATAGAGACCGTATAGGGACTCTACCTAGCAAAATTAATGGTAGTACTGGAAATCGGCTTTCTAGATGTTTTTTGGTTCGCTGAATCTGAATTTGTAACTTCCCTCCAAAATTTCCCCCGGCAACCCCCCAAATTTTGGTAAAAAGCCCCACAAAAAAGGTTTTTATTAAAACATTCCATTTTTTTATTGTTTTAGGGGAAAAGTATCTAAAAATTTAGAAAGTAGACAAAATTTGCAACAAATTAAGTATATGACATTATGTCTTAGGATGAAGGGGAAGGGGGGATCTGCCTCGGAATATGCGCCGCAGTGCTGCGTGGACTAAGTTGCGCAATTCCACTTAACCACTCACACGTTTACATTAGCCCTCCCATCTTCCCTCCGAACTTTCTCTATAAGGTTTACTTTAAGTTTTTTGTGTCGCTGAATCCGAATTTTTAACTTACCCCCCAAATCCCCCCCCAAATAGTTGTTTTTAACTTAAAGTTCTTATTGTTTTAGGGGGAAAACATTACGAAATTCAGAAACTAGACAAAATTTGCAACAAATAGGGTATATGACATTATGACAGGATAAACGGGGAGAGAGGGGGCTGCCTCGGAATATTCCCCGCGCGCTTTTCTCAAAAACCGAATTTTTTCAAAAAATCAATTTTTTGGGGGGTTGCCGGGTGAAATTTTGGTGGGAAGTTAGAAATTCGGATTCAGCGACCCAAAAAACATAAAGTGAGTCGAAATTCAGAACTAGTATTAATTTTGCCAGATAAAATCCCCTATTGCCTGGACTTTTTTAATAATTTAGTGCACGTTTAATAATTTAGTGCTGGATAATTTAGTGCACGTAGCGCTGCAGTGCATGTTCAGAGGCAGCCCTCACCCTCCTCGTTCGTCCTAATTCATAATGTCATATATCCTATTTGTTGCAAATTTTGTTTAGTTTCTGAATTTCGTAATGCTTTTCCCCTAAAACAAAAAGAAATTTAAGTTAAAAACAACTATTTGAGGGGGGTTTGGGGGAGGAAATTTTTTTGGGAAAGTTAAAAATTCGGATTCAGCGACCCAAAAATCTTAAAGTAAACTTTATAGAGAAAGTTCGGAGGGGAGATGGGAGGGCGAATGTAAACGTGTGAGTGGTTAAGTGGAATTGCGCAACTTAGTTTACGCGGCACCGCGCGCATGTTCCGAGGCAGATCCCGCCCTTCCCTTTCATCCTAAGTCATAATGTCATATATCTAATTTGTTACATATTTTGTCTACTTTCTGAATTTCTGGATACTTTTCCCCTAAATCTATAAAAAAATTGATTTTTTTAATAAAAACCTTTTTTGGGGGGCTTTTTACCAAAATTTGGGGAGGTTGCCGGGGGAAATTTTGGTGGGAAGTTACAAATTCGGATTCAGCTACCCAAAAAACATCTAGAAAGCCGATTTCTAGTACTACCATTAATTTTGCTAGGTAAAATTCCCTATTGCCTGGACTGTAATAAGAGTTAGGAAATCCTAAGAATAAAAAAAATGGCTTGGTAAAAGCCCAATATGGAAATGTTTAGAAGCACATTTCGGGCTTTTACAGTAACATATATATTTAAAAAGTTCTCCCTTTTAATGATTGATATCGTTAAACTGAATACTTAAAAGCGTTATGTTGAAAATAAATCAAACTATACCTGGATCTTATTTCGATCTGTAAGATTTATTATAATGACTTTCTCATATAGGGATCGTCATCTCATGTAATTCGTTATCTGAATTTTCTGAATTATTTGTTATCTGAATAATTATAAATGATTTTATTTAAGATTTTCTGCTCAGTAAAATTATTTGAAATCAGAATCTCATTAGCTAAATCATTTGTACAGTACTTATTTCAGTGGAAATACATACGTCAAATGCTGAAAATACATACAGCTAAAAAAAATGCAAACTTATCGTATTTTTTTCGTCCCTTAGTTATATTTAAGAAATCTGAAATTGCATCTTTTTATTTGTTTTATCTATATTATACTGCTTCTTAACCCTAGTATACTAGCGTTCTTCGCGCATACATTTTATTTCAACGCGAAATGAACGTTAAAATAAGGTAAACTAGTTTTCTAGGGTTAAACGATTTCTATCATCTATCTCTTTTTCTCTCTCAATGATTGCACGAGCATTCTAAATTTGGGTTGTGTGTTTTTTTTTTTGTTTTTTTTTTTAGCATTTTACAATTGATTCTTATGTATTATGTAGCGTTGAATTCGAAAGTGACTTTCATTTCTTAACCAACACGTCAGGATTTATCGCAAATCGTAAATTTCAAAGCTAAAAAGTAAAAAAATAGCAAACATCTTATGCATAAAATAGATGTAATGGTTGTGTTTTTAGATTTTGATAATTGATTCTTATGAATTTTCTAGTCTTGAATAAGAAAATAAACTTCATTTTTTTCCCATCACGCCAGGATTTTTTGGGTTGGGTTGGGTTGATTTTTGACGGCCGATTATCTACTCGAGGGATATAGGCCCTAGGGGGAGTGCCCTCCGTAGGGCTCTTGTCAGGATTTTTTGAAAATCGCAAATTTTTATTTTTTTTTAAAAGTCAAAATATTACGAAAATCTGATACTGTAAAATAGACAATTCTTTTTTCGTGATAATTTATTCATTTTTTGACTTATACTATGCATTTTTACAGCTAAACATGTAAAATATTGTGTATTTAAAATCCTTCCATATGTGGAAGTTTCTTTGCACCTCTCATGCTCTGCCTCGTGCTTTTACTTTTATGTTCTCTATGGGGTTCATCTCGGTGTAAGATCCAGCAGTAGTTCGCCATTATCGTCAGCCATTTAACCCCTTGAGGGGCGGCGGTATATATTATATACCACCTACGATTATTGAAGTTTTACACCAGAACAATTTTATTAAATTTTACTTTTCTAACTTTGGTGAAAAAAGACGTAAAATTGCTTTTACTTATTTTGAAATAGAATTTTTCAGAGATTCCGGTGTGTGTTCAACATTACAGGAACACAATCACTTGCCCCTCAAGGGGTTAATGGAGTCACCTCTACAATCTCGTAAAATCCAGTTACATTTTAGATGGATCCCCAATCGTCTCTAAAGTAGAATACAACATATCTCCACAAGGTCAATGAACCTCTCAACCTCCCCCCCCCCCCTCTCGTCAGAGCCCTAAACAATTTAGCTGTAAGAATCCCCAGTATAAGCCAAAAAACTGAATAAATTATAATGAAAAAAAAATGTTTTACATCTATTTAATAGAATTTGATTTTTCGCTATTTTTTGACTTTTTAACTTTTAAATTTACGATGTGCGAAAATGCCTGACGTGATGTTTAAAAACGAAGGTTATTTTCAGATTCAGCACTAAAAAATACATAAAAGTTAAAAAACTCAACCATCACATCTATTTTATATTATCAAATTTCTCCTATTATTTTACTTTTTAACTTTTAAATTTAGGATTTGCAAAAAATCCTGACGTGATGGTTAAAAATGAAGACCATTTTCGGATTCATCGCTGAAAAATACGTAAATATCAATTATCAAAAGTTAAAAAACACAACCATTGCAGGCTTTTGTTATAAACAAAATATTTTTTTAAATTCTAATACAAATCGCTATATTATTTTCAACACATTAAATCACCCGTTCAAGTTGATAAGATGGCAACATTCTTTATCCTGTGAAAAACCTTTCTTTAGAGGTGGATTTATTTGAGTTTTTATTTTCAAAATATAGCTTATATCTAGTCTGAAAATGTTCAGAAAGACCTTGGATTGTTGAAATAAATGCATGGATAAGGTGCTAAACGCGATAAATTTCTTACATATATTTCTAATTTGTATCGTGCGATAATATAGTTGTTGTCTTTGCTTTTCAAAAATACATTTTATAGAGAGTAAATCCTTTGTCTTGGTAGATACCACAAGTTTTTTGGTTTTTTTGGTTTTTTTTTTTTTTTTTTTTTTTTTTTTTTTTTTGATGATGCGCTATGAAAAACTATGAAAATGTCTATGAAAAACGCATATAACGAGCATTAAGTACTGCATGCATAAGAAATGTTTTTCTATTCAGCTACCATTTTGCGGCACAAATGCTGCATTATCCGTTGATTTTCAGCATTGTTTCATATTATTTCAAGTGAAATTATTTTTTTAGATTATAGACAATGATTTTTCTTTTAATTATGGTGAAATCTTCTATATGTAGTGATGAAATGTTTCATTCTAACATTTCGAAAGATAAGTGTATGAAAATATTGAATCGTCTAGTAAATTTAAAATTAATTTTATCTCATCGAATTTGTTTATTGAAATAAGAGAAACGTGTTTTTCTTTGTAGCTGATTACAGACTTTGATATTTGTTTTCAAAAGTAAAGTGTATTGATTCTGTTTCTTTTTTTAATCGATTACATCGGATTAATGGGCTTTCAAAACATTAAAACATAATAATGTTAGTTATGATGCATTTAAAAAAATTCTAATGTCAGCTAATAATTACATTTGCAATCTAATATAGTGCCAGAATAATTTAAAATTATTTATCTATAAAAATTAACAATTTCATTCGTAACAGTAAATGTGTTAAACTACTCAGGTAAAAAGTAAAATAAATGGTGAAAATAATTTCAGAGAATTATGATTTAGAGTGGAATAACTGTAGTTTTAAGCCAAAAATAATTAAAATAGAAAAGTATGGCTCGAACATTTTAAATCAAAATGCACCATTTAATTACAATATAGGCTAATTTTTTTAATACAACCGAAACAGAAAGAATGGATCTATTTTGAAAATATTTCATTTGTAGGATACTTTACTTAATGCAACTCATCAAAAATTTAAATAGGTAAAAAAGAAAAATCACTGAAGATCTTACCTCTTGCACAGGAAACATAGTTTTTAAATTCTTTACTAAGTCTTTGTGCAGATGCCTAAAAAACAATATTACATTAGATTTTGAATAAAAAGCATGTGTAATTAATCGTGTAAAAAAGGAAAGATAGCAAAAGGGTCAATGTCCAATTTTGGTGTTTTGAGGGGGGAAAAAAAGTATGTTCAACGTTTATTTATTTATTTATTTATTGCTATGAAAGATTACTGAAAAGATAATTTCCTTGTGGAATATTTAAAAAGGAGATCATCAATCATTTCTTCCATTATACCCACGATTATTGTAAAGTAGGTCACTTGCGGACAAAACAAAAAAAAAAAAAATGAAATAAAAAAATAAATAAATTGCGATTATTAAAAAATTATTATTATTACAGAATATATTTAAGGAATAACATTAGCATTTTAACATTTTCCAACAAAATTGCAAAGTGTTTATGAATTCGATTTGTCTTTATAGTCCAGGCAATAAGGGATTTTACCTGGCAAAATTAATGGTAGTTCTGGAAATTGGCTTAATTTGTGTTTTTGGGTCGCTGAATCCGAATTTGTAACTTCCCACCAAAATTTCCCCCGGCAACCCCCCCCCCCAAAAAAAAAAGGTTTTTATTAAAAAAATCAATTTTCTTATTATTTTAGGGGAAAAGTATCTAGAAATTCAGAAAGTAGACAAAATTTGCAACAAATTAGATATATGACATTATGACTTAGGATGAAGGGGAAGGGGGGATCTGCCTCGGCACATGCGCCGCGGTGCTGCGTGGACTAAGTTGCGCAATTCCACTTAACCACTCACACGTTTACATTCGCCCTACCATCTCCCCTCCGAACTTTCTCTATAAGGTTTACTTTAAGTTTTTTGGGTCGCTGAATCCGAATTTTTAACTTACCCCCAAAATTCCCACCCCCAACAAAAATATTTGTTTTTAAATTAAATTTTTTATTGTTTTAGGGGAAAACTATGTAGAAATTCAGAAAGTAAACAAAATTTACAACAAATAGGATGTATGACATTATGACGTAGGATAAACGGGGAGAGAGGGGGCTGCCTCGGAACATTCCCAGCGCGCTGTTCTCAAAAACCAAATTTTTTCAAAAAATCAATTTTTTAGAGGTTTGCCGGGGGACATTTTGGTGGGAAGTTACAAATTTGGATTCAGTGACCCCAAAAACATAAAGTGAGCCGAAATTCAGAACTAGCATTAACTTTGCCAGTTAAAATCCCCTATTACCTGGACTTGCATAACTTAGTGCAGATAGCGCCGCAGTGTATGTTCCGAGACAGCCCTCTCCCACCCCGTTCATCCTACGTCGTCATGTCATATATCCTATTTGTTGCAAATTTTGTCTACTTTCTGAATTTCTACATAGTTTTCCCCTAAAACAATAAAAAATTTAATTTAAAAACAACTATTTGGTGGGGGGGGGGGGGGGGGGGGGTTCGGGGGGAAGAATTTTGGGGGTAAGTTAAAAATTCGGATTCAGCGACCCAAAACACTTAAAGTAAGCCTTATACCTTATAGAGAAAGTTCGGAGGGAAGATGGGAGGGCAAATGTAAACGTGTGAGTGGTTAAGTGGAATTGCGCAACTTAGACCACGCAGCACCGCGGCGCATGTTCCGAGGCAGATCCCACCTTCCCCTCCATCCTAAGTCATAATGTCATATATCTAATTTGTTGCAAATTTTGACTACTTTCTGAATTTCTGGATACTTTTTACCTAAAACAATAAAAAATGTGGTTTTTTAATAAGAGTCTTTTTGGGGGGGGGGGCATTTTACAAAAATTTGGGGGGGGGGGTTGCCGGGGGAAATTTTGGTGGGAAGTTAAAAATTCGGATTCAGCTACCCAAAAAACATATAGTAATTCTTTTTTCAGAATTACCATGAATTTTGCTTGGTAGAGCCCCTATACGGTCTCTATTGCCTGGACTATTATATCTACCGCCTGAATGTGTGTCTATTCGTGCACTAACTTGCGTAAATAAACTTGGATTGCCATGCAATTAATATATGTTAATGATATTTACGATGGCATGTATATTTAAAATGAAGTGTGTAGCATTTATAATTTGCTTGTAGGAACACTCAGAATAATTCCGTTACATCACGGTCGATGGGAAAATTATTCGTAATATATTTTAATGTTTCAATATTTCAAACATTGAAATTGATACATATCACTGAGGTGCACTACAGGATGCTTACTATAGATCCTAGTGTGCATAACATTTATTGTTCATTTCCAGAAACGCACAAAAGAATTCTAATACAGTACTGTACATGAACAAAAATTACTGGAAGTGCTTTTTCAGTTGTGGTACTCGTTTTTAAATTTAACTAATTTTTTGCGTATTACTTGGTGTGCATAGATTCTTATAATCCTATACAGGGCTACACAAAAGATATAGAGCACATTTACGTATCTTAACAGACATTGCTAAAGGGGAAATTTCTGCAGTGCTAAGCGTTTCTTAACTGAACTAAAGTTTAGCATAATGTGTAGTATATATACAAATCTATAGATCATATTACAATGCTACACAAAAGAATTTGGATATTTTCGGCTATCTATGCTAATTGCTGAAATCGGGCTTTCAAATGTGTTATGCTTTTTCCAACTTGTTTATTTAGAAATCATATTTCACCTTATTAAACGTTAAAATTTTCTTACGATATTCTGAATGTGTTGGAAAGTATTTTATAACCTATGCTGGAAGGATGTTTTACTGTATTTGTTTACTATTATATTTAAGACCAATTTTACCAACTTAGCTCCTTTTTTATTAACAATAACTACCATTCTATCCAAATTTCTGTACAGTATTTTTTTTATGGCAGACATTTCGTGATGAAGTAAAAAAAAATACTATACAAAAATTCTGGTAGGACAGAAAGTGTAGAATTACTTTACAGAAATTCTAGTACTGGTATTTAGTCTAGTTCTGCTATTTTTCTAACCAATAAAATGGGCTAAGTTGGTAACACTGTCTACGACTCAAAGTTTCCCCAGACATTTTTAGGAGGGCGCTGCACCCTGTCTGCCCTATAGTTAGAAAAGAAGCATACTTCTTACCCCCCAATAAAAAACATGGCAACCTTGCTACTTTTTCTCTTAAAATTTTGCTTGCATGATAAAAGCTAACTCATTTTCGTGTCTTGAAAAGATTGCCCTGATTTTTAAATATTAAAAGTGCTTTTAGCACTTAAGAGTATCTTTAAAAATTAACCAAACTGCTTTTATTAAGAATATAAAAAGTGCCCTTTTCCTACTAGCAGCACCCCGACTTTTGTAATCCAGGGAAAAACTCTGTACCGATTATTGTGAAGTGATTGTTGGGCATAAACCAAAAATGATGATTTTGGACATTGGTCCTTTTTCTTTCGTCGTACAGATATAACTACTTAATTTTATTAATAAAAGTTAAAGTAATATTTAAATAATCATGAATATTAGATTAAAAAAGTAAACAGATGTAAAATGAGGAGCGAAAAGTACTCACTAGTTGCTAATAGGCCATTATTAATTGAAAACATCCAACCTACTCTGATTCACATAAAAACATATCTCTATTTTAGTATGTCAAAATAGTACTTTAGATCACTCACTAAGATGCATTTTATGACAATTATACAAGTGTAGTAAGAAAAAAGCAAATGCATGAAATGATTTTGTCAAAGGTAAAATGATACATTCTTAGTTTCGGTTTACCTCAAAATAATTAATGATTATTGAAAGAAATGATTTAACTGAAAACCAAACTCGGTTAAAGAAAAAATGCTTCGTTTTTCGCATTATACAACCATACTAATATGCACAAATAAAAGTAATGAAATTAAACTAAAAAAAGCTTTTAAATTTTCTTTTCCGAGCTCGCCTTTCATTAACATTTTGTGGTGAAACCTTTACTTGTAAAAACTATAGTAGCCAAACTGAAAAAATGTTATGTTAAATATTCTTAAATAATGCAAATGACAACAAAATATATAGATACGGGATAGATAGATACTCATTAAATAGATAGAATTAATACTCATAAAATTAATACTCATTAATATTCATAAAATAGATAGATACTCATTCGGGACCATGGGTGCATGTATGCATATTCAAAAGCTGCATACAGAATATGTGTTTGGTACCAGTAATATAAACTAGTTGAATGTGCCAATCCCAAAACTTTCTTCTATCTCATATATTTTAATATTTGAAAATGTTGTTACAAATGTCAATATTTTATTTTTATTAGTTCAATACTATATCAACTTTGACTTTCATCTTAAATTTTTGCTTCAGTCAATTAATCGGAGTAAAAACGAGTTAGTCTCGATCATGATATTTATTAAAATCAATAGTTTTTCGTTATCATGTTGTATATCACCTATTCGCGAATAGTCGACTTAACAGGATGGGAAGTTCCCGTCGATTCACGAGCCGCTTGTGTACAATAGAACTACGAAAAATTAAGAAGATAACACAAAATTCGCTATTACAGCGCCCCCTTCCGGCGGAATTCTTCCAAATTCAGGGAGGACCTTCTTGCCATGGCCAAAAACATACACAGAAAATTTGGTTCAAACCTATGCATAACTTCATACACTTTTCGATGGTAGAATATTAAAAATGACACAAAGATCGTTATTACAGCGCCCCCTTCCGCCGGAATTTTTCCAAATTCAGGGAGGAACTACTTGCCATGGCCAAAAACATACACAAAAAATTTGGTTCAATTCTATGCATAACTCCATACACGTTTTCGATGATACAATATTAAAAAGGGCACACAAATCGCTATTACAGCGCCCCCTATCGGCTATTTTTTTCCAAATTAAGGAAGGATCTGTTTGCCATAGCTAAGAGCTTAAAAAAACAATTTGGTTGAATTCTATGCATAACTTCATACACTTTTCGATGGTACAATATTCAAAATCTTACAAAAATCGCTATTACAGCGCCCCCTTCCGGCGAATCTTTTCCAAATGAAGGAAGGACTTGCTTGCCATAGTCAAAACCTTAAAAAAAATTGGTTCAATTCTATACATAACTTCATACACTTTTTGATGGTACAATGGCGACAGACACACGGAGAGATGGACACACGACAGAAAGACAATTTCTATAAATATGTTTTTTAGGATCTCTGACCCTAAAACGTGTAAATCCGTCGAAAACTGGAACTCGAAAAAAAAAATTCGATTACAATACTTTCTTCTATTGCAGATAGAAGAAAGTAAAAAGTAATATTTACCATATTTAATTTAAACATTTTTGGGGTTACAAAAGTAAAGATAACTTTTTAAAAAACAGTGGTACCAAACGAATTAAATTTGTTTAACAGACGCTGGTCCCGAAGTGGTTAAGTATTTCACTATTATATAAATTCTATTCATAGTATGGTTCATATTTGTATAAAGTTGGTTCTTTTAAGTAAAGAAAGAATATTGAAAGATTATGGGCGTCAATACATCGCTTGAAACTTGGATTTCGTGAGACATCACCGAACCATTTTTTAGATATTCAGCATAAAATTGGATTTTTTGCCTCATAGGCGTAACTTATTAACAGCTAAAGAGGCACTTTTAGGTTTTCTATCTCTCTTTTGCTTTTACCAGAAAGCTGAAGTAATTACTCCAACACAGCCATTCTCGATAAGTCGATGCATTGTAAGCTGAAATTTCTCTCTTCCACAATACTGTGCCTTTCTTTGAACCAGTTTCAAGAAAACGGCATGTATATTGTCAATAATTTTAATTAAATTTGTATACCATTTGTTTGTTAACCTTTTGAATAGCGGTGGTATATTATTTATACCACTTAATTTTAATCCCAACTCGTACCAGAATAAAAATACATATTCAAAAAGAATTTGCTTTTGAAACTTAAGTGAAAAGAATTTGAATTGCATTTATTTATTTTAAAATAAAATTTTTCGAGAATTCTAGAGAGTTTTCCACATTACAGAGACAAAAGCACTTGCCCCTAAAAGAATTAAAAGCTGTATTCTTTTTGAAATGTCAGGGAGAATTTTGCAGATATTTTAACAAAAAAATTTAACAGTCAATACGAAATACTTTCATTTCGATGCTTCAATACTTTTAAATAAGTACAAGCTTTTGTGATAGAAAAATGTAGTACTCATAAAAGAATAAACCTAATAAATTGGCCGATTTTAAAAGGTACGCACAAAATATAAAATAAGATAAAACATTGAATTGCGATATGACTCTTTTTAACGGCTTTATACCTCTCGCTTAGGATTTTCTCATGATTTGTCTTTAGGTATGATAACTTTCATATTTTCTATGTCTTCAATATTTTCAAAGAATTTTGTAGAAAACGAAAGTTAATACGAAATTTTATTTAGAATCGCCTGATCAATGGATTATTGCATTTACTGTAACATTAAACCTCAATAAGTTTATGTAATTTTTTTTTGTCTAAAAAGGGACATTTCTTTCAAATGCATACGACATTGTATAAATATAGGAAAAAGTGCTAATACCGATAAGCATAATCACTCGTTCGTAGGTTTTAGACGCCACGGCCAACTTTTGCTCTAAATGCAAAACAAATTCTAACTTAAAATTAACTAGATAGAGCCCGTCAAGATTTGACGGTAAATAACTTGAATGTTTCATTAGAAAAATTCTTGAATTTTTAATTAGTTGCTTTTAAATTAATTACTGAATGACGAATTACGTGATGAATTTTTATATTGATAAGTGACTCCTATTTCTTTAAGGCGATAGCTGGTGCTGTCTAACCTATTCAGTGAAGTGAAAGAATTTTAAGTTTATAATTTACAACCAATTATGCTAGCTTTTTATCAGAAATTTACCTTAAAATACCGGTTAGAGAATTTATTTTTACTTACTATGGCCTCTTTTTTTTCTTAATAACAATATTTATTTTCATTTATTTATTAAAACTACACGACCATTAAAAGTTGCCATGAATTTTATTTTTATCTGTCTCATTCTCTAAACCTAAATCTGAAACTTGATGCAGCTAACGATTTATAATATATATATATATATTTTACTTGAATTTTATTTTACCTTTTTTAAATATTAAACCTGAATATCAAGGTAATTTCTTTTATAGCTCTTATACGAATATTTTTCTTTCTTTCCGTCTTATATTTTACGCATATGAATGACAAACTTTTCTTTCTGACACACACCCATATATATTCTTGATAATGGTCAGAAAATATAACGAAAATTGTAGATCAGTTCAGTTTATTTAATTGATAATTACATGCAAAATATTTTAAATATAAATCATTATTTTTTTTTCAAAATGTAATTGAGAGTTAAATTTTATTTAATTATAAAGCATTCAAATAATAATAAAATAAAAATCCTATAATTTCTCTTCCTAATTAAATATGTCATTATTGAAATGAATTATCGACAAAAGTACACATTTTGCCAGGCTTGGATTCGAACCTGCGTCCTCTGCAAAAATTCAGAGCCTTAAAGTACAGCCTTAACCGACTACGCTATCAAGAACTTGTTTTTTTCCCTTCTAAATTGAAGAGGTTCGAAACACAGTTGACGCATACGCAATTGCCTCGAATTTGAGTTTTGATCTTACAAAAATAGTTTTGCGTTTTAATATTTATGTTTCCTTATATTTTTTTAAAGAAGAAACTACAACTTAACATGCTAGTTTCCCAATCATCCTGTGTAACTATTAGCAATTCACCAGCCATAACTTTTAGTTTCAAATCACTGTGTTTATCTTCAGCGTGTAATATGACCAAAACAATGTGAAACCCCTGAAATGAGTCTTATCTAGCTCTTAATATCGACACAATAAATTTTTGAATAGTTAATAATGCTGAAAGAGTCAAATGTTAACTTTGTGAAAAAAAGAAAAGCTTGTTTACGGTAAGATCGAATAGCAGACGAACTTAAAATAACTTCTACCTCTGATATGATATTTCAACTGAGCGAGAATCTTTGCGCATGTGCAGCGCGTCACTCCAAAGGCAGACTTCTACTTATATAATGCGCATGCGCAACTGTAGAATTTTAATTTAAAATTACGGCTAATTAATAAAATATTTGAAAAAACGAATGTATGATAACAAATCTGTGGCCAGATATCTTTTATTTAAAAAAAGATTGGTGTAATTTGATGCAGTAGTTTCTTCTCACGGACTGTCGAAAGAATACGCTTAGCGTTTTAAATATATAGATTTTGAGCTACTGGAAACGACTTAACGTCGAATGAAATATCAAACGTAGCACCTTCCAGCTAATGACTAACCTTATTTAACAAAACAGTGAAATAAACACTATTATCATCTTTAGGTCTTATTATGAGTTATAATAGCACTTATAAAGAACTAAAAATTAAGGTCAATTTTACCAAGTGGTTTTCAAAAGCTGTCTGATTTAGACGAATCTTTCTTTTCTTTTTCTTTTTCTTCTGTATATATATATATATATATATATATTATTGAAGTCACAACAGTCAAACAAGAGACTGAGATAAACACAATCACAATACTCGTGAATTAACTATAAATTACAATAACAAGTATAAAAGTTAAAAATTTTCTTTTTTAAACATCGAAGACCATTTTCCCAAAGCTGTATTTAAAATCTTGCTGCTTTTCATGCCTCTATTTTTTTTCTCAATTAAAGTCACGTTTCTAAGCTTCGATAAATAGACAAAAACAAACAAAATGAATCTCTATTAACTTTCATGTGTTTCCCTTTTTTGTGAGAAGCATGTATGCTGTATAAATTCAAGAAATGCATCTAATAGATCCACAACATTTTGTAATTTCATAAAATTTGAGGCAAATCTGGCTAATTATTAATAAAAAATTAATAGTTCTTTTGAATTTATTTTTATTCATGTTCTTTTTCAATCTGTCTTTTTATAGGTCAAATGACTTTTTGGAAGACAGAAGCTGGATCCTTCAGAAACATTGATAGAGCTTTGCACTAGGTCAATTTTACCAAGTGGTTTTCAAAAGCTGTCTGATTTAGACGAATCTTCCTTTTCTTTTTCTTTTTCTTCTGTATATATATATATATATATATTATTGAAGTCACAACAGTCAAACAAGAGACTGAGATAAACACAATCACAATACTCGTGAATTAACTATAAATTACAATAACAAGTATAAAAGTTAAAAATTTTCTTTTTTACTGGTAGTTTTTAATTTATTCGCAGTGTTACTTTAAACATAACCGTATCTGAGATCACAGATATTCAGTCACAAGTTTCTTTTTTTTTAGTTTGCAGAATTTTTAATTAGTGGTTAGAATAATAATGAATTTTAAAAGTTGTAATTAATATTCGAATCTTTTTTAACACTGTAAATTAATTTAGTTACTCTAATTTTATTCAATGAATTTTATATTAATTTTTTTTCACACACAGTGCCATAATTTTGAGCAAAATTTCTATTTTTACTGAATTTTTTGTATAATTTTATTTTGTTGTGAATTTGTTTATAATAATATCATTGAAAGAATAATAGAAAGTGTTTACTTAATATCAAACAAAGAAAAAATAATTTTTAAAATGCGCAATAACAGTTTTATTTTAGTTGATATGTGATTTACTGTCTAGTAAAGAAAGTTATCACCTAAGTTAAATGCTAAATATATCAAAACACACGTGTCTGTTGACATTGAAACTTTCGGTAAAATATAAGAAGCCGTATTATTATTTAAAATAATACGGCTTCATTTAGAAAGAAAGAAAAGAGGTTCAATGACTTTATCAATGAACCAAAATAGAAATATTGTTATTAGTTAAATTAAAGAAGAATTTTTCATTTATCCAACAGCAAATATAAATCAGAAAGATACATAGAAAAAAAATTAAGAAAATATAACATACGTGCTGCTTGTTGAAATTGCTGATATATAAATTTAAGATGTCATCAGTTGTTCTGTCTGCTTTTCCCAAATTTTGAAGTATCTGCAAAAGAAAGTTTTAATTGAAAAATTGTAGCTTTTATTAATATAAAACTAAGCATCTTTATCAGACATGTTGCGGTTGCAAAATAATAATAATAATAAAACAAACAAGTAACTTAAAACCAATCCTAAAGACTAATATTGATTAATTTTAACAGAATTATTCTTATTGGTAAAAAAATCACACGAGTAGTAATTTTTCAGCTGGGTGAAAAAGTGTCCAGGTTAGGATTGAAAAGGTGCCTGGTTCGAATCCTGTCCTGGACACTTTTTCACCCAGTTGGAAAGTTACAACTCGTGAAATTCTAAAGATTTTTTTTTAACCCGGCCCTCTCCCGGTTTTGATCTCAAATCCTTCACCGCAGAACCCTGCACCATGGAACTATTAATAAAGAGGAACTGACATAGCCTTAAAATAGTGAAGCTTCAACTGTAACCGCTATTGTAGGCGTTATTTATCGCCAGTCGAAACTTCCACCAGTAGGTTTATATAGAAATTTTTAACTCATTTAAACGCCTTATTAATACAAAATTTCAGTCATAAATAATGGTAGAAACAGATTTTCAGTTTTACTGGAAGCAGTATACTTTGGTGGTAGTTAGGCCGTGCGTTTCCGCCATATTGTGACAACCAGGGAAACAAACTGACAGTTTTACAAGGCATACTGACACCAGTAAAAAGAAATATAAATTTTTACGACATATTTCAGAAAAATTTCCATAAATAAGACGCTTAATTAAGACGAAATTTTCTATTCAATTTTACTGGTAGGATGTTTGCCCTGGCGGTAATCAGAAATTAAAGGTCGGATTTAAAAAAAAGGAGCCGCCATCTTGTGACACCTCCTCAGTTACTTCACTCGCAACTCGTAGATAGTACACTATATGTCTCCTCCTCTTTATTCATAACTCCATTCCCTGCACCATGACAAATAGGTTACGGTTGTAATTATTACAATTTTTTTTTCTCCAGAAATATCTGACTACAGAGAATTACGTATTTAAAATTTGCAAAGCAACGAATGAGGATATACCAAGTTATGGTATGATATACCAGTTACAAATATTTCCCGAGTTATCTCGGATACACATCATTTGTCATAAATAATTATTTCGAGTTGTTAAGATATCCCACTACGTTTGGCACACTTTTTCTTTTAATTAAATAAAGCAAAAATGAGTATAGTACTGATTGTTTAAATGGTTTAGGATAAAAAAGATAATTTCATCTGCAAAACAATTATTTTGATGAAGTTGATATATTTTTTTTCCTTTTAAGGAAATATAATACAATTTTTTATACTTAACTGAAGTATCCTTATGACAGAAATAATGATAGCTTAGTGATTTTATTTTCAATAAATATACAATTTGGGTTAGTTAAAATGTACTGAACTACGATTAAAGACATAAAATAAAACGTCAAGAAATACACCCATTCAAATTATCCATTTGGTGTTTTTCGTATATTTAAGCCAATATTTAATTACACTGACATTATAAGTTAAATTGTAGGCGATTAGTGTTACATAAATATAATCTTTTTTTTTTTTTTTTTTACCATAGAGCTTTTTCGAAACTAGTTGTAGATGATAATCGTGTTTTCAGAAAGCGCATTTAATGTTTTTATTTTAGAAAATTTATTACAAATATTTATCGCAAATTCTTAAAACTTTCCAAATTTATATAAATATATTGTACCTTATTTAATGTCGATATTATAAGATATTTCCTATCTTGAGGTTACTTAAATACACATTTCAGGTAACTTAAATACACATTTCCGTTTACTTATACACACACTTCCTATTTAAAAACTGAAACAAAAACAGTCATAACTACACTTCTAATGATCGTGCGAAGAAAATAAAGAAGTATTTTGAATAGCTAATTGAACAGTATTTCAAATAAAACCATAAAAGAAAATTGTAGCATTTTAGCAAAATTGGCTATTTAAATGTAGTGCGATATCTTAACTTGCGCCGTCAGAACATAGAAATAATTTGTTTTTTAACCCAGAATTGTCATTTTATTTATTAACGCATATTTTGTAAATTTTGTTTATTTTTAAATTATGTTATTATTATGTTTGTAAATTATGTTATTATTAATTATAATTGAATTTTTTTTTCTTTTTAGAAATTATTTTATTTAATTGATTATAAGTGCTTTCGATAGTGACCTAGAAAAATATGGTAATATCAGGTTTAGTAGTAGTGAATTTGAAGACATCGAGATAACTGTTTATCATTAATTTTGTGTCAAAATTATAAAAATTTTGGAACAATATGCAGAATGCGTCCTGCCTTGTTACTCTTATTAAAAAGGTATAATAAAATATGGATAATTTTGGGCAAAAAAACAACAACAACGAAATATGATTTGTTAACCAGTTAAAGCAGCATATACTATAAATAAGTGTACCCTTTTCTTAGACATTTCATATATGCATACCACTTATCGAATAAATCTGGTCCCAAAGATAATTATTTTAACTCGTTAATAACGTTCTTATTTTAGTTACTAATGCCATTTGTAACTAACGTAAAGTATTTCAGTTTTCAACAATTTATCTATTTTGATACACAAAAGGTATCGATAGAAAATCGTTCAAAACGATAAATATTAATTAGACTTCAAATTAAGCACTCATAATTATGAAGAAACGAAACTTCACCTAATAATACATGTTATTGACCTGTTGCCACCCACCTGAATATTGAAATGAGACTATTCGTTTTTTTTTTTGTTTTTTTTTTTCGCTTCGTCACTTTATGTTTTCGTTTTTCTCATATTTCTAGAATAACTAAATAAAAACTAACATTGAAAGAAAAGGTGGATGAAAATAAATGTACAAAATAAAGAGTGGCAGTTTTAGAATAAGAAAAAAAGGGGGGGGGGCACATACGTGATCTCCTGATACTATTAGGGTCAGGAATGGGCAAGACTAGTGACAAAGAATTATTAATCCATTATTAAGTTTAGACCTTTTTCTTCATTTTACGAGTATCCTATTAGAGTTGCATGTTTCTCTTTGTAAAATCTTTCTACAACTTCCTTTTAAAGTTTCATTCGAATCATTTATTGTATTCATGTAAGTTTTCCGTACCCCTAACTGGTCCGCCGCATATCACCAGCGATACGTATACCCCGGGTTGGGAAACACGGAGTTAATGTACCGCAACAACATACCAAAATTCGTAAACAATGTAAAGATTTTAAATCATTTATTCTTTCGAAGAAATTTTCAGGTACCCCTAACTGGTCCGGTACGTCCTCTCAGGGATACGAGCACCCCTGGTTGGGAAACGCGGAGATGAGGTACTACAACAATATATTAAAATTTCTAAACGATGTAAATATTTCAAAGGAAGTTTTATCATGAGAAAATCATTTTCTTTCAAATGCTAAATGGCAAACAGGCAGGAAAACAAACAGACCATATTCGAAATCCAAAACAGTTCCGATGAACTATTTAGAAAATGTGTCTTTTCAAACGAAAGTAAAGTTAATATCGTGCACGCATGTCATGTGTGCTAATTTATGCTAAAAAAAGACAGAATTGAGAACTCCCACTTTATTTAAGTCGATTGAAAATGAAACAATGAAATAAAAAAAAAAAATCTGTCAACACTGTATGAGCGAGCTCTTGCGCAAATGATTCCTTAGAAAAAAGATTTATCAATGAACCAGGCACGCCATGAATAGAGAAACCATACAACGTACTAAATAGATAGATTAGGTAAGTACGAGCAAACACGATCATGTCAACGATATTTCTCCCCTAAAAGATAAGTTAAATAAGCATTAAAATTAGCCGTAGGTCTTAGAGTCATTGTGACGTGTTTTTGACGGAATTATTTGTGTTCAATAATTGTATTCTCTAGATTCTAGAACGTGAATTAAGATGTAAATCAAATGCAGATTTTAAAATTAAGTTACTAGATAACAATATTTTTTTTTTTTAAGGGCGCTAATAATTCGAGGAAATATTTTAATGAAAACAGTTTTTTTTATTTTGACGTTTCACAGATTGTTTCACAGATTAAAGATTGTGACTACCGCTAAATTTTAAAAACTTTAAAAAAATGAATCGATAAATTCTCGTAAATTTATAGGAATAATGGCATAATTTTTTTAATGCTTAATGGCAGGTCGAGGTCCAACTAAGTCCTCATGGAACACAAATATCCAGTTCCGGACCCCATAATATATTTGTAGCCGCAATATTTTAAGAAAAAATACCTTATTTTAAGCTTGGGGGCTCTGCAGTTGCTCCGTTTGCCCTTGCGACACTGTGAAAGGTAAAATATTGAAAGGAAAAACATAATACTGAATTTTAATTATGCTATATAAAAAAATTAATGTAGATAAAACATTATTACATGTTATTGACAAGCACAAAATATTTTCTTTTAATTTTCAAAAAAAGTTTTCCGCAGGCAATAATTTAAATGAAGCAAATTGGATTTTTTTCAAATTTGACTTTTATAAAAAGTCTATTGGTTTATCAATGTTATCAAGTAAGTCAAACTACATTAAACTATTGCACCAAATTATCACAAAGTGAAAGAGATACAGCGGACCCCTTTTTGTATTTTCTCTGGCTTCGCGGACCACCATGATTTAAGATTGAAATTTTTGATATTCTTTAGAGTATTGAATAGAAGCTATATAAACAAATAAAGATATAAATTAACCACAGTTCCAAGTCAAAAAATTATAATAATTCATTCCATTTGTATTTGGAATTGCATTTAGCTTTCTTTTAGTGTAGTACAATTGAAAAAGAACAACGGGTGATGTTTTAATAAATTTGCATGTTATTAAAGAAAATTAAAACTGTAAACGATTAAATTTTGAGTGAATATTGTATTTTTGTAAAATTACTTTTATTATTCAAAATATTAGAATAAGTGGTTCAAAAATTTAGAATACTTATGAATTTCCCTGTTTGGTTCAGAAGGTTGCATAAATTAAGCATAAAATTGCCTTCTGTGGAACTTCTTCTTAAGTTGTAAAAACGCTTTGCATCATCTTTGTTTTCATTTTTCGTGAAACATGGTTCGTCCGACATAGCGAAGTTTACAAAGCATAGGGTTATTGATTTGCATTAAGAAGGTCATAATCAGCAATATATCACCAGTTACTCAAAATGTTCTCAACCAAGTGAGTTAGTAGAGCAATAAAGCAGTATTTTAACGATGGACATTTTGAGAACAAGCATCTGGATAGCGGCCGAAAGCCGAAACCTACTCAGAGAGATGATAGAAAGGCAAAGGGTATTGTTAAAAAACTTTTTAGAAGTGTAGGATATTTGTATCGAAAGTAGAAAGAACACGGTATTGATTTGAGTAAATCTACAACACTAAGACGTCTCCATAAACTTGGATTTCAATCTCGTTTACCAAAGATAAAGCCCCTCATGACTATTAAACAGAAAAGGAGAGAGTGAAGTGATGCAAAAAAAAAGACTTTTATGGGATCTGGGTGATTGGAAAAAGATTTTGTTTAGTGATGAGAGTGTGTTTTGTGTAATATTTAGTGGTCAATGAGTTCGTGTATGGCGAATGAAACAAGAAACATATGACAAGAACAGCATGAAACAATCAGTGAAATTTGTAACCAGTGTAATGGTATGACTTTCATGACTGCAGATGGTTCTGGAAGGCTATGTATCGTTAACGAAATTCTGAGAAATTCTGAGATATACCAAAAAATCCTTGAGAATTTCATGATAACATCGTCGGAAGATTTATGTGGTGACGATTTTATTTTCCAACATGATTTAGCGTCTTCATACTGGTCAGTGTGCACCAAGAACTGGCTTAGCCAACACCAAATTAACGTACTTCCCTGACCGGCCAATTAGCCGGATTTAAATCCAATAGAGAATTTGTGGAGAATAATCAAGAAAAGACTGTGCTAGACATTGCGCCCAAAAAACAAAGTTGAGCTTCTTTTTAGCATAAAGTCGATATCGTCGTGGCTGGGAAAAAAACATTGTGAACCACTTGTAGCTAGCTTGGCAAAGCGAGCTCGTGCTGTTATAAAATGTAAAGATGATGCTACAAAATATTAAAGAATAACTAATTTTCCCCTTTTTTAAACACGTATTATTTACAATGCATTATTCTAATATTTAGAACCAGGTAAATGGTTATTCTAATATTTGATTTTTTCCAAGTGCAAATAATTATTTTAATTTTTGTATTATTTAATTTAATTTTTATATTAAAAGATTCTACAAACCATGAAGATTCTTACAATATTAAGTTTTATCCTGTATTACTTTTCGTATAAGCGATACATAAATAATTTTTTCCACAATTCCTTTTTTTCCATTATCCCAATTTTTTGAGTGGGAGCAGGGATGTAGTGGAGGGTATACGGGGGTATACACCGTATACCCTCTGGATTTTTTTAAGGAACACCGTATACCCTCTGTTTCTCAAGAAAGCTATAGTATATATGGACTAGGGTATACTCTCTGCTTTGAGCGTATACCCTCTGCTTTTTTTACGACTACATCACTGAGTGGGAGCTGTATATTGTAAATTTAATAGTATTCTTAATAATTATTTTCATTTTACTCAAAAAATTTCCTTCAGGTTCTAGACAAGTGAAAATTTTTACATTAAGTGTAAAATTTGCGCCGCTAAAGATACTCTGGGAACCCCTTGTTGTCTTCGGACCATAGTTTAAGGAACCCCGCAAACACCATAAGATTTCTTGGATTAATAATGCCCACAAACACTATTTTTTATTATAATGTACCGTAAAAATAAATTGAAGTTTCTTGGACCCTGGATGTTTCTGAATCGACAAAAAAAAATAATAAATAAATAAAAATATTTTAAATCACTGTTAGGTCTACTAAGTTCAGAGAAGTCGTGTGATTCACCTAGTAGTGTTGAATTTTGTCAATAATCTCAACACAGTACAACCAGGACTGATTTAATTTTTTCAGTTTTCGGTTAAATAACGCTAGTTTAATGTACATATATTATCGAAAACCGCAAGCTTTTGCAATAATAATATTACTTTCGCCTAGATCCGAATGAATAATTGTTACATATTATATGTAAAAGAAATATACACTATATGCCCATTAATGACCGGCACCTTTCAATTTTCGACATTTTGTCGAAGATTTAGAAATATACTTGTCAGATTCTGCTGGAATTTCAGGATTAAAAAGAAATCGTATGACCGCATATTTATCAATGTTCACATGACAAGAGGGACAATTAGGGGGTCAACAACAAATCAAAGAAAAAAAATAATTCTTGGGATAAACCTGTAAAATAAAATGCACGAAATGATCTATCGCGACAGAATATAAATAAACACACATTGTACAATATGTGTATTCATTTGTGTAAGAATAGCGCGCATATTAATAGCGATTTTTTTAAAAAATTAAAAAAATTCTTGCATGTTTTTTGCTTATTACAGACAGGGTTTTCAAATAAATTTAACGCCAGTTTCAGAAAAATTGACAAAATGTAGTAGACACAATATAGTGCAATTGGAATATAAATATATTAAATATTTTAGGAAATATGAGCAATTGTAGGAAGTAATTTTTATCTGCGCAGGCGCGAACGATAACAAGGATCTGTTTACATAATTTAACAGTCAACTCTATGGAGCAACTTATTAAAAAAATCCAGTCGGATATCGTGAAACTTCAGAAAGATATCGGCGTTAAAGTGAGCTAATTTTTAGTTTATTGCTAAAACTAGCTGAATGATAAGGGATTGCCCACAAATTGGCAATTTTAATTTAATTTTTTTTTCATTTTTTATTGATGCTTTATTTCTTCTTGGATAACCACCAGAACGAGCCTATACCATGATAAAAAGAAGTATAGAAATCGTAGCATTTTTTCCAAATCTACTCGTTGATAGTCACTAAATACAAACTTTTTTCTGAAAGTCAGTTAATAAAAAATGACAATTTGTGGAAAATCCCTTATCATTCAGCCGCTTTTAGAGAACAACTAAAAATTAGCTAACTCTAACGCCGATATCTTTCTGAATTTTTAAGATATTTGAGTGGATTTCTTAATAAATTGCTTCATAGAGTTGACTATTAAATTATGTAAAAAGCTCCTTGTTATCGTTCGCGCCTGCGCAGATAAAAATTATTTCTTACAACTGCTCATATTTCCTAAAATATTTAATGTAATTATATTTCAATTGCACTATATTGTTTCTACTATATTTTGTCAATTTTTCTGAAACCGGCGTTAAATTTGGTTGAAAACCCTGCATGTTATAAGCAAAAAACATGCAAGAATTTTTTTATTATTTTTTTTAAATCGCTATATCTCTATTAGTATACGTGCTATTCTTACACAAATGAATACACATATTGCACAATGTCTATTTATATTCTGTAGTGATAGATCATTTCGTGCATTTCATTTTACAGGGTGATCCCAAGTATTATTTTTTTCTTTGATTTTTTGTTGGCCCCCTAATTGCCCCCCTTGTCAAATCGACATTGATAAATTTGAGGTCATACCTGTTCTTTTTAATCCTGAAATTCCAGAAGAATCTGACAAGTATATTTCTAAATATTCGACAAATTGTCTAAAATTGAAAGTTGCCGGTCATTAATGGCCATATAGTGTAAATCAAAACATTTTTTTTTTAAATGAATGTTCAAAGTTATAAATTGTATTTCTTTTCGTAAGTTCAATTACCCAGAATTAATATTTCTTTGTATACAAGTAATTAATAATTTTGCTTGAAAGCTTGTGACATCGACGGGTAATCATGAAGAAAAAGTAGCACACATAGACGTAGACAGATGTGGATGTCTGTTTGCGGAAAGGTTACTAAAATAGAATAACTATGCACAGCAGTTGGCAGGTTGCCGCGAACCGGGTTGCAGATTCCAATTCACGCAGGTTTTATTCTGGGATGGAAAAATACATAGGCTTCAACGGAGAGTCTTCCTAGCTTAAGATTTTCGGTTTCCGTAGCTGAAATCAGAACTACAGACCTCATTACTCTCTTATTTTGATCGTGAAAACTGCGTGAATTAAAAGTTATTTGGGCATATTTTGTAGGGCAAATTTTAAAATGAAGTACGTATCTGTTTTCAATTCAAATCTACATTTTAAGTAGAAATTAGTAACAATGCAGTGGTGTAATATTTTATCCTTTCCGTAGCAATACAGGTAGAAATTTGTTTGGTCAATAATAAAAAAATATATTGTCCTTCTTTTTAGACGTACTTAATATTATTTTTATTTTTATTCATTGTTTATAATAGTCATATTCATGTTCAGCGCATCAAATTCATTGAAATCAAGTTTTTTTTTTTTTTTATATCGGAAATTCGGAAAGATTAACTTTATTGATTTTTGTTACACAGTAGGGGAGATGGGGGCACATGTGAACATCGCAATTTTTCAATAGTTATTATAAGTTTTTTTATTTGAAAAAAATTACTAAAGATGACAGCACCTGTAGACATATGGTAAAAATTCTTTGAAGCTTTTTTGAAATTCTGTTTGTCCTCTGTACCCAAAACACTGTTTTTAGATCTCAAAAGTAAAATCTTCGTTCCAAGTTGATAAGCATATAACTTTATTTATTTATTCCTTTATTTGAATTTGAGTGTTTTAACATATACTATGAATACTAATAAATATTTTTGATAACGTTCTTTTTCTTCTAAAATTGAGAAATGTTAATGATTTATCAATTTAACAGAAGCAGCAATGTGGGGTACTTGTGAACAGACAAGTTGAGGCAGATATGAACAGTACATAAGTGCCCCAATAATCATTCTGTGATTCTGTTCCTTTCAGTTAACTTAATGATAAATAATGTCAGTTCCATTATCTATAATTTTCCTGAAATACAAGATATTTTCCTCGCACAAAGTTGATTTTGCATTGAAACATCATCAAACACATATTTCAGCAAATACATAAAGAGCAACAAGCTCGTTTACATTTAATTGTACTTTAAATAAATTTAATGTTTTCTAAAATGCAATAAGTGTTATATATTATTTTACTAAACAGTTTACAACAATATTTTTTATGCATTGTTAATAAAAAAGTATTACCTTGAACAACTTTGCAAATTTTTCTATTAAATTTGTTCTAAACTTGCAATGGTGGTTTACTTCCATATCTAAAGCAGTTATGTATATGATGCTTTGAATGGAGATAGATATGAGTAATATTTTAAGAAAGTAAAATTTTTAAACTGATAACTACCGTAAAATCTTTATTGTAACACCCTCCCTCTTTCAAAAGCAAAATAAGTTTGGGAGGGGGGGGGGGGGTTATAGTCGAGATTTTTTTTTTTAATCATTAAAAAACCCTCCTTTATCTATAATTTACAAGTAAATAAGGCAAATACAGCAGTGGGAATCTTTCATATTTCGGCAGATTTGAGATAAATAGTATTTAAACGCCTCCTCCCTAAAATTTTCCCCAAACAAAAACCCATAAGCAAAATTTAAAAGTTTTAATTTCTTTTTTAAAATTGCTTCTTCATTTTTTTATTTTATTTCAGCAATACTTAATGAATCATCTAAGCCTCCACCCCCAAAATCTACTTATTTTTATTTTATAATCTTTTGCTTAAATATATCACCCAGAAACTAGAGAAATATATATATATATATATATATATATATATATATATATATATTTCTTTATGGTGAATTTCACAGTTAATTAACTAATGATTACGATGACAAATGAATAACAGAATAAAAAGCACGTCAAAGGATATTTTTTCCTTGTGTTCACATGTGCCCTAAGTGTGTTCACATGTGCCCCACGTGTGTTCACAACTACCCCGCTGATGGGGCACATGTGAACAATTTTTCGAATTTATAACTATTAAAAAATGTAAGAAGAACTCTACTGGTGATTTTTAAAAAATTACCATGTATAAAAGAAAGTTCTATTTACTATATTGAGAAGGTTTTGTTTATAGAAATTAATCCAGTCATGAGAAAAAGCTATATTTATGCGAACTGTTCACATGTGCCCCCATCTCGCCGACAATTATTATAAGTCTTTCCTTTTGTACCGAATATGAAAATTGTATCAACACTTTCAGATAGCTTAAATAATTTTTTCGTGAATTTGAATGATTAAAAATTTTAAGCACGGCAATGATATTTATAAAAACAAAATTAGTTACATAAATTTCCTAAATCTAGTGATATTGATTCATATATGTTTTTAAACTTACCATTTTTATTAAATATCTATAATGCTATATTTAATCTTTTAACATTTAAAAGGTTAATCTTAAGGATTTATCTTAAAGATTTAACATTTAACATTTAAGGATTTCATTAAAAAGATTGAAACAAAAATACAGTATATTAAAGATTAAATTTAGATAAAAGATTACAGACAATTAATAAAGATGGAAAGCTTAACAGTATGTTTGAATCGATATCAAAAACCTATATGGGACAAATACAATAAATTTAAAGTTTCTTTCATACTTAGTAATCATTAAATGTCTTTTGCATTCTATTAGAAAAGTACTAATATTAATAAGTATAGCAAAAGTATTGCTAAACAATGTATGAAATTAAAATAGTCTTGAATTGCGTAATACGAATAAATAATATTCAAATATTAGAAATATGATAAATCCCAGCAAAGAAGAAATTGCTGGCCAGCAGCAAGATAGGTGCTGGCAATGATGGAGAAGTGCTGGCTGATGGTCTACCAATGCATGACCACTGCTGGACAGCTTTAGTCAAGTTTGCTGTTGGAAATCATCAGATAAAATTCTGGTGGGCATCCATTTTATCTCATGCGCTGGCCCACCACTATATGGAAGTGCACGAACTTTTGCAGTATTATTGCTGGGAACCCTTACGCTAGGTGGCGCTGCGAATATCGAAAACATTGAGTATTTGAACACAAATCTGAAATGAATATCTTAACACAATTTAAGCTGTGAAGCTATTTTTTTTTTTTTTTTTTTTGAAACTGTAAAAAATATAGCACCACTGCCACCAACAAAACAAATAAGTAAATGAATAAATAAATAAATTCTTTATTTCAATGCATTTTTTTTCTCCTTAAATCTGTTTTTACTAGGTTGCAAAGGATTTTGGTTTTCATATTTTACGCAGTTCAGAATCAATAATAAAAAAAAGCGTATAAAATACATAGGATTTCTATACAATAGAATAATTTCTATACCAGTTTAATGATTGGGAACGTAAATCACAAAAGAAACAAACTTGAAATAGTGTAATGAGAGCTTGAAAAACAACGAGCAATCGTAGCGTACGCTGAAAGCACTTGTTCATGTCCGATCACGAAAACCAAGCAGCATCGAGCGCGGTCAGTACTTGGGAGGGTGACCACATGCACTTCAAATATTGCTATAGACATTTCTATTATAGACACTTCTACAGATGTATCTATAGCTCTTGGTAAAACTAGCTTATAGAAAAAAGAGCCATAATACTTTGTTTTTTTATAGAATTCTATAAGAAATTTTTGTAAGGGAAAGTGCTGGGCCAGCAAAGGAATAGCAGTGGGATAGGTGCTAGCACTGCAGGAAAAGTGCCGGATTGAAGTAATGTGATGGCATACCAATGCTGGCCTGCTGTTGGCCATCACTAATGGGCCAGCTGCATTCGGCTCGGACACTTTTCGACAGGTTTAAGTAATTTCACCCTTGCACTTTATCGCTGATAGCACTGCTGGCTGCCATCTTTTTTCCAGCTGATGGCCCACTGTTTCTTTCTTTGCTGGGATATGATTCATGACCTTCCGTTAGTCAATAGAACCTTTTGAATTGCATAGTATCTCGAAAGATAAATTTAGACCGCCATTCGTTCAAACTGGCTTTTAGAAAAAGGTGATGATTGCCCATTTCATTGAGGTGAATCGAACATTTTCATTTAATGTAATTAGAAAAACTAAAAGAAACTTTTGTAACAATATAATTCCTTCTAAAACTGCTCCAAAATCTTTCACTGAGTTGGTTACTAGTTGAAACTAACTGAACGAAAGTCATTCATTAACAAAATGAATCAAGAAAATAAAAACATGTTTTCGAAAAAGAGCATTTTGATCAAAAGTTTCGAATTAAGACAAAAGTAAATTCCCTCTCATTCACTGGAATGGCAAGAATTTTATTTGGAAAAAGTCCATTAGGGAGTTTCACAAACAGAAAAAGGAAATTCCTGGGTCGAAGGTGTGATGGTGTGGATTGGTAGATTAGGCTACTTTGTTAGGAACTTTGTACTCATAGCGTAAAAAATTTATAAAATGATGTATTTAAATACATATCATGGACAACCCCCCCCCCCCACACACACACACTCGTACACACACACCACCCCTCAAAAAAAAAAAAAAAAAAAAAAGAAAGAAAAAACTCAGAAAGAAATTTCCATCATGGCTTTTGCTTTCACCTGGGCAAGGATTTGAAGCATGAGGCTCATATTGTTAATATACATGTTAACTTTTTAATCATCCGGTAATTTACTACATCCTCAACAATTCCTGATTATGATTTTATTAAGCTTTTATAGAAATGACGTGTTAAAAAGTTTGCAGAGATCGGATATTTAAGATCCGTTTGTAAATACCTTTTCGGGGAAATAGGAAAAAATTTTCATCTGAAATGAATTAAGATTATTGTTGTTTTGCCAAAGAGACTCAGATCTGAAAATAAAAACAATGGGTTCATATTAAAAAAAAAAAAAAAAAAAAAAAAAAAGAGGAATTGTAGCGCATTCTGTATTTTATTTTCAGCCCAGTCAATATTTTGCTCTTTGTTTTTACGAAATTAATGTATTTTTTGTACATCTATTATTATATTTTAGTTTGCATTTTTGTCGTTTACTTAACACTATTCTTCAGTTGTTTTTATAGTTGTTATAGTTGTTCAGTTTTATAGTTGTTATATTTGACTAATCTAATATGCTTTCTTTTTTCAAAAATACCATGCTTACAAGTACTTTTAATTACCACAGTTTATTAATGCAATAAATAAAATGAAGTGTTCTGTGATGAAATTCGTTCTTAAAAATATTTTCTTATAGAAAATGATTACATATAGGGTGAAACCCCAGCTATTGACACCTAACCAGTACACTTCAGTTACACTTCAGCAAAAACCTAACTAATATAAGCATTTTTCTTGTAAAATTCTGTAATGTAATACTATCTAGAGGTAAGTTATTTGTCTTAACTGTTATAACTTATTTTTCAGTTATTGTTTTTTTTAAAAATAGATGGTTCATTTATTGGAGTTTTTAGCTCTTTCTATGAAAAAATTACTTTTTAGTTCAAAATTTTGTGAACTAATTTTTTAATATATCTCTATCCTTTCAAAAACAAAGATAAGTATAAATAGATTTAAAACTTTGTTAGTGATTTTAACAAGAAAGTCCTTAGATGCCGGTTACTGGGGTTTCACCCTAATTGTATTTTTCTCCAGGAAATTTTAAATAGAAATAAAATGAATGTAAATTTTCATTTCGTTTCATGAATTTCAAACTTTAATTAAGAGAACTGCGTTCTTATGAATTTGAAAACCCTTTTACAAATTTCATAACACATGGTATTGCACACTATTGACAGCTGCTTTGTGCTACACAGTTGTAAAGTGAGATAGGCCTACCTTGGATTTAATAAAGTTTTTTAATGTTTTATATGATTTCCTTTGAAAATCATATGAATACAAGCCAGATTCTTCTTCTATTTTGTTAATTTTTACTTTTCTAAACAAATTCTTCAAAGAGTAAACTTCATTAAATTCAAATAACACTTTATATAATGTTTAAAGTAGCAAGCTTTAACCGCACATCGGCCATGGCAGATATACAAGGGCTACATTTTTTAAAAAATTCTTTTGTTTGAACTTCAAAATATTTATTTATTAATTATTAAATATTTAAGAAAAAATTCATTAAAAATTTACATAAATTTATTTGTACATAAATAAAAACAAAGGTTTTATTTATATAAATTAAGGTCGCACTTTTTAAATTATACTTATTTTTTCAAATTATGATCAAATTTACGATTTCTGTTTTATATTACATGTATAAAAATGTATTTTTCCCCATAGTGCAAGAAATATATAAAAAGTTATGTGTAAAATGCTTATAAATTTTAAGCTTTTGTGAAGAACTATTACAATTATTATTCGTTTGATTTTAAATATACTAGTAAATGAAAAACAAAATGTTTAGACTATATTACTGAAGCTTTTTAAGAGATGCTGCTTTATTGTTTTCAACTTAAAACCTACAATAGTACTGAAACCAATAAAAATAAACCATTTTGAATCTCTTAAAGTGATGACAGCACGTGACACGTGATGTTTCTGCAGATGGCATCTTCGTTCACAATTATCGTATTTCCAGTGTTAAGGCATTGCTTTTAAATAACCAACATAGATATTAGATGAGAAAAAAACTTAACATGAAACTTACTCAGTAGGTGTTACACATACAGTTTGTGTCATATACATCATATGAAAAATAGATATGCGCTGCTCAAAACAATTAGTGGAGCACATGGTTTTAACGAAATTACGCAAATATTTACAGCGATAAGTAACGTAAAATAAAACATCCATAATTTAAAGTGCTGTAGAAAACAGATAAAGAAAACTTCAAATGTAAATTAAAGTTTATGACGTCAAAAACTAGGAAAAGGAGATAAGCGCAGAAATCGGGATTTTGCAGAAACGTCTGTTTCACTGCCTCAGTTGTAAAATTCAATTGCCCAGCTTGTGTTTTGAGAAAGGATGGCTTGAAAATGTCACAACAACATGATTTACCGCAATCCATGGCTTGGCGTGTTATCGGGACAGTTGAATTTGGGGAAACACAACGAAGTGTAGTGGACGCTGTTGGAGTCGCAAGAAGTGTCAATGAAAGACTGTGGAATCGATTCCAATACACATGGAATGGTAGACATCGATAAGTGCAAGGTCGAAAATGTGCTAACACAGAAACTGATGACAGGTATATCCTGTTAACAGCTCGTCGAGACGGACTGGGCAATGCTACTCAGCTGCAAACACAGTTGTTCTTGGCCACAGGACGAAGGTTTGTCCAGCCAAACAGTCCGAAATAGGCTTCATCAGGGTGGTCTCTATGCACGTAAGCCAATGGTTTGTATTCCGTTGACCTCAAGCCACTGTGCGGCCCAAAGAAGGTGGGGAACTGAACATCGAGTTTGGAGGCAACGTTGTTGGAGTCAAATTCTGTTTACAGACGAGTCCCGATTCAGCCTGGAAGTGACATCTGATGCGTTTTGGCATGGAGAGAAAGAGGCACTCAAAATAATCCCACATTCGTTCGTGAAAAATCACATTACAGACGAGGCTATTGGCTGGAATCAGCATAGGTGGACGTGCGGTCCTGCATATCATTCGGAATGGCACTTTGACGGTCCGAAGTAATACAGACGAGATACTGAGACCTCAAGTCGTATTTTATGTTGCAGTAATTAGTGATTTCTTTTTTCCATGCATGATAATGCCAGACTTTATACAGTTCGTCTTGTGGAAAACATGCTTGAAGCTAAAACAATACAGCGTATGGAATAACCAGCATGCTCGCCTGACCTAAATCCGATCGAGCATGTTTGGGACATACTCAGACGATGCATTGCTGAGAGACCGAGGCCTCCTTTTACTGTCCGGGACTTGGAGATTGCAATTCTTGAACAGTGGAACAGTATTCCCCAAAGTCTTATCGATAACCACATCGCATCCATGGAAAACAGGTGTGCAGCAGTCTTAGCTGTTCGAGGAGACCACACGCATTATTAAAAATCTTGCATCCTTTCTAAACAATAATTTTGTTTATCATTTACATGAAATCAAATTGTTGTCCTAAACCATCTTTTCATGTTCTTTTCATCTTTTCAAAGAATAAAAGCTCCCTTACAATTTTTTTGCGTCTTTTTTTCTGTATTGCGATTTGATACACGTTGTACTATCCATTTATGTCCATACATGGCTGTCTTGCACTGTTCTTTTCACTTTTTTGGTTGCTCTCCTAATTTTTTTGAGCAGTGTAATTAGCGCATAAATTATGAAAACACATTCTCGAGAAAATTATATTTTATTAAGCTATCATAAAATTATGTCAGAAGTTATTAATCATTGGATAGGATGGTATGAGCTAAGTTTCCCAAAATCTACACGAAAGATATCAGATAGGAAAAAGGCTAGCCTTGATCAAAGAACTTTTAGAAGGATTATATAAGCATGATCCATAGCCCTATAAGCTTATGCCAAAATAATCATTAAGCTACATCTTACACGCTATATTTCATGCAGTTCATTTTTAGTTACCATTAGTTTTACTCATTGTAGATTTTTGGAAGATTTGTTGATGAACTTTTTGAAAGATTAAAACTGTTGACTCTTTTTAAATATTGCTGTACTATCAAAACTTTTCCGTTTTGTCTCAAATTCATTGTTATGCAAAGAACAAATTAAAATAAACATAAAACTGTTTACTTTCATATTCTTGTTTCAAAAAAAGTTCTTTTTGAAGATGCACAAGGCAGTTTTTCATTGTGCTTTTCATTCCTTTTTCTCCCTCTTACAACTTGAGCCACTTAAGCATGCTCTCATACAGCTGTTTGGCATTGATCCCATTTTGTTGTTTACATATATTTTAGCCCCCGTATGAATATTTATAGTTATACTACTAAATAAATATCAAATATTATCGATTTTTCTTATATATTGCATGCTCTCATATATTGCATATTCTCATATATATTCATCTGATACATCCCTGCTTAATTAATGCAACGATTTGCCATTGATGCACAGAGAGATATTTATACAATTATGAGATTTTCTTAAATATACACCAAAAGAATGAATAAATTCTGGCCAATTATAGTTTCTGTTTAAAAAATAACTGAAATATATTTATGTTTACTAATTTAGGGAAAATGGCATTTATGATAATTTAGAGTTAACGTGAACAGTAGAATATTTTTCAATTTGAAATCAATAAAAAGTTTTCTACATTGTTTTAAATTTTTTGTATATTAAAGTTTCGAATCACAACTAGCAAACTTAAAACAATATTTAGAATGAAAGTTTTTAGGATATTGTATATATTTGTGTACTTAAATTTATAACAAAGAAATTAAGTTAACTTTTACGTTGCCATCTATAAATTTGGAATTAGATCAATGAATTCCCAAAATGCTGAATGAAAACTTGAATTCATTAATTTAAAAAATATTCCTTGTAAACACTTTTTATATTTATTTACATATACTTTCTATGTGGTTAAATAATAAATTTTTATTCATTGTATTTGTAATTAACAATAAATATCAGAACAAAAAAAATATTATTTGAAATGCATGCATCCCAATAATTACTTTTCAATATAATGCAAATTTTGGAAAGAAACTAAAGGAATGCCTGTCCTAAAACGCTTTTTAAAAAGCAAAAACCATTTTCAATATTCCTAAAACCAATTCGGTGGGATTCAGTGTAACTGAAATAATATTTATGAATTATTCAGGAGTGCAAAAAGCCAAAATTTAATTGATCTTTTGATGCAATGCAACAAATTTCTATTCTTTTTAACTGTATATCTAGACAAAAATATGGTCTGTAGTTTCAGATATGTCAATAATACTGAGTTCATAATATTGAGTTCAAATTCTTTGAATTAAGTGTACTAGCACCACATAGTTAAAATTTTAGTTACTAAATTAATTTTGTTGTTTTTGTAGCGAATTTTTGATAAATAAAGGTATTTTAACGCTCTCGCTCACCTAAGCTGATTATTAGGTCCCTAACTTAAGTGATAAAAACAGTGATGTGAAAACTGCTTTCGACTCATTTTTACTTTGACTGCGACATCTCTAAAAGCTTCCAGATTTCATTTGTGGCTTAAAATTTGTTTAAGATTTTTTCCAAAACTGAAACCTTCTACTCTATTCCTTTCAAATCAGTTGTAATTGGAAAAAAAAACTATCTATTTAAAACTATCTGTACTTCGTACAATGAATAAAGCTTTTGGAACATTGTAAAGTAAAGTATCTATAACTCTTCCTAAATTTTATTACTGCCAGTCGATGTGTTAAATAAATTTGATAACAAGTTTTCTTTTATGGTACTTGAAAATATAGTCAGGGCAAAAAGGGTTAATAGGATCACTCTAAACAAATTATCCTTTAGAACACAAATTAGAATAGCATTTTAAATTTACCAGTAGACGGAATGTGTTTTTTTTTTTTTCATAATTCACGAGAATAAAGATTAAACAATGTTCCTTTCCATTGTGCAAAAAGTCTCTGTTATTGAAACTAGGGAATCTAACCGGATTGCAGAACATATAACCATTCATTTAATTGAAAGCCATTCGTTTACTTGAAAATAGATATTTTTGCATTTAATATATTTTTTTAGATTGATTAAAATGAATTTTTGTAAATATATATAACCTAAGTATTCAAATAAAGTTTTGAAATTTAATAAAAGTGATACTTTGTATTAGCCGCATAGCAGAGGTTATTACCCGAAGAAATCGCCATAGATTTCGCTACTTGCACAGACCTTTTTAATTCTGATAATTTCAGTGATTTAAGCACATAATTTATTAAATTTGTGTTTTATTTATATTAATGTTTTATTTCTTTATTGATCAAACATTAATTTTGTTATGGAAATTTATCCGGAAAGAAACGCTGAACGATTAATATTGTTTAAACATAGTTCAAGAGTTTGGTTCCCGGCTGGGCAAGGTTCACTAAACATTTCATCCCTTTGGAGCCAATAAAATGAGTATCAAGCTAGCTTGGGAACTAAACACGCAGGGTCCCGCGTTAGGCTGACCACCTGACCTGGGTATAAACTATATATCACCTGGGGGTCCAGTTTAAAGTAAACAGGGTTGTTGAATGTACGCCCTTGATCGTTCATGGATCATATAGCCACAGGTTTAGTTTTTTTTTAGGTTTTTTTTTTTTTTTTTTTTTTTTTTTTATTTTAGTAAACGAATTAGTATTTCGTAATCAAGTGAACGCGATAGATAAAGATTTAAATGAAATTCACACTTTAAAATTATTTTTAAAACCATAAAAAATCAGAACATTAGCATACAGTTTTGAAACAAATTGCATTTGACAGAAAAAAAAAATCCCTAATCGACGAAGTAAAATTGAAAATGTGCAATGTTTAGAAGTTTTAAAAATGCAGTAAAAGCGGAATTTATTGGTCTGGTGTTGCCACTGTCGATATGATGTGAGCGTTATTCACGGACATGTTTCACTTTCTAATATAGATAAGATTCACACTAGTATATTTCATAGAAATAGTTACGCGAAAATGTAGACATATAATTTTATAAAAGCAAAATTGAAATTTTATTTTACAAAAAGCTAGTTTAGCCCTGAAAAGTAGATTTTTATAAATGTAAATAATATCAAGACTTTTCTAATAGATGCATATCCGGTTCCTTTTAACAACAAAGTTTTGGACGCTCTCCAATGAGTTCAATGTTTGCGAAGGTGCATTCAACAGTAAAAGTTGGCACCTATCCGATTGCCGTACCCCCTTCTACTACATTTTACCAGTTCATACCATTTGAATAATTTCCTAGCCCAAAAGAAAGTAGATCTTAGTAGTTTTGTTTCAGTTTACTTAAATGTTTAGCTATATAAAATTTAAAAGCTTTATTTACAAATGTATTTGTTTATCAATATAGTACAGCAAATCAAACTTGTCCGCAAAAAAAAATTGTAAAATTTGCTTTTTTGTTCTGATAATTTTAATAAAGAAAAGGTCAATTTTTCCAAATGCTGTGATAGATCTATACATTTAGAACATTTTTTCAATGCAATTATTTTCAAAAAAATGTACACATAACAGTGTAAAGTTTGAACTGTTAAAAGCCGTGTTGAATTCAGACACTTTTTTCCGGGATTGATTTCTGTGGTTCCGTAGGGTGCGTTATAGAGTTCCGGGGGGGGGGGGGGATTGCACTTTTTGACCATTGAAAACACAAAATCTCAAATCTTCCGAGGGAGGCATCTCATTGCTCCGGAGGTGGGGAGGTCCCCCTCGGGCACTCCCTGAATTCAACACTGGTTAAAAGTCTTTATCTTTCAAATTATTTATAGACGTTGTTGCTGGTAAATAATGTCAAAACACATCCACATGCTATTTATGTATGTATCATAAGAGATATTTATAATTATTGCTTAATATGACTCTCAATGAACGTCTTTTCATCATCTTCGAAAATCTATTTCAAAACTGCAGTTTTCTTCTCTGAAAATTTTCTCGATTCTGCTGTGAAAAGTTCGTGGTTATGAAGTGTTAATAATAGGTAGGTATTGAAAAAATACGTCCTGAAATCTGAAATTGTATTTATATTTCACATCTACTCCTAAAAAAATGTGATGACTTGCAGGTAATAAGGGCTAGGTATTGAAAAAAATATATCCTGAAATCTGAAATTGTATTTATATTTCACATCTACTCCTCCAAAAATAGGATGAATTGCGCGCTTAAAAGAATTCTATTTCTAAGGATCTTAAATTTAAATTTAAAAAATACCATTAAAAAATTAAATTAACGCAATTTCCATAACGTTTGCAACGCGGTTATTGCATTGCTGTAAAAAAGGGGGCATAAAAAGAAAATATTGAGTATTATGAGATATTTGTTGTTAACGTTTTATTAAAATTGAAAAGAAATTATACTTTAAGGATAATTTTAATAAATAGATGTAATTTGTAACTTTTCCAGACCTAAAAGTTGACTGATTCGACGGGTGTAAATGATATTCTTTTTAAAAGAAAACGTGTATTTAATTCTTAAAACTGATATATTTTTATATAAATGCATCACAATTACTTTATTTTACAATATATATATATATATATATATATTAATCATGAAGCTTCCAATTTGGAGATAAATCTCCGAAAAACGAAATGCTTTTGAATAATTACTTCGCATTTTAAAATGACGTCATTGAATTCGTGAATTTGAAATAAGAAAAAAAAAGCAACGTTTCACTATAATTACATCAAAATCGCATAATTTTCAAAATACAGGTTTTTTTTCTTGTATCCTATGTTGTAAAAATGATTTCCTACTTGTTATAACAAATTTAATAAAATCATTAATATTTTCTTCTACGTACATTACTTTTACTTATAAATTTTATTGTAAAATACTGTCTGAAATAGTATATTCATTGGAAATAAAAGTCGTCTGCTGTAGTTGATGATTTCCGCCTGGAATGTTTTATGTTGCATTTTCAAGATCTACTTTCTGAAGTCCAGTTAAGGTATGTGACAAAAAAGAGTAAGCAAATCTGATTAAGTTTTCACAATGTGATTTTCCAATAAGATGCTTTAAATGAGTATGAATAAAATATTTACTTCTATTTGTTTTTCCCGCCCCCTTCCTCCTAAATTGAATGCGTTGTTATATCTTTTTTCTTTCTCATTAAAAGATTGTTTTGCTATATATATTTATTGTCTTAACTTAAAAGTTAATTAAATAAGGGAATTATTGTTACTGTAGATTATTTATTCATTTGAATGCAGGCCTTTAATACAATTATAATTATATTTTGGCTAGTCATACAATTTTCTGAAAATTTTTACCTTAAATATTTTCTAAATAAAAAAAAAAAAAAAGAGTTAGATTATTTTTTTCAAAAATTGAAAGACCTCGTGCAATTAAAATGTATCACATCGGGTTAAAACACAGATAGTATATATGTATGTGTGTGCGCTCGTGTGTGTATGTGTGTATTTACAGTTCATTCAAGGAAAATATTGTTATAAATTTATTCCAAAAATGAAACAATTTACAATTAAAAATTAAAAAATAAAACGTTCATTCAGGACAACTTAAAATAACTCGTTTCAGCGCAGAAAAGTATAACATACCAGATGAATGGAATGCAGCGTTTTCTGATAACTTACATTTCCGCTTTCTTTTCGTTAATAAAATTAAGCTCACAACATTTCTGAACATGCGGCACAAATCAAATTTTGTGGCAAATTAACACGGTCTCTCTGAACGGAATTTTAATAAAATTTCAAAGTTTTCTCAGCGTTCTATATATCTATTACAAAAACTCATTTCTCACAAATGTCAATATGCCTCATTTAAGGAAACCAGTTTAATAGTGTTCTTCGCATGTTTTCCTACATTAAAAATATCGGCCGAGGGGGAAGACCTTTGGCCCAGGATGTTTCTAAAATGAAGATGATAGAGAAAAATACGTCATGAAGTTCAACGACCATAGCACTTCACCTCCATTGAGTTCAAGGCGAAACATAAAAGTATCCCTACAGAAAAATACAAGATGAAGTTTTAAAACAAAAAAAAATATGATCAAAACAAATTATTTGTTTACTAAAACCAGTAATTTGAAGCTTTATATTCTAAATCTCTTAAATGCAAATAAAATACAAATGTGGCAGTGATACAGATATTGCTCCCCATCTCTAGAATAAAACGTCTTCTTTTGTCAATTTTCTTCTCAAAACTTTTTTTAAATGTACTTTTTGGTGGGGGAGAGGGGGGAGGACTTTTGTAAAAACATTTAATTTCTCACGGGAGTAAAATGTATGCAAATGCGTTTATGTCTGAAAGACAACAACAACAACAACAACAACAAAAATGAATCAAATGTCCAAAGCTTACATTAACATACGTTTTATTAGGTTTTTTTTCTAGCTTTCTCTTAGTTTCATGGAGTATAAATAAGTAGTGGTGGATAATTAAGTTCTTTATTTACTTATATGTTCGTTTGATATTATATTGCTGATTTATTACAATGGTGCCAAAATAACCCTTCAGTAGCTTAGGAAAAATATAAAATATTGCAGAAAATTGTAGAATTTTATTTTTAATCGTATTCTTAAAAATATTACTTTTTTATTGTCATAAAAAATAATTAATATTTATTACTATACGTCACATAATTTCATATTTCTTTTCAGATAATTTTTATCAGTTCTTTATTACAAACTAAATAGCATAATTTTTAATTGTTATAATAATTGATTTTAAAGAATATTTTTAAATTTTTATTATCAATTAAAACGATTGTTTAGAACTATTAATGTTGCGTCATGTTTATTTATTGAAAATAATTTCGAGTGTAAAGATACATATGAAAAATTTTGATATGTGATAATGATTATTTATTTTTAAAGTGTCTGTGTGACTTTAATTGTTGAATAAGAGAGAGTGCTTCAGCATAGATACATGAAAGCATTAAGCCTTGTAAGTATCACACATCATAATTTCCCGTAGTTTATCTAAATAAAAATTAATATCACAGTTCTATTTTCTTTCTATGAATATGATTCTTGAACTGTCACATAAAAATTTTCAAATAATTAAAAGAAATAATCCCTCTAATTACATGTAAATAATAACAATATTTTAGCAAAATAAATAAAATTAATACTATTTTTTTCAATCAAAGAGTAATATATTATGTTGCTTTAAAAACATTCGATGTCAAAGTACACTTAAAACGCTGTATTAAAAAGTATATTTAAATTTATTACTCTACTAAAGACAAAATCATTATAAACAAAACAAAATTAATTTCAAATTTAATTATATAGTTCTGTTGCTCGTGAGCAAATGTAAACTTGCATTTTTAATTATGCCGTTTTGCTAGAAATTAAGAGATAAAATTATTTAATGCTGCTTTGAAAATAACTTACAAATAGTCTTACAAAAATATTTCAAATTCTCTCAGTTCGTTTTCAAAGAAGCTTCCAAATGTCATAAGATATAACTGGAGATGAATGAATTAAATCACCCAATTCTACAATACAATAAATTTAATCACACATTTCTTTCAGTGACTCACAAATTCTTTGCAAAAGACAAAAGTCATTGGCTGCAAAAATATATCCGTTGTTAAGTCTTGAAGCTTCATCAGCAACGTTTATTTACGAACCGAAGGAGATACAAGGCTGAAAAGTTACTTAAAGAGCATTTAAGTAAGAAATAATTTTAACGATTGTTTCTGAATAGGGGTATTTATTTATTTATTTGTCTGTGTATGAGAGAGTATGTGTGTTTCAGTTCCAAAAATATTTCTTGCGTGATAATAAACCTTGGAATAATTAGATTTATTTAATATATATATATATATATATTATTTAAATATATATATATATATATATATATATATGTACCATTAAATACACATTACCGACCACCAACTAAAACTGTGAAATAATGAATCAAATGACATTAACAAATTGACAAAAATATAGCTCCCCCAATACACTTAACAACTGTTTAAATTAATTTATAATTAAATAATATATATATATATATATATATATATATATATATAGAATTAAAATTAAGGTTCTAAGGAATTAATATTAATAATAATTAAATTAAAATTAATTAGTTACATTTAATGCATCTACAAACTTTCTTAAAGATTAAATACACATAATTTAAGGGGAGAGGGAAGAACAAATAATAAAATTATTAAAACATGCATTTTATTCTCATTTAAGATAGTATACTTTGTATTAGACATTAATATGATATTGTCCTCAGTAGGCTAAAATTTAAATACAAGTTAATCGTTAATATTATTAAGTATTAATAAATATGAATAAATTTAATATGAATTGATAAATATAAAAATATAACTACACCTTTTTACACATAAAAGTATCGAATCAACATCCATTAGAAAATGTGTATTAGCAACGTAGTTATGAATCAAATGCCCCATTTAAAAAAAAATAACCATTGCGTATTATCCAGACAACGACACCCTCCTCCGTACTCTAACATGTACCACCCCAACCGTCCTATGGTAATTTTTTATTTTTATTTTACATTTTTATTTTTTTATAATTATCTTTTTTGTACATTTTTTACGCATGTGTTAATTTGGTTTTTAAGATCATTTAAGTTCTAATTATATATTAAAGAATATGTGAATTTTTTGGAAAACCATGATTTAATGCATCATAAATTAGTTTTTTAATATTTTTTTAATTAGATGAGAAGAACATAAACACTTTATTCTATATAAATGATTGAGGATTATATTACGATATACAGAATTATGAAGACAAGATTTAAAATTAGTAAATGTATTAACATTGAATTTAAATTCTTTACGTTTATCATATAGATTAGTTATTGTTTTGTTATATATATATATATATATATATATATATATATATATATATATATAATTAGGCATTACACTAAATTGATAAACTCAAGAGAAAATCGAATATTCATTTCAAAGCTGTCGAGCATTTTAGTAAGAAATAACTTTTAAAAAAAATTCTGAACTGTTTATTATTATTATTATTATTTATTTATAATTTAAGTGCCACACATATGTCTTTCGTGTCAGTAAATCTCAATTTAGCAAACTTCTTTTCAAAATTCATGATAAAGTTAAATTTATTTAAAAATATATGATATTATTGTGCACTAGAAAACACGGAGAACAAAAATAGAATATCCATTTCAAATTAGTCGAGTATTTTAGTGAGAAATGATTTCTAGCAATTGTTTGTGAATTATTTTACTTATTTACTTATTTTTGAGTTACCTTTCATAAGTGTGTGTTGGTAATAACACGAGGTAAAAAGTTTTAGGTTATTGGTTTTAAGCTTATTTTCAAACCAAAATTGGATTTACTGAAAGAATTGCATAACATAATTATGCATTAGAATAACTCGCTAAAATCAAGAAGAAAATTGAATGTTCATTTCAAAATAGTCGAGTATATTAGAAATAAATAAATTCTAATGTTTGCTTCCTTATAATCATTTCTATTTATTTATTTCAGCTTTTTAACTTCAAAAACGTTTCTTACTTGGAAATAAATTTTTGTTTTTCAGTTTTATACGCCTACCAAAACTAGATTTATTGAAAAAATATATGATATTATACAATGCTCTAGAATAATTTGCTAAATTCAAAAAAGAAATTAGAATATTAATTTCAAAGCAGTCGAGCATTTTAGTAAGAAATAATGTCGAATGATTGTTAGAGAATGACCATTTATTGAATTTAGTTGTTTATCCATAATAGTTTACGTTGTATTAATACTTCTTACGTGTTGTTGAATATTAATGTATTAGTTTTAAAGCTTTTTTTTATATCTCACAACAAAATTGGAAAAATTTTGAAGGAAAAAGATATTATCATTAATGACAATGACTTTCTAAATTCATAAAGGTTTTTGAAAATTTATTTCAAAGCCGTCAGAACGAATCTTACATAGTCAATATGTTTAACAGTAATGTTTTGTTTACAAACTCATTTATGTACGTTTGTTGAAATTTACTTACTAATCTAGATTTGAATATGTTGATTAGCGTAAACCTAGACTTTCAGACGCTTGCTAATAGCAAGGGAAACTCTTTTTTTTAATCGATGTTTTACCGGAAATGACTTCAGTTTCTAATATGTGAAACAAAGAATTCTTTAGTAGAGAAAGAAATATAAAATGAAAAATATTAATATTTCATAAGATTCGCTTTTTTTTAACTAAGAAAGAAACAGAAAAGATAAACTTTAAATTGTTTTCAAGATTAAATATTTTCAATATTTTTCAAGTTTTTCGTTATAATTTAAACTTAATTTTTATCGACGTTCTATGGGAATTTAGGAAGTTCAGAATTGAAGAGCTAAGTGGAAGAGCATTTTAAGTAACAAAAATTACATTTGAAGAAATTTGATGTGAAAGTTTTTGTTGTCAATTTTAATGATTTATTTTCTATTTGATACCATGTGTTTAAAATATTAACAGGTATGGTACTGAACTCTATCAAAAAAACTTATTCATATTTAATTTTTAAATATTAAAAAATATTAATATTATTTACATTATTAAATAATAAAATATTAAATATTAATGAATAATGTCTTAAATCTTCAAGGCTAAATAGAATTTTGGTATTTTAGCTTTACCACGTGATAGAACACCTGATAACGCCTTCGTACAAAAGATAAAATAATTTTTAAGAAAATGTGGCATTACATGTTCTTCCACTCAGCTTTTCAATTGTGAAACTAAGCAGCATTATGGAACTAAAATCTATTCCCGTTAAAAAGGCATTTTGAAACTATCTTAATAATATTTAAAATTACTCTTCCGTATTTCCTGTTCTTGTGGATATCTAAATACAAAATGAAATTACATGTCAAACATAAAATTGGCAAAATTATACTATTAAAATATATACATATCAATCCAAAACCGAATTTAATTTCATAACTGTAAAAATAGTGAAGATGATCTAACTAAATTAGCAACAGACTTAACTTTCCTAGTGTAAAATGAAAAGATATCAGGAGAATTGATGGAATTAGCCACTGTCCGCATGCAGACAGTGCTGAACAAGACTCCCATATTTTCTAATGTAATATATATTACACAAGGTGTCACTGATTACATTTTTATGCACTTGCAGCGCTTTACATGGTGTCATTGCGTTTCATACAAAGCGCGGTAAGTCTGTCGGAAATTCTCTTAAAATATATTCATCATTAGGTCATTATGTAGAAAATATTACTTTTTCGGTTTGTATTTGTTGATTTCTGACAATGTGAATATTTTTCTTAAATACGTTTTAGAAGTTTTTCATAATTTATCACATTAAAAAACATATTTGATGACGATTGATGATTTGTGATTTTATTTTATTGTTTAGTTTTTGGTTACTTATTATTTTAATGATACTTTATATTACCTCCGTTACATTTAGCAACTCATTTCCTCTTTAATGTTTCCCCCTATTTCTTCAATGTGATTAATATAACATTCATTCAATAAAATTATTTGTTTTCTCCGAAAATTCCTTTATAGTAAATGAATTTTTGATGAACGGAAAATAAATAAACTTATCAAAAATTAATTTTTGAATTACTGTCAGAAGCCTTTTTCATATCCTCCATTCAATATATAATAATGTGCAATTAATTAAAAAATAGGGCACTTAATAATCATCGATAATGGAAATAGAGGCAGCAAACACTCATTTTTGAATACAGTTGATAACAGTGAATGTGCATTCTATATTTTCGTTAACTTTGAAGGTTTTTCAGTGAAATTAAAAGGTTTAAACTAGGTATCTTCGGTTCTTGATTTAAAAAAGTAAGAATTATTCATTTACTAAAAAATTTTTAAGCTCGTATGCATAAAGCTTTTTGTGCGATACTTATCTCAAATTTCATATTTTATCTTTAATAAGCATGACACTATAAAACAAAAAAGTTTTGATTTGTCAGCCTCCGTTACATGATAAATGTCATCGAGGATACACAATGATTAATGGAAAATAGCAATGACTAATGAAAAATAAATAAAATTAAGAAGCTATACAACCACAAGTGAAAATTTGAAAAGGCGGCTAAAGATAAACTTTGGATATTAACACCATTTCTACCGCTGTACATCTTTTAACATTTTAATTTATGGTTACTTTGGTTGTGATTTTAAATTAAAAACAATGAGAAATCAAGCATTCAATATTTTTAAAATGATTTGTTGTTTAAATTTAAATTCTACAGATCATAAAGCCATAATTTAAAACCTTAAAAGGTGTCGTTTGACATCGGTAGAAATAGTGTTAACATACTTTTTTTTTCGGGGAGGGGGGCGGTATAATTCTTATATTTCGAAAAAAAGTGTTCGGTACAATGACTCTATTGTTTGGATTGTGAACAAAAATTCGAATTCAGGCATGAGACAGACAACAAAGAATTGATTTGGATGTATTTACCACTGAATAAATAAATTTCGAAACTGTTTTCATATACAAAATATTCTTTGTTATGATGTGCTCTACCATCAGCCCTAATATTTCATGATCGACACAATTTTAACTAAGGTAAAATGACTACCTAGAAATATAACAGGTCTCAAACAGGAAAAAAGCAATTATCTTTTATATTACCATAAAGGGGAGTTACTTAAATCCTGGGATGCTACTTGCTACTTACAGTGCTCCAGCCCCCTCAAAAAAAAAAAAAAAAAAGAAAAAGATAACAATGTTTTAAATCATTCCTGTATCTACAGTATTGAGAGTATTGATGTGATTCACCAATACGATACAGGAAACAGCACTAACTAATAAAGAATTCACTCAGGAATCATTTAATTTTCTTTACTTGGTTCCAAGTAGCCCAAAGTTACGGTGCTTTTAAACACTTTCTTAAAGTTTTTAAAAATGTATTTATTTTTCTTGTGTATGGGATTATTGTTTTAAGGCAAACAATACATATTACGAATTAAATAGATATAACTGTTGGAAGATGTTCAATATTTATTTTTAAAATTGAAACAGTAAAAAAAAAATCTCATAAACGAAATGTCTTGAGTTTTTTGCTTGCTACTTTTATCAATTTTTTTGGTTTACCGTAAAATCATCGCACAAAATTTTTAGAGATCATTTTTCTATATCCTTACTTCTATGACCATGGATTAGACGTGCAGATTATGTTACTATTGTGTTGGTTGTATGTGACCTTGATAAAAAATGTTCAGCCTATGACTGAAAAATATAGATCACTTTTTAAAAATATGCGAATTGTAGAAATAAACAAACGATTTACTAAAAAGAATAAAAACACTCCTAACGTAAATAAAGCTAAAAAGTCATATAATCACCTCAACACTGGAAAAAAAGTACTTGCATTATTTTTAAGGCATGAAAAGCTTTCTACAACAAAAGTAAAGCAAAATACATCCAAATAAAAACAAACTACGCATTTTTTTTTTTTTTTTTAACCAAATTAAATTTTCATGGAGCAGTTAATTTTAGATTTGGATTTCCCTTAAGATTGTGTGACTTTAGATGTAACTAATTTAATATCAATTTTTAATTTTTAGCCTAATACCTACAAAAGAATTCTTACTTCATAACATCTACTTAATTTCTAAATAAAATGACGTTTTTTAATTACCAGTTACATATTAGGAAGGATTCTAACTGTAAAATATTATACTTACTCTAAGGACTTCCATAATGTAAAATGTAATACGCTCAACGAATGCTATTTATGCCCAATTTCTTTGAATATATAATTATTAAAAAATTTATTCTAAAATTTTGAATACCATTTTTTCTATTCAGTTTATTCTAGTATAGTTAATTCTATTTCATTCTATAGTATTTCTATTTTCCGTTCTATTTCAATAATTATCTCGAGAGGTCTAAGCAATGTAATGTTTTTCAGAGCTTCCCTTAGTATGAAATAAAGTCCCTTTTTTTTTAAAACACTTTTCTGAAATCAGATTTTATATACACTGCTCAAAACAATTAAAGGATATTGCAGTTTTAGGTGGATTTTGTATCTAGTAAACTGTTTAGCTGATTGATACATGGTCGACAGACATAGTAGGTTATATGAGAATAAATTACGCATGTTTGGCAGAAAAAAATGCATTTTATTGCGCATTTGTGTACTAAAGGAAAAAAACACAATTTGTGCATATGAGAAAAAAAGAATAAGAAAAGTTGTTTTCTTCAAAGAAAATCATTTTCAGTAGGGGGTATGGTTTCCACGGGCGGCCAGCAACGTTGAACACCTTTGAGGCATGGACTCAATGGGGCTATTAATGACGAGTTGGGGTATTCTGCCCCACTCTTCCAGAAGAGCTCTTTCCAGTTCTTGGAGAGTTTGTGGGGGTTGTTGGTGGCCAGAAACTCGTCTTCCTAGAGCGTCCCAAACGTGCTCGATTAGATTCATGTCTGGAGAACACGCTGGCCATTCCATTCGAACGTTTCCTTCCTCGAAAAGGAAATCCTCCACCAGGTTTGCACGATGTGGCCTGCAGTTATCGTCCATTAAAATGAAGTTATCTCCGATTGCTGCAGCGTAAGGGACTACAATAGGTCTGAGGATCTCATCCCTATATCGGCGACCAGTCAGAGCTCCATCTCGAATGATGTAGAGGTCAGTGCGCCCGTCAATGGAGATGCCACCATACACCAACACTCCTCCACCGCCAAATCTGACACTTTCGTGCACGAACGCAGGATTATTCCTACTGCCACGGTCCCTCCAGATGAAAATACGCCTATTATCCGGATGCACAGAAAAACGGGACTCGTCAGAAAACAGAATATTGCTCCATTCATTTCTCCTCCAGTTGACATGCTCGGTTGCCCACTCCCTGCGGTTGCGACGATGCCTTGATGTTAATCTAACACATACCATCGGTCGGCGAGCATACAGACCTACAGCATGGAGTCGGTTTCGGACAGTCTGAGTTGAAATCGTGGTGCCTGTAGCCGAGCGAAGGTGTTGTTGGAGAAGAGTAGCGTTCATGGTTCGGTGTCTCCGAGCTGTTAACGCTAAATACCGATCTTCATTGGGCGTTGTTGCCCGTCTACGACCTTGCCCTGGTCCTCGGCCTGCACATCCACTCTCCAAAAAACGATTCCAGATCCTGGAAATGACACTTTGTGACACTCCAATGGCTTGCGCTACTTCGGCTTGAGTTTGGCCCCCTTCTAACCTACCAACAATTCTCAAAGCTTCTGAATCTCTCAAATGACTTCGCTGAGACATCGTACTCATCGAAACAAAGCAATCACTGAATGCCGATCATCCTTGTCTTCATTCTCTTTTATCCAGTTGAAAGTCAAATTTCATTCGCTGCCGCTGAAGCGACATTTTTGACGTCGAACTCAAAATTTGCATACTCCACAGTTTGAAAACCAGAAAAATTTGCATTTGTGATTCTCTTCTTCTATTTTCGGCAAAAAAAATTTCGTTTATATCTTTATTTTATATAAAACTTCAAATATCCTTTAATTGTTTTGAGCAGTGTATAATATAAATGCAATATAACCAAAGAACGGTCTTAAATTTGACGGATCGCAGTAATAATTTTAAATATAGCATTGCTTCAATATAGATATTAAGTAAAACTTAATATCTATATTTTTTTAGTACTTATTGAAATGCATGAAAATTATGGAATTTGGAAAGCTTGTTTACCATTCTTTTTAATAAGCTATTAAAATTAAGAAGAAATTAGAACCAGCAAATATCAAATCTGATTTTTAATACAACCATTTAGCTACGTCAATACGACATTTTAAAATTAAGATACATATAAAAGTTTGTTTATTTTGACATTTTCTTGACTGGAAAGAGCAAAATGTTTAAATCTGGGATGAACTTTTGAGTTTTAGAAGTTAATGTACCCTAAGAAGAAACGGACTATGACCTCAGCCGCATTTAGCGTAGGAACGCTGGATAAAGCGTGGGGCTCCCTAAGGGCACAGGGCTTGGTGTGGTCACACCTGTTTATTCGTTCTTCATGACGCCTCTGATAATGCTAAACATAAATCACAAATAATAAATCACTTAAGGAACTAAATTTATTTTTATTTTTCACAGCACGCATTTTGACTGCAATAAAATTTTAAAATGTTTTAATTTTTATAAGCAAAAATTAAAAATAATTTTGAAAGTTCATTGAGTTGTAAATTAGCTTTGAAAACTATATTACTGATTTCCAGCAAAGCATGTTATACAAGTAGTTTGTATGATTTTTTTGTTTTTTTTTTTTGTTGCTTTTTTGGAACGGGCTTATTTTGTTGATTGTCCCATCATATATTTCATTCGAATCTCAAAATGGTATTCTCATCTACTTGCTTTTTTCTTTTCTTTTTTTTACTTTTTAGGCTATATCGTTCGTAAAAATTGGACAATCGACACAAAAATCAATTATGCTGTTAAAGTACGCTTTACTAGTTTATGTTTTAAAAATAATTGTCGTATCATATGCAGTTTTTTTTTTTTTTTTTTTTTCACAGAGACATGTCAAACTAGTCGGACGTTCCAATCCCAAAACTTTCTTCTATCTCATACATGTTAATACTTCACAATTAGCTATCACAGTGTCAAAATTAAATGACAATCTATGCCCACCATGGGAATTCTAAGGATATAAAATTCCGTGCATTAGCTCTTGAGATATGACTATCACTAAAATCGTGTAAATCCTGCAAAATGCAGCATAGCAGCACCATCTATTGGTTGATTTACACTAAAACCTAATCCGTGCATTAGTTTTTGTGATAGAGTAACTGTGGAAATCTTGAAAAATGCACCATAGCAGCGCCACCTGTTCTGCGATTTACACCGAAACATAATCAGAACCAATATTTATCAAGGTATACCTGAATCTGAAGTTTGATGAAAATACGTGCATTAGTTTTTGAGATAGATCTATTGCGGGAAACGTAAAAAATTCAGCATAGCAGTGGTGGGGCGATTTACACCAAAACATAATAAGAACCAATATTTATCAAGGTATACCTGAATTTTAAGTTTTATGAAAATTCGGGCATTAGTTCTTGAGACTATTGAGAAGATCATGAAAAATGCAGAGTAGCAGTACCACCTATTAGGCGATATACACCAAAAATAATATGAAGAACTAACTGAATCTGAAGTTTGACGAAAATTCGTGCATCAGTTCTTGAGATAGAGCTATGGCGGAAATCGTGAAAATGCAGCATAGCAGCGCCACCGTGCATTAGTTCTTGAGATAGAGCGCCCACAAAATGTGTGTCACATACATGCAGAAAGAGTCACAGACTCACAGACAGACTTTTTCTTAAAACACGTTTTTTTTTTATCTCTGACCCCTAAAATGTGTAAATCCGTCGAAAACCGGAAGTCGAAAAATTTCACGAACCCAATACTTTCTTCTTCTAAAGATAGAAGAAGGTAAAAATCTAATACAGGATCGTCTATTGCACAACAAAATTAATAGTGTAATAAAATAAGAAACAAGCTCTCGAAGTGGGTTTTATTTATTTTTTTCTTAAAAATTACTTGTATTATTAACATGTTGAATTCGAATGTAGATACCTATATTTAATAATTTTAGTGAGTTCCAATTTAATCATAGTTATGGTACTTTTATGATTTATTTGCAATCTATTTCTTATATTTGAGAATGGATGAGTAACCTCTAATTTTGAATTATTAGTAAGAAACGTATACTTACAACACAACAAAAAACAGGAAAATTATTTGGTGTGTTCGAAATTTCATAAAATAAAAGAATTGGGAGCTGCATTTCATTTGCTGATGTCACAAGCATTTTTTAGATTTTTATTTTTTACATTTATAATCAGTGAAAATAACACAGATATAATGGATAATGTCATATATTTCAGTGTCATTTGTAACTGTTAGCTTCCTTCTATTTAAAATTTGACAATGATAAATTCTTTAAAAGATACATTAAAGAGTAAATTTGTGTAAAAGAAATAACTTACTAATTTATTTAAGCTAGAAATAGAAAAAACTTGGATATTCCTTTTTGCTTTGTATGTTCTTGCAAATGATATATTATATCTATCATACTTTGATATTTTTTTTCTGTAGGGACTATATAAATGAACGGCGATTATTTTTCACGTAAATTGTCTGTATAATTAAAAATTTCTATAATTTTCGATTTCGTCTGGGGTAACAGATTTAGTCGAAATTCATTTATTTTAAAACAGCCGGTATCCTTAAAATCTAAAGCTTTGAAATTCAAAATTTAATCAAGATGGATAAATAAACAGGAAACAATAAAACGAATTTTTCACATTTTCAATTTTATGCAAGTGTCTATTGTTCATTACTCGACGAGAACTATCCATAATTTAAAATAAGCAAAAGAATGAAAAGCTAAAACCTTCTACCACTTTCCCCTTGCACATTAATGGCCTACTTCAGTCACGCGAAAAGACCCGTTCGCTAATGGAATGGAATCGTTCGCCTATGGAAGAAATTTATAAAGATATCTCGGTCGCATTTTAATATTTTTAAATGGTTTTTTTTTTTTTTGCAGTGGCTAGCTGAGGTCGATCTGTAAAAAGGCTGGTTTTTTTTTTTTTTTTTACTTTTTCGATTTTCATCGGGGATTTTTTTCAAGAGAATGCTGTCATTTTAGGAACCGGTTCTGAAAATGAAAGTGTCCTGATTAAAATACTTGTAAACGAAATTGAAAAAGTAGAAAACGATCTGCATACAGATCGATCTCAGCTAGCCACTGCAAAAAGAAAATCATCTAAAAATATTGAAATGCGACCAAAATATCTTTATAAATTTCTTCCATAGGAATAGCATTTCGCGTGACTAAAGTAGGCCCTTAAGATATAAATATGCATTTATAAGACAACGTCAGACACGAAAATTCCTTTTTCTGAAATTACCATTTTTAAAGCTTTTCTCGTTACAAGTTCTATCTAATTTTGCCAAAACACAAGTTCTCAATTGGTCACAGTATTATCCAGGTATTCCTTTTATTCTTGTTTTTTAAACTGCTTCGAAATAATGTACTGTTAATGTTTACTTTATCAGTTGAAAGACAAATACACAGTTGCATAAAGGTCTATTTGTCTAAAGTATGAAATGTATTAAACAGACTAAGGTGAGTTGCTCAAACAATACTAGCCGTGCTTCTTTAAAAAAAAAAAAATAGCTGGTTTCGTCTTAAATGGAATCATTTGATTGTAATGTTTTACCAGTTGACCACAGCATTGCATCATTCCTTATAAAGCGCTGGTGTAATAGTAGACATGTATGCTAGCGTTAGTCACTATAGTATAGAGGTACCATTCAATTTTTTAATTTAATGGTTATATTTTAATTAATTTTGGATACATAATATACGACATAAAAAAAATCGTAAAATTTCTGCACATTTACAGTAATTTTATTGTATTTGTACCATTTTTATTCATAATAATTCCATTTTTTTTTTCTTTACGGTGTGAGTACGGTATTGCTATGATTATTTAAATTAAACATTCAGTATGTGTACCACTTTAATTGTAAACAACCTTTATACCGTAAAATAACTTTTTCTGGTAAATATAAGGCATATCTACCTCTAAGTATTATATAACTATAAAATTTCTTTCCAACCAGTTTAAGCTAAAAGGAATGTTTAAATATATATTTCTCCTGCTCTGCTTACGCTTAATTGACACTGTGCATTACTTTATGCATAAGAAGGCTACTCGGACTAATAATTGCACTCCTAAGAGATTTTCTGGGATGCGTTTGTGCTGTCACTATGTTTCGAAAGTTATTATACAGTTGTATTTAGTATATGGTATGCATACCGATTTCAGATGCATTTACAATCCATATACCATATACAGACAGGCCTGTTAAGGGCGATAAATTCATAGTTTTTAAATTTCTTAAAAAATCCCCAAAATGATAAAATTGGACTTACTTTAAATATTAAGTTTTAAATTCGAACATAAACTTGAAATTTATATAATTGAATGCTAACATTTAGCTTTGATATTCTTATATTATGTAAACGTCATTGGCTTGAGAGTTATTTTGAATACATTTTACATCTAGTGTTGGAAAACAATGAATTGTTTCTCATTAATTTTAAGAAATGGCCTTAACTTACGTATATGTAAGGGAACTCCATAAAAAGTAAAGAAACAGATAAATTAATTCAAGATATTTTATTTAAAATCGTAATTAATGAAGTGAAAAACTAAGAAATATGCATGTAAAAAAATTAGATTTTTAGGTATTTATTTAATTTTATCTGTATGTTAAAAATAAAAGCCAAAAAACATATAACTTATCTTTATCAGACTCTTTTTTGTGTTTTGTCATCACTTTCTGACCAGTTGGAGGGAATAGCATCTATGAACAGATTGCCAAAATTAGTATTATTAGATTTTTCTTCATCGATATGTCTCTGGGTGCCCTAAGTGTCATAAAACGGAAGCTACCTATGAGCACGTGTTTCTACTTTACATTGATATCCCGAAACGAAATCAATGGAAAACAACTGTTGTTATACTTTGTGAAAGATTGTAATTGAAAAACTTTCAAAGACTTTGTTGAAAAGATAAGTCGATTATCATTTCATTTATTAATTAGATACTGAACTGTATAAGTATTTGTCACGAGTCTAGGATTTACTGATTTGACTTTCTTCAATCAACGACTACAAAAGATTTATTTTCTTAATAGCTCTCTTTTTGTATCAACTACGAATATCACTATTGTAAATATTATGCAAGTAGTCGTACAATATATACTTATAACTTTTCTAAACACTTTAATAGAATTATTTACTAAGAATTATTAAGGACAGCTCCACTTGAACTGGAAAAAAACAAATTTGGATGCACATATTGATGTTTCGAGTGAACAAATTACGACTTGCTTATGTTCTGTTTTCAATATCGGCGGAATGTTGTAATACTTTTATTTTTTTATTTTTCTTATACTTTAGGATGTTTTTAATTACGTATTTAAAAGAAAACTTGTTGCATCATTGTACTGATATGAAAAAATGCAAGATAAATATGTAAAAACAAGCATTTTCTTTCCTTTCTTTTAAGAATTACAAACATACTAAGTTTTCAGGATTTAACCATATGGAAATATCGCTAATTAGGTAAAAATATTGCTTAAACTTGAAAATACTAATATTCAATTTTAAAATAAACAACATAATTTTTTCTTACATCATATTGGCCAAAACCTGCGTTATGATCTTTCGAGATATTTTAAATGGTCGAATACATACTTTTCCTTTTCCTTCAGATATTCTCTCTGAATGGAGCCTTCTCCCCGCCCCGAATCTAATATAGTCAAAATTAAACACTCATATAGCAAATGTACTTCAAAATTATCTATTAGAATGCAATAACCCTATCCCGCATCTCGAGAGACAACAAAAAACCGCGATATATCCAAAGGAACGATATAACTGAAGACACTGAGAAATTTTAGAAAAGTGATAAAAGTGTTAACCAGGGTCCTATCAAGCCAAAGAGCTGTCCAGCGTTTGGCATTCATTATTCAGGGTCCTTTCTATACTATCACAAAAAATGCTATTTTCTATGCCTTAGAATACAGATATGAATACATATAGTCGTGGAAAAAAAAGTAAACACCCCTACTAACTTCTCAACAAATTATTGTAGAAGAAAGTTACTGGTACCGAACGATTAGAAATAAAGTCTACTTTTAAATGATGTATATAAAATTTGCTTAGGGGGCCATCTACATATTAAAACGAAACCAAACTTTCAAAGCAAGTTTACCCAATTTTAGCAAGGTATTTCAAATCTTCGGTTCAAAGTATGCCTATATACCCAATTTCAAGTCATTTCAATGATAAGTTTTTTCATTATAAAAATTCAAAATTTAGTGCTTTTAATGTTAAATTACATTTTCATATTTTTATTAATATCTCCTGAAATTATACTCCTAATGTGCTAATATTTTGTGCAGCAATAATACTAAAATATCCAAACATAAATGCGTTGAATTTGCAATTTTTATAATTTTCTTATATGAGTTATGAAATTAATATTCGAAAAAAATATGAATTGTAACCTGCAATTTTTTTATGGATTTAGATTTATTAAGTCCTGCTTTATGGAAATCCAAACTTTCACATTTTTCTTCCAAGTAGTTTTCAAATTATGCTTAAAAAACGGCAAAATGATGGTTTAAGGGGCCGTCTATGATAGAAGTGACTAGATATTTTGAAATTTCTTATGCGATCCTGTAATCTAGCACTCTTCAATGACTGCTTGGGTGGCGCTTAAGATGCCTTGATCAAGAAAAAGGGATCTCTCGTTCAACAATCGAGTACGGAACTTCAATTTGGATACGGACCCTAAAATACGCTCGTTTTAAAATAATTAGGTAGATTTCGTATGAAATACTACCTATTGGGATCGTTCCTATGTTGGAATTTCTGAAAAATGTTTGAAGATCTACACCGATCAAGACCCCTAGAACCCAAAACCATCCTCAGTAAAAATCTTTATATCTATCTCTCTATCTATCTATCTATCTATCTATCTATCTATCTGTCTATTTATATATATATCACTTTCTTCTGGACACGATAACTTTCGTAATTCTGCACCAATCTCTTCCAAACTGATACATAAAATCAATGGGCATAAAATCTCGGTCAAGTTCGTTAATGGGCAAAATCGGACCAAGGTGATGGAAATAGCGAGGGGTTTTGTGAAAAACGAAAACCCCCCATAACTTCATAATTTTTGTACATATCAAATCAGTTTAAGGTTTTTATTACTTCTAAAAATAGGGCCAAAATTTTATGTATCACAGATTTTTGATTAAAGTTAAAAATGGGCTCAAGGGGAGCAAAAAATAGGGTTTTGGGGAGAAAAAAATTCATAACTTCGTCAATTCTCAAGATACCAATTCCAATTAATTTTATTATAAATCTCCTTAATATTATCTACAACGTTTATATTCACAAGTTTTTGATAGGACCAATTCGTACTGCAAAAAAAAAATTAAAAACGAAAACAAAAAGAGGGTTTGAAGAAGTAAAAAATCTATAACTCCGTCAATTCAAAAGATGTAAAATCCCCATGAATTTATCATATATCTTCTTAATATTGTCTACAACATCTATATAGACAAGTTTTGGATAGGACCAATTCTTACAGCAAAAACAAATTAAAAATACATAGCGGTTGAAGAAAAAAATCATCTAAGTAAGGGTGTATTCAAATCCAAACTGCTTATTTTCTGACTCATTTTACAATTCATTTTTGCTCTCAAAGGCTTCCAATTGGTACATTTTCTTACTCCGAAACTATATAATGTACCGTAATGGTCGATTTTTTGATAGAGGCAGAATATATTTTAAAAAATGCTGTTAAAGTGGGCACTTTGAACCGAATACTCCGAAGCGGATTGTGTTGGAAAAATCATTGCATTAAGGATGCACTCAAATCCAAACTGCTTATTTTCTGACTCATTTTTAAATTCATTTTTGCTCTCAAACGCATTTAATTGTAGATTCGTTTATTCAGAAACTATATAATGTACAGCAATGATCGATTTTTTGATAGAGGCAGAATATATTTCAAAAAATTATCTCAAATTGGGCATTTTGAACGGAATTTCCCGAAGCAATTGTGTTATCACTTTCTTCTGGACACGATAACTTCCGCAATTCTGCACAAATCTCTTTCAAATTGATACATAAAATCAAGGGACATAAAATCTCGGTCAAGTTCGTTAATGGGCAAAAGCGGACAAAGGGGATGGAAATAGGGAGGGGTTTTGTGAAAACCGATAAACCCCCATAACTTCTTAATTTTTGTACATATCAAATCAGTTTAAAGTTTGTATTACTTCTAAAAATAGCGCCAAAAATTCATGCATCACAGATTTTTGATAAAATTTAAAATAGGCTCAAGGGGCGCAAAAAATAGGGTTTTGGGGAGAAAAAAATTCCTTACTTCGTCAATTCTCAAGATATCAAATCCAATTAATTTTATTATACATCTCCTTAATATTATCTACAACTTTTATATTCACAAGTTTTTGATAGGACCAATTCGTACCGCAAAAAAAGTAAAAACGAAAACAAAAAAGGGGGGGTTGAAGAAGAAAAATTTTCATAACTCCGTCAATTCACAAGATATAAAATCTCCATGAATTTATCATATATCTTCTTAATATTGTCTTCAACATTTATACAGACAAGTTTTTGATAGGGTCAATTCTTACAGCAAAAACAAATTAAAAATACATAGCGGTTGCAGAAAAAAATCATCTAAGTAAGGGTGTATTCAAATCCAAACTGCTTGTTTTCTGACTCATTTTACAATTCATTTTTGCTCTCAAAGGCTTCCAATTGGTACGTTTTCTTACTCCGAAACTATATAATGTACCGTAATGGTCGATTTTTTGATAGAGGCAGAATATATTTTTAAAAATGCTGTTAAATTGGGCACTTTGAACCGAATTTTCCGAAGCGGATTGTGTTGGGAAAATCATCTTATTAAGGGTGCATTCAAATCCAAACTGTCTATTTTCTTACTCATTTTTAAATTCCCTTTTGCTCTCAAACGCATCCAAATGCTAGATTCTCTTATTCAGAAACTATGTAATGTACAGTAATGATCGATTTTTTGATGGAGGCAGAATATATTTCAAAAAATGATGTCAAAGTGGGCATTTTGAACGGAATTTCCCGACGCGATTGTGTTAGAAACGAAAAATATTGCCCTACTGAGAAAATCATTGTTTATTAATCAAGTTTTAATTAATTGAAAGAAAAATAAAAACACAGGTCGCTTATAAATCTTTTAAAAAATCATGTCAGCATGTTTCATATTTTTATTATTATTATTATTATTATTATTATTAAAAATGAATCTGAAAATGTGACAGAAAATTTCGAGTTGTTGAGCATGGAAAAGTATTTTTTTTTAATACCGCCTTAACATGATTCTGATAAAACCAGATATTATATAAAAAGGAAATAAAAACTCGTCAAAAGCAGACAGACAAAACTGTTAAAGTGGATTTATATCTAATAATGATTTAGTTTTTATTGGTGAAATTAGTATACTTAACTTCGAAATCTACTTCTGCCTGTAGGCCGGGCCGGCAGGGATTTTTTAAATTATCGGAAACTTATCATACGAGTTGCATAAAAATTTGGATATTTAAAAAAAAAAAAATTACATTTTCAAAACAAATAAACAATTAATCAAAAAATGAAATGCAACCCGTATGCATTAATTTATAAAAATATAATGTATTTGAAATTCTTTCTTATTTTACCAATGTTCAATTTATGTTCAATTTGAGTTTTCGAAGTCTATATTTGAATAATTTTAAGTTGGAATTTCACCAATTTCAGACTCCTTATTTCTATATTCTCATACTCCCAGAAAACCCCGAAAAATTCGCTTGTATTTTAGAAATTGCAATTGGTTTTTAAGTGACAATCAGGTAGGATTTAACGTTGTTCACAAATGTGGTAAAAGTAATTTTAAAAAAATGATGTAGATTTCTCACTGCTTTTATTCTTAGGAATGTGACTGTATTTTTTTTAATTGTTTGTAAAAATTGTTTGTTGAAAAACTTATTACATATTCAACATATATTAGACTTAGCCTTTTATAAAAACAAAAGGAAAAAAGCTATCTTGGAGAAATTCGTAATTCACCACATGACTTTTTTAATGATTGCCCCAATTATACGGACTTTACGTACCTTAAATTTTTCTAGATATAAGGTACAGTGACCTCTCACTTATACGACTCTCAGTTATACGACTCTCTCAGTTATACGCCGAATTCTCTCGGTCCCGTCCACGCTTTATGGGAAATAATGCTAAACTTCTCTCAGTTATACGACTGCTTCTCTCACTTATACGACGCTTTAAACGGTTCAGGCGATTTTACATTTCTCCCTCTAGAATTAATTTTTATAATCTTTAAAGTACAAATCATTCACGTTTTCTTACATTTATCCTTTCATTATTGTTAAAGTGTTTATGAATAATGAATAACATTTCTTATCTACCTTCGTTTGTTATTAACGATGAAATCTATGGCGGGAGGGTGATTGTATGGAATTCTCTTGCGTCTGCCATTTAACAAAAGCCAAATGACTACCTGCAGATCATGCATCTGTATGGCACTGGTCGATTCAAAGAGATCTAGGATACAATGTGGCAGATTTAAAAAATTGACATCAGCATTAATCGCGTGGTTTAACCAAATGCGAGCTTCAAATTTACCGATAGATTTTAAAAGAAAAGGCTCGCACTCTTACTGAGAAGTATGGAATCGAGAATTTTTCAGCGTCTTGCGGTGATTCGAGAAGCTAAAAAAAGACATCGACTTTTGCATCGTCGCATCACTGGAGAAAGCGCATGTGTTAATGGAAATGATGTTACACAATGGTTTCAAAATCTACTTATGTTAATTAAGGATTAAGGGACCTAAAGACATTTTTAACTGTGATGAAACGGACTGTTTTTCAAGCTGATGACAGATAAGACATTATCATACAAAGAAGAACCATGTCAAGGGGCAGAAAAAGTAAAGAAAGATTAACTATCCTTTTTTGCACAAATAGTGATGATTCAGAAAAAATAGAACCTTTAGTAATAGGAAAATCAAGAAAATCTCGATACTTTAAGAATAAAAAATAATTACCATGTGGCTACAGAAATTTAAAAAAAGCATGGGTGACATCAGAGATTCCCAATGATTTTTTAAAAGAGATGGATGATAAATTTCAAAAACAACAAAGACAGGTTTTACTTCTAATGGATCAATGTCCATCACATCCCGATGTAAAAGATCTGCCGTTTCTGCAGCAAATTAAATTTTAAAATTTGTTTTAGGAAATTCAGTTTTCCCACAAGACCAAACTGCTAGTTGAACGAATGAACCTGATATTGAGAGCGAATGGAATCCTTTAATAACGAAGACTCGAATAAAATGTTTATGGACGAAGGTATTATTTTCAAAGATTATGTAGAATGTGATGATAAACGTCTTCTGTCAGAACTGAGAACTGCTGAAGAAATCTTTGAGGATATTAATAATGAAGACGTGAGCAAGGAGGATGACCAAGATGAGAGCAATGTTCCTGCTGTTGTAAATTTTTCAAAAGCAAGTACCGCTTTAAATAAATTACAGAATTATGTCCATCAAAATGATTATTCCCAAACTAGCTTAAAAGCTTTATTAGACTTAGATAAAGACATTTTCTATTTCCATCTACGACAGAAACAAACTAATATCACTTTATTTTTTGAGAAAATCTGATCTGTAAATTTTTAAAATAAACATAGTGGTAAATGAACAATTTTGTGAAATTTTTAAACATATTTTATGTATTTTTTAATACATTTTACAAATTTTGTTAAAATATGTTCTTAGTACTCAAAACGTATCGTTTTTAGTATAGGTAAAATAATTAATGCCTATAAAGTTTGAAACTTGTATAATAAGGCGGTCTCTCACTTATACGACTCTCTCAGTTATACGACTTTTTTCCACGGTCCCTTGAAAGTCGTATAAGTGAGAGGTCACTGTACTTAATTTTGCGTATCCGAATTATGTTCTTAAAACATTAGTACGGAAAATAGAATTTCAATATTTGCCTTCAAATGATAGTTTGTACGCATGTTATAGTTTTCTTTATAAAATTAATATAGAATTTCATTTCTTTTTTGTTATCTACATACGCAGTTACTTAAAACGTGAAAAAAAAACTCCAGAACTTTTTTCCTTCTTTTCGGAGGAAATGGTAAAAAAGAAACGTGAAGTGTTGTTTTTTCCTCTAAATTAGTGAAGTTATTACTCATAATTATTATTTTTACTAATTATTAAGTTATAAATCAGCTAACTGAATTCTGAAAAGCACTTAGCAGTTTTGTTTCTTAACAGTTAGACTGATTAAAAAACAAAACAGAAACAATTTTTCAAAAACCCTTGTAGGTGTAATTTATTTAATTTTTTTATTGAATAAAGTAGAAATGACTGCCTGTCAGACCCGCCTATCCATAAATAAGATGTATAGAATGTTCAAAAAGATTGAAACGCGCTTTAATTTTTTTTTCTGTTGGAGAATGGCAATGTAAATCGCAATAACGTTCAAAATAAGGTAGGAATTAAGATTACGTGGATAAAACAGTTCTGCCATTCATTTTCAAAAAGTTTACTTTTTCTACAAGTTCCTGGGTCCTATAGGTTATATTTGGAAAAATCGTCTCCATGGTCTGACAAGTACAACAGCAAAATTTCCATTCTTTTACTACCAAAAATCACCGAATTATGATACTTTAAAGTTTAGGAAAATTTTGGAGCTTTCCGGCCGTAAAAATAGACAGAAATTTTTAGTGCCGGAAAGCTCCGAAATTTCATAAATTTTAAAGTATGATAACTCGGAGAGTTTTGATCGCAGAAGAAATGAATTTTTACTTTTGTATTTGTCAGAGCATAAAGAAAAATGTCATAAAAATATTTATACGACCCAAGGACAGTATAAAAATTTAAAAAGCGTATGTATATATATATGTGTGTGTGTATATACAGTGTGTCCACGTATAACCTGATCGACCTTTATTTTCGCAACAGTTGGCCCTAGATGCATACTTCCAATTACAAAAATGGTCAAAATTAGGGGCAGAATTAAGATAAAAAAAGTTTGAAGCGAAAAAACAATTTAGCGAAGAATTACAGAATCTAAATTTTTATACGGTCCCCCGGTCCTATAAGTTATATTTAGTAAAATATTCCTGTTACTCTGACAATTAAGGCAAAAAAAGTCCCGTTATTCTACGATTAAAATTGACCGAGTAATAGCTGTTTAAAGTTGGAGCATATTTTTTGATGCAAATTAGGGGTCATTCACAAATTTAGTAGAAATATAATTTCGTCAGATATATTAAAGAAATGGTTGAGAGTAAAATTAGCATTGCAATATAAATTTGAAATCTTTAATCATTGTGACATATTACTGCAAAATATAACTGAACATATAAGAGACTAAAAATAACAGAATTTTTGTTAAATAAAAGGATGAAAAACAGAAGCTTCAATTTTTTTTACAAAAATGATACATATTTTAAAATGCTGTTAGATTACACGGTCTTACAAATTTTGGGTTGTGCCATGTTTTTTAGCTTTTGAAAATTGATTCACATGTATTTTTTATCACTGAATCTGAAAATGACCTTCATTTTAAACCATCACGTCAGGATTTTTCTCAAATCGCAAATTTCAAAGTTAAAAAGCTCAAAGTTAAAATTGATCACCCCCTCCCCTTCCAACCTCAACGGACCCTTGAGCTGTTTAGCTTTAAGAAACCCAGCATAAGCCCCAAAATTGGATAAATTATTGAATTAAATTAAATTAAACTGAATAAAAAGTCTTACATCTATTTTATAGTATCAGATTCTTCGCTACATTTTAAGCTTGAAATTTACGATTTTCGAAAAATCTTGACATGATGGTTAAAAGTGATGGTAATTTTTTTATTTAGCGTTAAAAAATACATGAAACGTAATTATAAAAGTTAAAAAACACAACCATCGCAGGTTTTTGTTATCTAATCTAAAACCATCTTTTAAATTTGTTAACGGTAATCTATCCGAATTTTTCTTGTGTTATCCTCTAATATAAATATGTATAAGATGGTAAGCGTCGAAAATCATAATAATATCACATTGTAATCGGATTTAAGTATGTATGTAAAATTTTAACTTCGATCGGACATTTGAAAGTCAGTTAAAGTAATTTTCGTAATTTTTTAATAAATGTTTTTCTTGACCCAAATCGCTTTAAAATCAATTCTTTACCTTATTTAAACCATTTTTGTAATTGGAAGTATGCATCTACGACCAACGGTTGCGAAAATAAAGGTCGGTTAGGTTATACGTGGACACACTGTATATATACAAGGTAGCCATAATTGAACTGACAGTACTCAGAGTGTTCTGTAGCGCGATCTAATTGAGAGAATGACGCCAAATTTCGTAAGAAGATTGAAGATTCAACACGACGAGGGACGAAGGATTCCGCGAAAAAAATAGTTCCAAACGTCACCGCTAGAGGTATATGTGGCGCTGTGTAACAGAAAAGAGAGTTTTAAAAATGCTTAGCACATTTATCGACTTTAGTATTGATTATACATTTTTTTAAACTCTCTTTCTGATACACAGCGCCACATATGCCCCTAACGATAACTTTTGGAGTTAATTTTTTTTCACGAACTCCTTCGTCCCCCGTCTTGTTTAATCTTCTTACAAAATTTGGTGGCATTCTCTCAATTATATCCGCTACAGAACAATCTGAATGCTGTCAGTTTAATTATGGCCATCTTGTATATACAGTATAACCTCGAAAATCCGGCATCGTTGGGACCGAGCCTAAGCCGAATTTTTGGAAACTCCGAATTTCTGAAAGAATATCAAAAGTACTTCCTACCTTCTTAATGGTGCCTTATTCATTATTTAATTCGTAGCCTTGGGATATTTATGAGGAATAAAAGAAAGTTAAATATTTAAGTTAAACTTACTTTAATTGGTATTTTCTATGTCACAAGAAAAAAAAAATTCTAATAAAGAGTGAAGCCATTTCTTCTCGTGTAACTTCCGAACTTGTCCGCCCGTGTGATTTTAAGCTTATATGCAATTCAATCTTGTATGAAATTGCAGACGTTGCTCTGAAAGTAATTATTTATAATCTTTTCTAGCATGCATGATACATTTTTCTCAATATTCAAACATTTTTTTTCGATATGAATATTCAGAAATATACAAATATAAGTAAGTATCTGAGTAGACGTTTTTCCAAAACTAATAAAAATCGGTTTTATAATAAAACCATTTGATTTAACTTTTCTCATATCAAATACAAAATAGGCTGATTTGTGAAATGTAATAAAAATATATAAATTCAAGAAATTTATTTTAAAGGGTTTTTTTAATTATTTTTATACCTGTTGTCTTTTTTAAGTATCGTAAAGCTATCTACATAGTTAACTCCAGCCTCCATAAAATGGCAAACCTTTAGCTAAATCTGCTACATCGCTATATTAAATATGGTTATTTTTTTTTTTTACGCGAATTATTATTATTTAATATTATAGAATCCGACGAAAGGTGCGGCAATTTTACTTCCTGAATTTTGAGAATCATTTGAAGTTTTAATAAATTGATGATATATATATTTTTTAATTGCATACAGAACTGATATAATAAGTATTGTTTATATTAACAATACTTGTTATCCTAATGTTGTATTAAAAATTGGCCTTTATAAATTAGCGAAAAGGCTCCTTCAAAAAAAAATTATTATCTGTTTTGAGTTTCAAAATATTATTCATTTGAAATTACGAATTTTAGAAAAAGCTAAAACTTTGGTTTTATCAAATGCAATATCTCATATTCATAATATAAAAATACCAAAGAAGTTAATAACAAATTTATTCTATGGGTAATTGATCAAAAGAAAACTTGATTCATTTAAATTGTGATTATTTTATGTTTTTAGTGTTCCGTACTTAAAAAGTAAAACTGGAACTATTATAAGATCACTCCTGCGTCTATCTGTCTGTCACAGCCAATTTACTCATAAATTATGGAACGTAGAAAGTTCAAATTGGGAGAAGTAATAAAGACTATTGACCCACATATTTGAAGATTATTAAACATCCACAAATATATATAGGGAAAAATGTAGAGGGACTAATTGAGTTACTTGAAAAAAAAAAATCTTTTCTTTGTATATCGTGTGGGGTATCGCTGAACTCAAAAATACATTTCTTTTGATGTTGGGCATTATATTTTCAGAGAAATCGTCGAAAATGTAGTGCAAAAATATGTCCCCCCCTCCCCTCTATTTCCGAATCTACTGAAACCAAAATTATGAAAAAATTAAGGTTTTAGACGTTAATTTAAACCTTGCAGGAAAATTATAGCGATTATCATAGATCGCATAGTTTTTGAGAAAAGCGCATTTTTACGTTACACACAAATTTCGATTTGCAGGCATTCAGCAAAAGTTTTGAGGAGTGCTGGAGGTACCTATCGTAGCAGAAGTATAAAAGCATTGTTGATAATGATTTTCGAAAATAAATTGTCGGTAATTAGCCGAGATATTAACCCTTAAAGACATGGACATTTTGGACATGCATAATGACAGGGGCAGAGTATTCTATGTACTTTCGACTTTTAAAGCCCTGATAACAATTTAATGATATATTTAGCATAAAAGTAATAAACGTCAAATTGTTAAAAACAAACTAATTTAATTAGAATTAATCACATAAATACTACGGGATTCGCGATTAGTTTGCATTGAGCGGATCTCTGAATACGCCTCCCGTGTCTTTAAAAGTTAATTAAAAACCTAACTGGGAAAACGCGGCACGAACCAAGGCCCTTTCGAAGCGCGCTTAGCACAATTTCAAGTTTAATCTTTGAACAAGGGTTTTGTTTTATCTACACTGTAAGAAGAAAAGAACGCTGAATTCAGTTTTATGAAATGCCGAATGAAGTTTAAATATGGACTACTTTTATTGTCATTTGACATTTGACATTTGAAGTCCACCGAAGTGGAATGCTTTGGGGCCTATAGCTACTATGGCTGTCGCCTCGAATGATCCTCATTATACAGAAACAACAACAATTCACAACAATTTTTATTTTTCCATTACATATATTATATTACAACAATGGGACATTCACAATTACATCCATGTCTTACCCACTTTTATTGTCAATACCGAATTAAGTTCATAAACAGATTAGGATAAGATTTAAATAAAAGAGTTATACAGAATAGCAATATTTGATATTATTTTGGCTTCATATCTGTTTGAACTTTTATAGTATTCTCGTTCATACTTTTCTAGTATATACAGCTATACTCAACCCTAAGTTGTATAGTCTTTTACAGAGTCTTATTATTCTTTTAGCAACGCTTTTTCTAATAATACAATTAATAATTCATATATTTATTGTACGGAACCCTCTGAGCGCGAGTAACACCCGCACTTGACTTTTCTTTTTCTAAGGTGTTTTCACTTTAAAACTACAATTCTCTTTATAAGATACTGAAACCGTAAAGCTCATAATTATTTCTGACATCCGTTATATATATCAGCTGTACGAAAAAAAATGCATTAGCTTAAATTATGTGAATCAATAAAAACAAAGGTAAAATGAATAAAACAATCTTATAACATGCCCGTGATCATTTTCATTTGTGTTCAATACAATTAATAATTCATATATTTATTGTACGGAACCCTCTGAGCGCGAGTAACACCCGCACTTGACCTTTCTTTTTCTAAGGTGTTTTCACTTTAAAACTACAATTCTCTTTATAAGATACTGAAACCGTAAAGCTCATAATTATTTCTGACATCCGTTACATATATCAGCTGTACGAAAAAAAATGCATTAGCTTAAATTATGTGAATCAATAAAAACAAAGGTAAAATGAATAAAAGAATCTTATAACATGCCCGTGATCATTTTCATTTGTGTTCGTGTCACTGACACAAATAAAGGGGTTAGTAGCTATCAATGACCTGAGTTATCTGTCTTTCAGCGAACCCCTACATAGAAAGACACGGCATACTGAAACAATCTCGGAACAGTTCCAAATTTTTTTTTTCCCCAAACTTCGATGTTTCAATCAAAGCACTAAAATATTTTTCAATGAAACAAACTGATGAAAAAATATAATGCATAAAGAGGCAATATATTTACGCAATTTTAAAAATAACCTTTATTTATAATGCTTTGAGAAAATGTGTTTTTCTTATTTAAAAAAAAAAGAAAAAAGAAAAAAAAAACTCTTGAAGTTTCACGTATTCACTGCTTTTTAAATTAAGAAGGCTTGGGTGCTCTACTTTGTTTTCCTTATCATGCTATGACTTATGAAGTTTTCTCGATATTAAACATTGTTTTTTCTTGGATTTATTATTTGTTGACTATTGTTGTAGTACTGTAAAAAATTATTAATTTTATGATTTTGAGAGAAATTCTTAGGTAGATACTTTCTTGTATTATCTGCATTGTTTGGTATTATAAATATAAAAATACATAAATGATTAATTACTTAAAAGATGATTAAACAATTAAAAAGATGTTAAAAATCGAGTACTTTCGACTAATACTTAGCCATCATCAGGCTTTAAATTTAATCAGGTGATATGAACGCTACTTGACCATATCTAACTCATAAAACCCTCGAGATATGGAGTATATGAGTGATATATGAACAAGTAGCGTTCGTAACAACTGTTTAAATTTTAAATCATGATGATGGCTAAGTATTAGCCGAAAGTACTCGATTTTTAACATATTTTTAATTAAACACAATTTGCATAACTACAGACATACACACATTAAAATTTTATTAAAAACAATTAAAATATAGTTAAAAATATACATATATTTTAACTGTTTTTAATAAAATTTTAATGTGTGTATGTCTGTAGTTATGCAAATTGTGTTTAATTATTAAGTAATTCAGACGTAATTATGTATGTATTTTTAAATATTTTTAATTGTTTCAACATCTTTTAAGTAATGAATCATTTATATAATTTTATATTATATTATTAAGATGAATTTTGGCATCCTCAACTAGTTTATTTCAGTATTTAAATATACAATGTTGATACAAAAAATATTGATAGCTGCATGCGTCATGCCGTTTTGCAGTTTTCTTCCTATTATGTATAGGTGTAATTTTTTCCACTATTGATATTATTTACCTATTTATACTTCGTTTACTCTTTAGAAGTTTTCGCAAATTTTAGGATTTTCATGTTTAAAAAAATGCAAACAAAATCACTAGATGCCATACTTGCCAACCTCCAATTATTCTTACTTTTGGATTAATTTGACCCAAGTTAGACACGTTTCGAACCAGATAATTTATTTGATGTAACTTTATTTATTGAATTTCATGCATATAAGTACAGCTTATTTGAATTCATTTCATAAATAAATTCTGGTTCAAAACGTGATGGATCAAATTAACCCATATTTAACAGAAGATTAGTGGTAGGTTACCATGCACACAAAACTACATTTAACAACACCATACTAATATTTTTACACCTTGAAATGAACAATTTGTTCGCTATTTAAATATATATTGAATTTTTCCATAATTTAGTATATATTTTTTTAAGTAAATAGAGATTTAACATTTTTCCTTCTTTTAATTCGAGTTGTATCATGACATTCAGAAATTACTGTAACACATTCGTGACGGCTTATGCAAATTCGCATTTTTGAGCATGTATAACTCTCATGGGCGCATTTTATATCTTTCACTATTTCTCAAATATGTATACAATATTCGTATTTATACAATTATTATACGTAAATACTTCTATTAGAAACAGTACTAGAATTGTATGCATCCATTTGCAATATAAACACGAACACAAAAAAGCTGCTTAGTAAATAATGCAACATGCAAGAGAAATGCCCATAGGTAGGGCTTCCTATTTAGAAGAAGAGAAGTAACCGTCAACAGTGTGTAATTACAAGCTATGAATCACACAATAAAGGTTAAAACTAGCCCATAGTTTAAATTTCAAACTTAATCACCAGTGCTTATCAAACTGTTTCTAACCAGTGTTTCAAACTTAACAATTACTAGAATAAAAAAAAATAAATCTTCATAAGTGATAATAGAAGTATCTGTGCTACTGGCACATAGAAGATAAGGGCACAGTAACAAAAAAACACAAAACTAAGCCAAGGACCACAATTTAAGATCTTTTTAATGATTAAAAAATATTTGTTAAATTATTTTTATTAATATTATTTTTTATTTATTTTCCTATAGATTAAACAATATTTCACTATTTTGCTTTTATATCTCTACCTACTATCAGCCACTATTTCACCAGTATTGCGTAAGTATTGGTATATCTTGACTATTATTTACAAAAATATAAAAATGTTCAAGAAAATATAGTGTGTATTACATTTTTAGGTGCGTGAAACTTAAATTAGACGTAATAGAAAGATTTTCTGTTTAGATTTTTAAAAACATTTATTGAAATTTTGAAAAACTGCCAATCGGTAATAACAGTTTATTTCTTATTTAATTTCTGCTCAGAATAAACCTCATTGAATTATATCATATTGAGAAATATTAGTTTTCTCGAGATAATTTTGTTTTTCAGTACATAATAAATCGAACTAACTTGGGTTAATGTGGAAAGCAATTAAAATACAAATTAAAATTTTTAAGCATTCAGAGCTATTTGAAGTCTTGGTATTTTGTTAAATATATCTGAAGTTATATTTTAAAATAATATATTAAAATGTGTTATTTCCTAAATAATGTCTAACAAATACTACTATTTTTTATTCAAAAATAAGAGAACTTATCTCACAGCAAAGATTTAATTTCATTTTGAAATTGGAGTATTATTTATTTAATTTGCCGTGTTTAGATAAAATGAATGATTATCCGTAATGTCTTTTCATATATTTTTTACATTTATTTCCTTAAGCCGTTAAGTTTTCGGAACCAATATGAAAGTTTAATTAAAATTCTTAAAGAAGGCAACAGTAAAAATGAACTTATTACAGTACAAAACAAAAGAATTGAACAAGACAGAAAGTAGTAGTTCTCGATAACTTCGACGGAAATTACTTCGAAAGTAACACAAGTTTCCCATTAACCTCTTTTGTAAAGAGTTGTTGGTTCTAACGGAACAGCTTTATCCTATACCTTTGAGTATTAAGTTTATTGAACCTTATTCTGCTCTTTCAATAGTTTTCTTTTAAAGTTTATCATTTTTTATGCATTTATGCATTTCGCATTTTATGAAACAGAAGATTATTTTATTTCAAAATTTATATTGAAAAATCCTGTACCAAACCCTACTGTGAGAGTCAGGTGTTTGAAATAAATTCTTGTTTTCAAGTATTTACCGTGCAAATTTTTCATCCGCCCACAAACACACTGTAAAAAAAAAAAAAAAAAAAAAAAAAAAAAAAAAAAGTAAGTCTACAGATGTACAGTTACAAAAATCTGTATGATTACTAAAATTTTATCTGTACACTGTACAAAAAAAGATGTAAATCTACAAAACTAGTTTTTGCAAAGTTACAGAAATCTGTAGCCTTACAAAAGAATCTACTGAAATTACAGTAATCTTACTAAAATGTTATCTGTGTAACCTTACAGATTTTTTGATTTACAGTGCAAACGTCTATCTGTTAAATGATTTTTTTGTTGTTGCTGTTACATAAAATGTTCTAGGCATCTTAGTTTTCTAGAAAATTCTTAGTTACTTTACAGATTTTTTTTTTTTTTTTTTTTTTTTTTTTTTTAGAGTGTAGTGATTTCAAACAACTGTTATGAAGCTATATCAATTTGAAATAGGCAGAGAATGTAGGCTGGTAAATTTATCTTTCGATTTTAAGATAACTTTTCAGAAAAAAATGCTTAATTCCTGAATATAAATAAGAGTATTTTTGAGATGTGTAAAAAGAACTGTTTTTTTAAAGACACATTGTATATATTTTTTTTTCATTTCGAACTTTAATAATATAAGATTTCTATTTCTATTTTATTTATTAGCCACATATTTAACAAATGTTCTTAAACATTGAGTTCTGTTCAATTTAATTTATAATTTTATACCTTTATCTTTCTATGTCTCAGTTTTTAATATTAAGTACAAATGTTCCACTACAAGTACGAAAAAGGTCTTTTAACTTTTTAGAAGTACAAAAAAACATCCATTCGTCGCTGTCTCATTTTACTTTTCCTAGCTTTTACTTTTAGACTCTATAATCCAAACGAAAATCACATTTTACAACGTAAATAAAATCTGTTTATTTCGTTTTCTACTAGAAATTTTGCAGTTAATGTTTTCGCATTCAAGAATTTTTTGGTATTTAAAATAATATCACTCTCTGCGCAATCTCTAGAAAATCCATTTACAAAAAGTTACGTTGTATACACATAATGATACGTACAGGGGCGGGTGAAAAAAGAGATCGCTTTGGGCATCGCTGTTCCAGAAGGCGTATTAGAAATAAAATGCGTATTAGAAATAAAAAAAATAATAAAAGTTTTAACTTTTTTAAGAAAAAGGCTCACAAAAATTATTCACTCTGGCTCTCGCGATAGCTAAAGCAATGTCCAGATATTAATAGTACTTTGTCTGAGTTCACTCAGAAATTTACCGTGATGGAATCAACTTTATACTTTTTCATAAACATCATAATGTGAAAAATATGAATGAAATAAAATATTATTTTCTCAAATATATGCATAGATGATGAGAGAAACTCACTTAAACATCGCAATGTTTTCTGCATCAATGTGACATTCTGTAACAATATATATATATATATACATATTAAAATATCTACATGTATGAATAAAATAAAACAATTTATTGTATATTTGAAGAGTGTTAGTGGCACAGGATATACGTAAATCATATTAAACTTATTCTAGATTTATAAAATAATATTTTTAATGTGTTTTGTAATCTCGGCTTATGGGCAAGATCAAGATCCAATATAAAGACCTTTTCCCTCTACGAATCTACTATTTTTCATATACGAAGAACAACTAATGAATACTAGTAATTACTGAATGAAAATAAAAACGAACATCGCAATCAGTCATTTACAGTCAATTAGAAAGTGATAGCTTATATAGGAAAGCGTAATTCTAATCAAACCTGTTATAATCGCTTAAGCTTTTGATGGGCGCGTTCTAATTTTTTGCACGAGTTGTGTGTCATATTTTTTACGCACGGTAGTTACGCTGTTATAAATGCATATATCTCTATAATAATAGCTCAAGTCATTTGATTGTCATCAAAAGTTCCGGGTTGACCGCTTCACTTTTTATATGCCAAAAAGCCAATTTGGTAATTTAATGTTAGCCGGGCGCAGGTGATAAATCACCAGATATTGTTCCATCGCAATCATATCATCAGTGTTATATAGTCCATCTCATGCGACTGTTATAAACAATTTTTCGCGAGGTAAATTAAAACAAAGCATTGATGTTAAAATTAAATGCCATAGTTTACAGTGCTATTTATTACTTTTCCTTTCTTTCGTTTTCATTCTTTTCTTTTCTTTTTTTTTTTTTTACGAAATAAGAGAAAATTGAGTCATAAATTTTAAGTATTTTACTTTTAAATTAAAGTTATGTATTTTAAATAAAACGAGTGAAAGTATTATATTTTAAATGAAATTAAAGAAATAAGAAAAAATACGACCGGTACAAAGTTTGGCGATTTATCACCTGCACTCGGGTAACATAAAAATACCGAGTTCATGATTTCTGTATCAGAATCTTCCGATTTGGCGAAGGATTGAGCAAGCAAATTAAATTATGAATAAAAGTAACATGATACAGTGCTTAGCATAGATTTAAAGGAGACCAAACTGGTCGCCAAGGGCGGCTAGTTTAATAATAATACTAATAAGGGACAAATTATACAAAACACACTAGTAATAAAAATTAAATTTCGATTTCAGCGCCATATGTGAGACTAAACTGTAAGTAATGTCGAGTCGTAAAATTTACGACAGCGCGCTCGCTGAAAAGTAAACGTAAGAAGCCACTTATTCATGAATTACAAAGCAACCCACATAACCAGATTGGAGAATTTTTGTTTTCAAAATATCTACCACTTATTCCTGCCAATAATTTTTGCTTTATTTAACCAAGGAATGTCAGTCATTAAATAAAGCAAAAATTATTATTAGAAAATAGTGATAGGTATTTTGAATAAAAATATTCCCCCAACTTAGCAGTACTGCAGATAATTTATAAATTATGTATAATTTTTCCTTATTTTCTAAAAACTAAAAAAGAAAGAAGAAATTTTACACTGAGAACTTACTTATTTTCGACTGACTGCAAATTTGTTAACCCGGAACAAGATATGGGTTATTTATACATTATGGGTACTTATATTTTAAATTATTTGTAGGGTTCACAACCATAGTAGACCAAGTCCATCTTGAAAAAAAAATGAGATAGTCCATTTAGAAGGTGCATAAAATCTGTTTTATCCACTCCCACAGTTAACCAAGTCTGTTTTCACATGCTTTCTCATATATGTCATCTGTTTATAGACTTGGGTTACTGTGGGAGTGGATAAAACAGATTTTACGCACCTTCTAAATGAACTATCTCATTTTTTTTTTCAAAATGGACTTGATCTACTACAGTTGTGAGCCCCTCATTTATGGTTTGTTTATACTTAACTCTTTAAGTAAATAAAAAAGTATATTTATTTTAAAATTAAATATTTTTAGAAGTAAAAAGAAAAAGGAAACATCACCAGTTAAATATTTTTATTGTTTGTCTGCTTATAATACAAATATATGCCCTCACATAAATATATCCATAAACTTTATTCTTAATCTGTTTTTGTCGATATCACATTTATTGGTAATACTCCGGCTCACAAAAAATGTCAGTCGAAATTTTATTTTACTAAATATTACCTTTACCTTCAAAGCGATGAATATATATTAATGTTTAATAATCATATATGTTCATGCGTGTGAAATTGAGAAAGAAATTCAATCAAACAGCTTAATAAGTTTTGTATTCTACTATGTAATTAATTATACTAAAAGCTTTATGCTATTACTTGAAGTATTTTACTCTAAGTTAGGTATAATTAATTTACATGCTATATTATACATTTACATACTACGGTTTTTTAAACGCAATAATTTTTATAAATTGTATTTCGATTTCCAATCCTTTGTTATTATATATATATATATATGTGTGTGTGTGTGTGTGTGTGTGTGTGTTCTAGTGTTTTAATCAAGCTTTTCTTTATAGCATAGTAAAATATTAGTTTAAATACCTTTTCCATATTTTACGTGCTTGTAATGTGAACACAGTTCGCCTTACTCTGCGTTGTTGAATTTATAGCTGATTTGCACTTCAGGCTGTTATTCTACCTTGACATTTCTGTTCTGGAGGAAAAATAAAATGTATCACGTATGTTCTATATTTAAAGCAGTGCATCGTCTGTCAGGTGCGTTTCGTACTGCTTCAGGTATAATGCATCATGAAAACTTTTTATCTGGAGATATTTGCAATAGTATAAGTGTAAATATAAAGATTAAAGTTAATTTTAAAAATCGAGTGTTAGGAAAGTCCAAACATAAAAGTTTTTAAACAACACAGAGTGCGTACAGTTTTATTATAGTTTGTAATAGAATTTTACAACTTATTTAAATGAAGAAAAAATTACAAATTCTGCGATTAAATAAGCTGGTTGCAAAATCTGCGATTTAAATGTTAAATAGAAAATTTCTAATCTGAAATAATGGGGGCATACTCCTTCGAAATTCCAAGGGGTGTACTCACCTTGTCTACAACATGTTTAATATAACTAATTAACATATTATATTATAATACTTATAGTCAAAGGCACTAAACAAGTAAATAAAGTATTCATTGTTTTAGCTGCATGACGGATTAACTAGACACTTATCATATCTAAAATGAACTCATCTCATAGTGATAAAACGATGTAGTCCCTTTCTGTTTTCCTCCAACAAAATCTCTTCAAAGAAGTTTAAGAGCGATAAATTTTCAGAAACATTTCAAAATTATTTAAATTGATTTAAATTCATCTATAATGGTTTTCTTTAGAGTAAATTGAATGAAGTTAAATTAAATTACATTTATTATCGATTGATTTATTATAAACCAGCCTGCGGCAAAGTAAGAATACATACTGAATCAAGCCATATGAACAACAAAAACAACATAAGGGAATTATAAGAGATCCGCTTTTATTTATGCCGAAATGTCATCTGCTTGTCATATGACATGCACTCTGTTTTAGAAATGAGAAGTCATTCTCACACTTCATGATATTTCGCTTTACAATTCAAATACAGATACAAAACCAAATAACCTACTACGAAATAATTCATTTCTGAGTATAAAATCTCACCTTTGTTTTGTTTTTATTATTATTATTATTCAATAGTGAAATGAACGCTGTCGCGAAAATCTGCAGGTATACGCCTTTTCTACGTGGTAATTTAAACAATTCTTGATGAATATTTGTTTAAGAATGTAATACATTTTCTAAGCTCGTACAAGGTAAGTTCGGGATTTTCAAGGTTATGCTTGACCTACTTTCAGTATTTTGAGTTTATTTTCCAAACCATTCAAGTTTTTCAGCTTCCAAATAATTAGATTCACTTTTACTCAAGTATACGATTATATTTTAATTGGATTTGCTAACAACACTGTGTTATTCTTGCAAAATTTCTATAAATAGCAAAATATATCAAAATAAAATTATAAAAATGCACAGACATTTTGTATTTAAATATTTGTTTTAAATATTAATTCTGTTTTAAGGTTTATTCTTTTATAAAGCTAATTAATAAACAAATAAATCACTGTTATAACACACCAAGAACATGTGGGACGAACAAGAGGACAAATTAGATAAAATAATAAAAACTCCTCTCTACATTTAATGAAAAAAAGATTTTTAAAATTGTTCATTTTACCTTTTTACGCCCACCCATGACCGAAACACTTAAGCCATGGAAATATACGGATTACAGTCGCCCAAGATTCAGGTTGACCTTGCCACCCACTAAGCTTTTGAATGTGTTTTAGTAAAAGTTTTCATAATTTTGATTGTAGGAAGAGAAAAACTAAAGATCAAATGCGTCCTGTTTTCTTATAGAATTGTGAGCATGATGGGTATATCTTGTCAAGTAAATATAATTTTTTAACTGTGAATTTCCAAAGAAAAATATTAGCAGATATCTTTTTCATTATTGTACAAAACAATCAAACAAAGAAAAAAAGGCATATTTTACCAAATGAGCGTTTGTTTTTCTTTGAATAAATTTGAAATGTTTCCTATTGTGAAAGCATGGTACTGGAAAAAAGTGATCACCCCTGACTAATTCTGTCAAAAATAGTAGTAGAAATATAAATCCGGTACCAATCAATTTAGAATAATGTCTATCATGGGACTGCTATCATTAATGGGACTACTATCATCATGAGACAACTACTCATGGTTAATGTCTACTATCATGGGGATTATTCCTTCGGGTGTTATCTTCATATTAAAAAGAACTCTAACTTTATATTTTCTGGTTGTTATACTCTATCGTGACGAAAAAAGGGGAAATACACCATTGATATGATCAAAATGCAAATTTTCGTGATATTCCTCCATCATTTTTGGGGTTAATAATAATTTTAATTTAAACTGATTTTAGGGGTTATTCCTAAATTGAAATGTAGTAAATAGAGGTTGAGATACTACTGAATGATTTTGAATGCCTAACAAAACGGAAATAATGGCTCATAAATTAAGGAGTAACAGTACGATATTTATACCTAAAGCTATTTTATAAGCTGCAAATCATATTTTTTGTTCCCTCTTGTTAAATTACATGATAAAAGATTAAATTAGTAGATTACGTTCACATATATAAAAACAATATTTTCATTTTAACACTTTCCATATCTCTCGACATGAAATTATTTAAAATCCTGAGATATTTAATAGCATTTATTTCAACTCTTCTTCCATTACAGTAAAAATAAATCAAAGCCTCCACTATTAATTCATACGGTTTTAGAAGAGAATCACTGCTTAAATTGAAATTGAAATGCTGAAAATTCAAATTTGTTAGAATTAGAGCTGCCTGTTTTTGGGAAGAAGCCGCTTTACACTAACATTGCATACTAAATAAAAATACTAATATAACGACTGAAAACATCATATGAGACCTACTGAGTAAAAGGTTAACGTTATCAATGTTTTATTAATGGGATATCAATAATGGGATATAATATCAAAGTTTTATTAATTATTATAATATTGTAAAACCTATAAAAATGGCGTCGCAAGAGACCAGAAAAAATTTCGTTTTAGGCAGATTTCCGTCTTAACAAGCAAAATGTAAAATATTCCTGCTTTTAGGACCAAGCAAATTTTCAGTTTAAAGCAGGATTCTGTTACATATTGGGTCCCTTTTCACAAGTTTCACTTCATAATTGTAGGACTTCCCTTCCGTTAGGACAAATGAAAATTTTCTGTTTAAGACGGGATACCGTTATGTAAAGGTTTTGTTTTGACATGTTTTACTGTAATGATAAACTGGTATTCTATACAAAAATAAGTTATATTCGATATGAATTTATATTTTTTTAGGGGGGATTTGGGGAGGATGACTGATTTTTAAAAGACATGAGCCAGATTTGGTCATGCTATACTGCTCGGGAAGAATACAATAAGGCTTAGTAGGCTCCAACTCAAATAATTAAATGCTTTATCTAAATAACATAGGATTTATGCAAAACCCAGTTTTTTCTATGCTAACAAGGGATAAATGCCTCACATAGTTTTCACAGTAACTTTAAAGGACATATTAAAATCTTAATAAAATAATTGGAACAGCTATAATGTAAAATACTATTTAAAGTTAGATATTTAAATTATGAATAATCAGAAAAAAACTTTAATACAAAAATAAAGTTAAAAATAAATATAAAGAAGTCTGGTTAATACGTGCAACATTTAAATAGTACGTTTAATCTTTAATGATAACACTGTAAAAAATTTATGTAACGTTACTCCATAAAATTGGTGGCAGTCTTGCTGCCTCCATTTTATGGAGTAATTTAACCGATATAACTGGCATTAACTGGTACCGATAAAACCGATATAACTGGTAACCGATATTACACTAATATGTAATATTGCACCAGTTATATAAGTTTAAATCATACCATAAATATATATATATATATATAAGTATGAGTTAAATTACTCCATAAAATGGGCGACAGCATGCTGCCACCAATTTTATAAAACAACGTTACATAATTATTTTTATTTTTATTTTATTTTTTTTTTTTTTTTGCTTAATATTTTAATAATAATTTAAGACAACTTAATTTTTAAAAACTATATTTATTCTTATTTATCTTTAAATTACAACTTTCTTTTGAAACACAAGGTGCAAGTACTTTGAAAGTTTAACTTAATCTTAATATAATTGTTTTGACTTAAATTCTATAGATGCTTTACTAATGACATACTCACAAAAATGGAACACTGTATAAAAGTTGCCACCATATAACACCATATAACTTCGTTTCAGAAACTTTCCAAATAATACCTTTCTTTATCTGTGCGTTATCTCCAACTAAACAATTCATTTAAAAAAAGAAAAGCTTTTCTTTGTTTAGATATATTTGTTTGCTGGGTATAAACAACAGTATAAATTTTGACACAACCGACTTTTAAAAAGATGGTGATTATGTTTTTAAATTCAGAACTTCTATAATAAAAAACAATTACACCAACATTTATCAATTCAGAATAATAAAATGTAATAAACACTCTGTTTACTTGGTTAAATATTCGTCCATTCAGAAATGTTTAGTTCAATCACGTTTAGTGTCACGCGTATTTCTAAATTCCTTTCCAGATTGCTACTTTCTTCAAATATGGAAATTTAAATTTAGAAAAACAGTAGACGCATACATGGCTTTTGTACTGCAATCTTTAAGATTCTTTGCTGATGCATTTTTCCCTTTAACTTTTAGAAATAATTTCAAAATTATGAATAAAGAGAATGAATGAGAAGATATAAAGAAATAAGAAATATTTTCAATATCTAATCAAAGTTGTTTAACGAAATATGAGCGCACTATGTCAAAAGCCTGTTCATAAACGTTCCGTATAATACCAAACCTGATTCACCGTTGTGCGTTTTGTATGTGCATAGAAAATGGATGCTGACATCAGAAATAATATATATGATATTTTAATTTTACAGACTGCTTTAATTGGCAGTCAGAAAATGTTATTTTATTTTATTTTTTAATATTACTACATTGTGTTTGTTCATAATAATAAACTTTTTATTGTTATGATACAGTAATTTACATTAAAAGTTCACTAGGATTCTTATATGTTGTTTCTTATAGTTTTTTATAAAAGGGACAAAGACGTTACTAGTTAAACACTCCAAATGTGAAATTATGTTTAAATCATATACGCCGTATTTTTATCTATTATATTGTCTCTCAAGTTCGTATTATGAAGAATTTTATGAAGCATAACTCAAATAATACTTGAAGAACAATTTTGCATGGATATAAGGAGTATATAAGAACCAATTGCAGTGGAAAGTTTTATAGATTGTAATTCATCTTTTTAAAGTTCCGTACTTAAAAAGTGAAAACGGAACCATTATAAAATCACTTCTGTGTCTGTCTGTCATAACCATTTTACTCGTAAACTATGGAACGTGGAAAGTTCAAATTGAGAGAAGTAATAAAGACTATTGACCCACATATTTATACATTATTAAACATTCACAAATATTCAGGAAAAATGCAGAGGGGCAAATTAAGTGACTTGAAAAAAAATCTTTTCTTTGTATATCGTGTGGGTATCCTGAGAAAGATTTCGTAATGCTGAACTCAAAAATAAATTTATTTTAATTTTATGTATAATATTATCAGGGATATCGTCGTAAATGTACAACAAAAATATATCCCCCCCCCCCATCTATTTCCGAATCTATTAAAACTAAAATTATGAAAAAATTAGAGAGAGTAGGTGATAATTTAAACCTTGCAGGAAAATTATAGCGATTACCCTATAGGTCACATAGTTTTTGAGAAAAGCACATTTTTCCATTACACACAAATTTCAATTTGTGGGCATTCAGCAAACGTTTTGAGGAGTGCTGTGGTACCTATCGTAGCAGAAGTATAAAAGCATTATTGATAATGATTTTTGAAAAAAATCGTCGGAAATTAGCCGAGATATTAACCCTTAAAGTTACGGACGGTTTGATATACATAATGATAGGGGTGGCGTACTCTATGTACCACCAGCTTTTAAAGCCTAGGTAACAACGCTTAACGATATATTTGTGTAATGCAATGCCCAGTAGCAGTATAAAAGGAATAAACGCCAAATTGTTAAAAACAGACTAATTTAATTAGAATTAATCACATAAACACTGTGGGATTCGGAACTACGTTCCATTGAGTGGATATTTCAATACGCTTCCTGTGTCTTTAAAAGTTAATTAAAAATCTACTTGGAAAAACGCGGCACGAACCAAGGCGGCGTTGCAACTTTGTGACCTCCTTTCGAAGCGCGCTTAGCATAATGCCAAGTTTAAACTTTGAGCAAGGGTTTTGTTTTAGCTACACTGTAAAAAGAAAAGATTATTAGCAAGCTAAATTTACTTTTATGAAATGCCAAATGAAGTTTAAATATGCACTACTTTTATTGTCAGTACCGAATTAAGTTCTTCAAAAAAAAAAAAAAAAAAAAAAAACATATTAGGATAAAGTTAAAAAAGTGTTATACAGAATAGCAATATTTGATATTATTTAGGCTTCATATGTCTTTGAACTTTTATGGTATGCCCATTCATAGTTTGGGGCTATTACATATATAACGTTATGAATATTTTTTGCAAATTTTGGACCCCCTCCCCCCTTTACGATATCATATGTTATCGTTCGTCATCCCCCTCCCCATCCGATGATATCGCTATCAATGTCTAAAAATTATTTTATTTTTAGATTATTTTTCTTTCTTTTTATACGCTTATAGTGATATACACATATGATTATACATTTATTAGTTGCATACTTTACGGATTCAAGAAGTCAATAAAATATCGATAAATGAAATAAATTTATATCAAATAATATCTAAAAGATTTAGTTACTATTTAAAAGTATTTAATAATAGTACATTGGTGCATAATGTATTCAAAAGTAATATTGTCTTCTTGCACAAGTCCCCTGCCTGGGGGGGGGGGGGTGTTAAAAGCACAACTTATCAATACAAGGCTGCCACAGGCGACTAATTTTTTAATTCTACCTCACATCACTTTCTCAAAGCAAAAGTTTTTGACATACTGTTCGAGAACCTTTGCAAGAGAAATATATTATACAAAATCTGTTTTTTAAAATAGAGGTGCGAACAATATAGAAAAATAGTCGTCTGTGGAAGCCCTGTCAATAAAACAGTGGACAACATTATTTTTCTTTCTTTACTGGTAAGCGAAAGTATCGTTTTCTACATGTTATGTTCCTGATTTCTCTAACAACGAATTATACGCGCATATCGCAGAAGAACAGGAATTCCAAGCGTTGGCGTATTTCAAATTTTGGAATGAAATGATTTTATAAACACTTAATGGCTTTAATAATAGCTTTGTATTTTCATAAAAACACATAAAAATAATAATAATAGAGGTAACAGACTATTTGGATGTAAAGAAAAAGTTTCTGAAAAAAGAAAAGTTTGGTTGGATCAAAAAAGATAACGATATCAAAAAGCACACACTCCTCCCCTCCAGAGATATCTTACGAAAACAAGTGCCAGACCCCCCCCCCCCTAAAGTGATAACGTTATATATGTACAGCCCCTTTTCTAGTATATACAGCTATAGTCTATACCCAATAGTTTTTTACGAAATCCTATTATTGTTTTAGCAACGATTTTTTTAATAATACAGTTAATAATTCATTATTGCACGAAACCCTTTAAGCGCGAGTAATACTCGCACTTGACCGTTTATTTTAATATTAATTCCATGCTATAAACTTGTAAAAATTACAAAATTAAGATATTTATAGCATTTTCACACAAAAATTCTGCATAAGTTTATAATTTTAGAAAATATCGAAAACAATATATAAAAGAAATTTAACCTTGAAGGGATAAAAATTTAAATAATTTTATTTCCAAAACGTTTTTCTCCAAATCATTGGAAATGTGGTGACTGCACACAATTTTAACCAGAAATTAAAAATATGCCTCTATAAACTTATCCAGCAACAATAATTAAACCATTTATAAGATGGTAGCGAGTCAGAAGAAATTCATCACAGAAATCAAGGGTCACGGAAATAGGAAACACCGAGCAAGGAATCAAAGAGAAAACCAGAACGTGGGAACAATTATGGATGTTAGCTATTTTCGTAGCAAATATCAGAAGCCAGTGCCTTAAAAAATTGGAATAACAGGATGGTGGCTTGAGATTACAGGATGCCCGCGTTAAAAACATTAACTTTAAAAATTGTGCATTTTTTTTTTTAAACAGTGGATTGAAAAATACATTTATTTGGAAATAAAACTAGACTCATGCTGAAGAAAATCTGCATAATTTCTAAAGAACTTCATGTTCATGATGAGCCTGTATACTGCGATAGGACTTATTAAATCTCATACATGTATCAACTAGCTATGTTAATTATTATGGAAATTAGTTTAAAGTAGAAAGGGAATCAGAATTTTGATCTGCACAGGGCTTCGTGAACCCTGTCTCCAGTCTTACCACATAAGCAATTTAACAGAAGTGTTAAATAAAAATCCTAAAATTTTGTACAATAAAATACGCAACATTCATGAAGCGCTCTTTTTCAGAGGTAGGAAAATTTATCCACTAAGCATAATTTGATGTATATAATTACTTAAAAAATATAACGCAATGCTTATATGTTACCATAATATTTATAATGTTATAACAGATTCCGACAAATTACAAATATCAAAGACTTCTTTATATTACATTATAATAAAAAACTGGTAGCGTGGAACATTAAAGTATCTAACATTTGATTAGCATATTCACGTGAAACAAATAGATCGCTACCCATGTTCATGTATCGCTATTTAAATATACTAGTATATAAATATATGTTAGAGATTGGGTTAGATTTTGTTAAGAGAACTTGTTTGTTGTCTTTTGATTTCAAAGGTATTATATTTATATATACATATTAATTAAAAGGAAATCATATACGTAAAAATAAATGGAAAAGATACAATATATAATTTCATTTGAAAGAAGCCGCAATGATTTAAACAACAGAGAGAAAGAAAAAACATTTAAGCATCCCCACATAAACTATTGAAAAAACAAATGAAAATTAAATGCTTAATGCGTGGAAATCTGTAAATACCAAAGATAAATCGTTATAAGATTTTATCTTATTTTTTAATTTATTATTCAGAATAAGACAAATTATATATTCTTTTTCAAAAGTTAAATTCAGACACTACCAGCTTTCCTTCGAACTGATACTACAACAGAAAAAAAATAATATTGGTGAGAGATGAAACGCAATAAAAAGAAAAAGAAAGGGGTAAAATGAGATATGCACTGTTAAAAGTAAAAAAATGTATATGGTGTTTTAAGGTATTTTCAATTATTTTAATTTAATTAATTTTTTTTTTTTTGTGCTAAAAATTTGCATTATTGCTACGAGTCTTAAACTATGTTTTGCATCGTGCGTTTTTAATACACATTAAGTTTTCTGTATTTTGCTGGAAAAAAAAATTAAATTTTTTTATAGCACTAGAATTTCTACGGTACTTGAATTTTAGAACTACTAATTTCGACTGTTTGCCTTATTTAATCGCAGTTTTTGTAACAATATTCTACGACTAAATAGGGCAAAATGAATTCTGAAATAATGGTACTCAAATTCAAGGACCGTAAAAACCCTGTATCATGACTTTACGGAATAATTAAAACGCTTCTAATTCTAAAATACTTCAACTAAATTGAAAATAATTACACCAAATAGTATTTTCTGTTAAAGTCAACCATAAAATAACTTTAAAAGGAACAGTTTTATTAAATAGGTAATATTTGGACTTACTTAATGTTATCCACTAAATCAATATTAATTTAGTCAACAAGGTATGTTCACTGAAGTGACCCGGTGATCAGTGAACTCATGCGACTTCACTATAAAATAACCGGTCAAGTGCGAGTATTACTCGCGCACGCAGAGTTCAGTATAATAAATATATTAATTAGTAACTGTAATATTACAAAAAATCGTTTCTAAAAGAATAATAAGTTGTTATCTAGGTTTTAAAAGCCCATTGCCGCATAGAGTACGCCACCCGTGTCTTTATGTATGTCCAAACCGTCCGTGTCTTTAAAGGTTAATATCTTGGCTAATTACCGACAATTTTTTCTCGAAAATCATTATTAACAATCCTTTTATACTTCCGCAACGATAGATACCTCGAGCGCCCCTCACCTCCCTTGCTGAGTGCCCGCAAATTGAAATTTGTGTATTACGAAAAAATGCGATTTTCTCAAAAACTATGACCTAGCGTAATCTCTATAGTTTTCCAGCAAGGTTTAAATAAATTTCTACTACAGCATATTTTTTCGTAATTTTAGTTTCAGTAGATTCGGAAATAGAGTGGGGGGGGGGACATAATTTTGCATTATAGGAGACTGGGGAGGGTTGATCTTAGGGGAGGCTTCACCCACCCTTCAGTTTTCATATTTAAAAGAGTTTGGGAGTTTTGCCAACAGGTGGCAACCAAAGCTGCTGAAATGCTCAAACAATATTCTTTGTTTCATGCAGGTAATTAAAACATACGTGGAAAACTCAATTGTGAAGAGTTTTCAGCCTAAAAAGTGTATTTTTTAGAAACATTTTGTAAGATATTCTCAGATAAAATATTTCATAGAAGGTTAAATAAGTAAGTTTTAAGTAATGCAGAAATTTGAGCTTTCATTCCAGGCATAAAGGTTGTACAGTAAATTAGGCTAAACATAGCCATGTGCTATACTTTTAAAAGTGGCTATGTGGGGAGGCTTGACCCATTCAATGTGAGGGAGGGTTGACCATGATTGTCAAAGCTCCCTTTATAAAGTGTTTTTGGAAATATTTTTATTATACACTGTACATAATGAAGGGTTAATGGTTACATTTCTAAAATAATGTAACTTTATTCTGTAAAGCTACAGTAAAATGGAGTGAGCGAAAGGAAAATATTTAAAATTGATTAAAGGAAGATGTGAAAAATTGCTATAGAAGCAAGAAAACAGTTAATGAAATATAAATTGGAAACTTAATAGGAAAATTTAATTAATTTAAATAGTACCCATAATAGGTAAATAGAAAGAATGGAAAAGACTAGAAAGGATGAAAGCAGCATCCTTAAGAAATGTTAAGTGTCCATGCCTCTGCAAAAAAAAAATTACATTGATCAAAACATTTTAGGAAGCTTTGTAGACAAATTTCACCAAAATTAACACAATGAGATAAAGCCAAACTATATGTCAACTAGTGTTGCCAGATCGGTCACAAAAAGTAGATGTTTAAAACGGAATTTTTCTCCTGTGCCCTAAATTCCGTCTAAGCAGGTTTGTTTACACATAACATTTTCCCAAATAATTTTTAACAATAATTAAACCAAGTAGCATAAATTAATTCTGCCTTATTTTAAACTGATTTTATTTCCCTTAACAAATATTTCAATATAAAATAAAGTGGGTCAAGCCTCCCATATGTGGGGAGCCTTGACCCATTATTTTCTCATGATTAAAAAATCATTTTTTAAGTTTCTTATATATTACACTTATGTCGTAACTTTATTTTGATAACTTATTGTATAACGAATAAAATGATATATGAAACTTTATTCTAGGTTCAATATTTAAAAAATAAAAAATCGTTTTGTAAAAAATGGGTCAACCCTCCCCGGTCTCCCCTACATTTTCGACGATGTCTCCGAAATTATAAACCCTAAAAATAAAACAAATGTATTTTTGAGTTCGGCGTTACAAGAACTTTCACACGATACCCCGCACGATGTATATATATAAAAAGATTTTTATTTTCAAGTAACTTAATTAGCCCCCTTACATTTTTCCTAAATATATTTGGAAAAGGTTCATAATCTATAAATATGTGGGTCAATAGCCTATATTACTTCTGCCAAATTTGAACTTTCCATCGTTCCATAGTTTACGAGAAAAACGGCTGTGACAGACGGACGGACAGACAGACAGACACACGAGGGATCTTATAATGGTTTCGTCTTTACTTTTTAAGTACGGAACTCTAAAAAAGACAAATATAACAACGAACGAAAATATGAAATAATCTTTTCCGAGTTGCCCACGATTCCGAAAAGCGTTCTTTATCTTTAGAAATCTCCAAAAACTAATATATTTCGATATTTAAATAAGCATTTATAAAACAAAAATTTCTTTTGCTGCCACTGATTTTCGGAAACGTTTCAGAGTAGTTTTTTATAATGCATTAACCTGTTTCCTCAAGCAAGAATATCGATTTTTAGAGTGATATTTCAAAATTCATTTTGAGCTGCGTAATTGAATTTATACATGCAAGAATAACAAAAAAAAAAAAATTATGTTAATGTTAATGCTGTTAACTTATCATTTTTTTTCTCTAAATATGTTTGTAGAACATGAAAATTTTGACTTGAGAATTGATAGCATCCGAAAAACAAATATTCCGGGTTCAGAAAAATGTAATCATTTTAATTACACTAATACACGTATAGTGATCAATACAATATAAAACGTATAGGGAAAAGTTTTCAAAAATCAGTGGCAGCAAAAGAAACTTGGTTTTTATGAATGATTCTTTAAATCTCGAACATATATTGATTTTTATGGTTCTAATGATAAAGAACGTTTTTCGACACCTTCAGTAACTCGGCAGAGGTTATTGTATATTTTCGTTCGCGTTTATATTATATTTTTCTAAATAAAGAAATATTTGTCTCTTTTTACAATATGAGTGAAAGTTTGTCTCACATAATTTGTAACTCCCAGAAATATCAAATTTTATTAATTAAAATTTTTATTATGTTTGTTTTTCAATGATTTCGGAAGAGCTACTGCAACCAAGGTAATGCAAGAATTTGTAATTTTATACATTTTCAGAGTGATAAAATTTTTTAGTAAATACTCTTCCATAAATTAGAGATGTTTTTGTTCATTTATGATAATAAAAAAATACATAATGACAGTTTTAAAATATTCGTGCGCAATGCTATTAATACATTATTTTATTCGGTTTGTAGATTTAACCGCACTTTCAAATTTCTGAAACCACATCAGTTTGTAAACAGTTACAAAAATTTAACTGTCGGGCGTTATTTTTTTCCTTTTATGCATTTTTGCTTTTTAATTAGCATTGAATAGAACAGAGAATTTCTAGCTTAATAAATAATACAAGCGTTTAATATTTATTAAATAAACTTTCTAGTTCAAAACATGTTTATTTGATTTGTAAAAATCTGGAAGGCTGATAAATGTACGTAGTGCAACAATTATTACAACTCCCCCCCCCCCCCCCCCCCCCAACGACTAATAAATAACGAACAATAAATTAATAAAATTGGCTTCCTTCTTGAAGGAATTTTAAATATTAAAATTTTGAAATAAGTTAAACAAATAACACGCACATAAAATCGATCTTAAAAATGTAACTCAAAATAAATAAATGAGCTAAAATGTAAATTGCCATGCTTTTTCCAATCATTATATTACGTTAAGGGGACAAGGGATCTAAAAATATTTTTTTTTTTTTTTTTTTTTTTTTTTTTTTTGTAAATTTCACCTTAAACATTATTCAAGGGTGCATTATATGCATTATGGCATGCATTTATCACAAAAAAAAATTATTTTTGAGAAAACAATGGAATTTTACGCGTCGTTTTAGAAATCTTCGAAATGCCCCCTGCGCATTCCATATCAATGAAAATCCCCAATGTTTTTTATAAAAGTTTGGTTTATATATATAAATAAAATAGAGCATCGAATTTTATATATTTGAATTTAAAGGTAAAAAAAAATGAAAAATTTTGAATTTTTTTCAATTTTTCATTTTTTTTTTTTTTTTTTTTTTTTTTTTTTTTGTAAATTTCATCTTAAATATTATTCAAGAGTACATTATATGCATTATGGCATGCATTTATCACAAAAAAAATAACAAAAAAACTTTATTTTGGGGGTTTCCCAATTATATTTGGGGTATATAAAATTATATTTTAAAGGTCTTAGAAATATTCGAAATGCCCCCTGCACGTTCCATATCAATGAAAATCCCCAATATTTTTTTTTATAAAAGTTTGATTTATATGTATCAATAAAATCGAGCATTGAATTTTATATATTTGAATTTAAAGATTAAAAAAAAAAAAAAAAAAAAAAAAACAATTGAAATTTTTTAAAATTTTTTCGAAAAAAAATTTCAAAATTTTTAATTTTTTTTTTTACCTTTAAATTAAAACATATAAAAATCGATGCTCTATTTTATTTATATACATAAATCAAACTTTTATAAAAAATATTGGGGATTTTCATTGATATGGAACGCGCAGGGGGCATTTCGAAGATTTCTGAGACGACGCGTAAAATTCCATTTTTTTCTAAAAAATAAATTTTTTTGTGATAAATGCATGCCATAATGCATATAATGTACCCTTGAATAATATTTAGGTGAAATTTACAAAAAATAAAAAAAAATATTTTAAAGGATTTTAAGGTCCCTTGTCCCCTTAATTCACGAATATTTTCTTTCATAACATTAAAACGTGACCATTCTATATTATAAAGAAAAATCATGTGAGTAGCTCTGACATCATATTGACAACACCTGACCAATAACTTTCGCTTTTACTGCAAAATTTTAACTTCTTAAAACTGCACAATTCTTATTTTTACACAGTTTAATAGGGGAAAAGAATTCTTTTAAATGCAATTTGTTTGGAAACTATATCTCGGTTTATTGATTTTGTATAGTTTGAAAGAAAACATTTCAAGCATGAATTTATTTTAAATCTATCTCTATCGCGTGCAGTCCGATTAAGAAAGATTAACCCGTTTTCACTTTAAAAAATATAAATATTTCAGAATTTGTTTCCGGCTAACAATCTGTAACAAAATTAAATTTTCATCAATAAATAAATAAAATAAAATAAATAAAACACGAATTTAACAGATATGTAATCGAAGTACGCGCTTAAACCAATGAAATTATCAGAATAAAGGCTGCTGTAAGTAGCGAAATGTTTGTGATTTCTTCGGCTATTATCTCCTGACATGCGGCTAATATGAAAGTATTGATTTTAATGAATTTCAAAACTCTATTTGGATACATAATTGATATGTTTCATATAAAAATGCTTTTTCATGTTGTTAGTGAGCAATCTAAAAAATATATTAAATGTAAAAAATCTATTAGAGTTTTTAATTTTAAAAAAAAAATGGTTTTCACTTATATTCTGTAATCCGGGAACCCCGGCTTGGCTTCCCTAGTACAAGGTAAAAATTACCTGAAATCCTCCCATCTAAGTTGCATTTTCGTCAAATCAAGGAGTGTTCTGGCAACTGTTCGTTTCAACAACCTTTCCGCTTCAGAAACGAAAATTTTTTTATATGCTCTTTTCTCTGAAATCGTGGAAAATTCAGATCAAAATTTCCTGAAATCCTGTAGTTAAAAGTTGGAAATTTCCTCAATTAACAGAAAATTTTCTTCAAATCACGAGAATGTTCCAGCAACTGTGTTGCAAGTACATTTACGTTATTTGACGAAAGTTATTTTAGAGTATAGCTTAAATATAAGGATTTAATGGAGACATTTTTAAAAATAAGATATAAAAAACAGGAATATATTGAAATTAATTTTTAAGCAGGAAATTTGAAAATCCTAAAAATGTTTCTTGTAAACATATTAAGATATGCACTAAGGCGCATTGTCAAAAAAGTTTTAGACATTTGAAATTGCAGGAAAAAACATAAAAAAAAAACAGATGAATAAGTGTAACTCCTTGTAAAAATACAATCCTCTTCGGTAAATTATCACTTAGCGCATTATTTAGAGTTTTAAACATCAACATATAATGTTATTCTTCATTTTGAATGCTAAATTCGTTAACATTTCCATTAAATTAAAAAGAAATATTGAATTTCTGTACTTTACTTCTTTAAGGGGTCTCAGGACTCTTAAAATTGGAAAAAATGAAAAAAAAGAGACCATTTTCAACATTTAATATCTTAAAATGTATTTGATTTTAAGACACAATTTTAATTGGAATAAAATATATAAGTATGTTCTTTCATTTCATGTATTTAAAAAATTATAAGATGCATAATTAGCATTTACAGGGGGCCCCAAACTGTTTTACCTTTGACGAGCAAAAAATTGGCATAACAGCTTACGCGCACGATTACAAAATAAGTATTACAACTAGAATGAAAATTTTGGTGCCTACTTATATTTCAGATTGTAATGATTACCCTGAACCTAAATAAATTTGTATCTAAAGCTTTTTTATATTTTTAATACAAAATTGTGTTTAGCTAAAGCAAAATTAAGAAAACTTCAACAGTATAATCCCCTAAAAAAATATTGTTTTGAACAATAAAAAGGAAATTTTAGGTTCAGTTTATACAGACTAACATGAAACATATGTTTTGAAAATTTCATGAAAAAATATTCATAAATTTTTTAGATATCGTGCGCGTTATGCCCAAAAAGGTTATTTGGAGAAAAATGGCTTCAAAGTTTCCTAAACGACGCTTCAGCTATTGAACGTGTATAAATGCAAAAGACATAACTTCAGTTCTAATAGGAATTTCAAGGAAACAATTATATCAAAATGTTCAGAAAAGATAGGAGTTTAACATCTAAAAAAATTAAAATTTTGAAAATTTTAAAGCTTCGAGACCCCTTAAGCTAAAAGTAAATTGTGCAGTCAAAAATGGTTAAAAATTGTTTAATATTTATTATTACATACTCAATTTTGATATCATTATGTTTAAAATGTTCGTGTCTTTATTTCATTTCCAATCAATTTACTGATTCCCTGCCGTTCATTCTCTATCGGAGAAAAGTGTATGAGAGGAAAAGGTCAAAGTAAAATGCTGTTTTGTTGTATTTATACAGGTAATTGGAAGCAGTAGAGGAAGCTGTATACCAGACAGTAGAAAGTCTCATCATCAGCAGAATTCATCAGCAGCTTTAAATACTGTTGACATCCCTTTCGTTAAGTGTTGCTAAATATAAAACAATAAACAGAAACGCTATATTCAAAAATAGTGGTTACTTCTGTACACAATATGGCATACTTTAGAACTGATTAAAAGAAAATATAAGAACGACTTTAGTACAAAAATATTTTAAAATAATTTTGTTTAAAACTTTGAAGGAAAAACATTTACATACAAAATAAAGAATCAGGATTTTGTGATAAAAGAGTGGTTCAGTTTTTTGGTTGTTATACATTTACTAAAAACATTACACATGAAATGAATTTATGACTGTTCAATTTCAAAAAATGAAACAGCAAGTGCAATCCATATGCAATAATTATTTCAAAATATGGTTATAAAAAAATTCATTGTTTTAAGTTTCGTAGACAATTTATTTTTAACTAACTTGATCCTTTCGTCTCACTTCCAAAAAAAAAAAAAAAAATAGTTACGCGACATCGAAATTGCTGTTCATATCATTGCTGTCATTTAAATAAAAATTTTATTATTTAATGATTAATGAAACACATTAACTTTGGTCTTTAGCTTATTGTAATATGTGATTATTTGAAAAAAAATTGTGTTTAAACCTAAAACACAAATATTGCATGAATGTGAAGGGTAAATATAAGGTACTTTACAAAGGATTCCCTAATTTTTGAATTCAATAATTCATTAACTATGATAACTATGTAAATGAAATTAGGGATATGCTTATCAAGTATTTCATAAATTCTGTATACATTAATTTTTAAAAAGTTCATATGATTTGTAAATAAATGGCACTGGGTCATTCAAACTGTGAGAATATTTAAATTAACGTGTAAAACGGCATTAAAGAAATCTCAGATTTTAATTTTCATTCAGCTTAGCAATAGAACCGTGTAAAAAAGATTTGTATTTTAACTTTTTCAAGTTAATTTGAACAATTTGCTATTTGAGGCAGCGTAGCGCCATCTGCTGACAAAAATTTTAACTACTTTTTAAATTACTTCATACAACATTCATGAGTTACTTTATAAATATGTTGCTTATTTCACTTTTATATTTACTATAGTATTGACTACTTGAATTTTAAATTTAGGTAGTCCTTTATGAAACATCCTGTATCTATGATTATGAGTAATACAGAGTGCACAGGGGGCCCTTACATTTAAATACCTCTACTAAATAAAAATAATATTCTTTAAGCTATAGCTTTTAAATTATTTAAATTATATCCAATTTTATTTTTGTTTTTCTTGAAAAATGTTTTAAATGTATTTAAATTTCTCTGGTAAAATTTATATTGAATATCTTTTTATTTTTTCGTTTGGGAATTTTTTTTTCAGAAACCATAATACTTAATTTAAAAAATAATAATAAAGGATTGATAAACATTCTTTACTTATGCAAACTCATCGATTTAAATCTAATTGCAGAAACTTGCGATTAGATAACGCGAAGATTGCCGTCTGAAAGTAGTGATACTCTAAAATAAGCAAAGCTACACACTCTGTAATAGTTAATTCTAGTACAAAGATATAAAACTCCACTATAAATAACTAAAGTGGAGGAACTATAGTGGATATATAAAGATATCCACTATAAAGAACATCAAAATAATCTCCACAAATCATAAAGCTATTAGATATCATTAGTCTTAGAATCTCAGATATCTTTGTAAAAAAATAATCTTCTTTTCAACACTATATATTTGCCCCGGATGTTCGAAGAATAAAAATTATATTTATGCAGCTAGTAAAAATCGATCTACCGTGCTAATCAGGAATTGAGAAATCTCTAGTTTACAATTTGACATGCATCCAGAGAAAAAAAAATATGTAAAAAAGCTTATAAACAGCGTCACATGCAAAAAATGGAAATAGAAAGAAAACCTACAGCAACTAAACATATGTTGCAGCTTTGGAGAAATTTACCAAGTATACGACTGAACATATTTGGAACGAACTTGGATGTTGCTTTGACACTGCACGTATAACTAAAGGAAGTCATATAAAATACTTTAAAAGGAATTGAGACATTTTCCACTTTGCATTAATGTATTATTAATTATTCTATGTTTTCAGCTTAAAAATATGGAATTTTGAAACAGTATCAATGCATTTTTATTAGTTTTTATTATATATATATAATGTTGTATTGTACTTATAAAGTGCTAATTATATATGCTAAAATGAATAGGGTAACTTGAGGTGAAATGCCGTTTTATAAAAGATGCCGAATCACGTAGTTTTCATATGCGCAGGCGCTGTACGGAAACCCTGCTCAGTTGTAAGGAAGAGGGTTCCCTGGTGATACTTCAATTTCCGTTTGCGGTCTTTAAAAAAAAAATTTAAGCTGTAGTTTTTTATTGCTATTTCGTCTTAACACTTCTGGTAAGTGTCAAAAATCTTTTACGTGATTTCTTCATTTGCCTATATAAGTCTTACTTTAAACACCAGAGAAATAAAGCTGAAATTTTTAGAGAGATCTGGTACCTGGCCTTTCTGCAAATCATAAATGGCGGTCGGTTCCCGCTTCTTCACGTCAGTGGGGTGTACCGGCGCCTTGTCCAATACTTTTGGGTGAGTAGACGAAAATTCTTGGAGGTACGATGCCGGTTATTTTCCGTTGCGGTCAAATGCCTATTTGTTTCTTCATTGTTTTAATTACTCATGGCTATTCACTAAATTGTCAAGGGTTTTAATCAGATAATTTAAATCAGTGATTAAATCGTGATTTTAATCAACTGATTAAAAAAATCCATTGATTAAAATCATAAATTTTCTAAATGTTTAAAATGGCATAAAGAAACATTAAAAGCTAATGTGAACATAATTTGAAAGGTTTCTATATGTATTCTGCCTTATAAATAATCATTATTGGCCTTATAAGTAATTGGTTAATAAATATTAATCTTAATCATTGTTAAAAATTTCATGTTAAATGCAGTTATAAATAATTTTAATAAATGTAAATATAGGTAGTATATAATATAATTTTAGATAACTAGGGTCTTCTGCCCCCTACTCCCCAACCTCCATCAAGACACCGCAGACTCTAAAAACACGCTAATTTGATCAGCTTTCAAAAGATAACGGATTAAACTCCTACCAAGATTCAGAAGATGAGGGTTTTTTTATTTTAATTAATGAGAATCAGTGTTCAGAGTGTCTAGCAGAGTGCAATAACACCTCTGAAAAATGTGATTGGATCAAATGCTTTCAGTGAAACTGTTGGTTTTATAAAAGTTGCTCAAAGTTGCTAAACAAATGTGCAGTCTATGGCAGATCTGAGTTATAGCTGAAAAGAACAAAGGGGCATATGAAAAATACCAACAAAAAAGCTGCACTCTAAAGCACTTTATCACAACACTTTATCGTATTTAAACTTATTATAATGTTTAATAAACGGTCAAGTGCGAGCATTACTCGCGGAAAGAGGGTTCCGTAGAATAAACATACGAATTTGTAATTGTATTATATATATTAAAAAAAAAAAAAAAGTTGCTAAAAGAATACTAAGACTTTGTAAAAAACTATACAACGTAGGGTTGGGTATAACTGTATATATTAGAAAAGTGTAAATGGGTATACCATGAAAGTTCAAAGAGATATAGAACCTAAATAATATCAAATATAGCTATTCGTATAACTCTTTTTTTAATATTATCCTAATCTGTTTATGATGAACTTAATTGGGTACTGACAATAAAAGCAGTGCATAGTTAAACTTCATTTGGCATTTCATGAAACTAAATTCAGCGTAGTAATAACCTTTATTTCTACAGTGTAGCTAAAACAAAACCTTTGTTCAAAGTTTAAATTTGGCATTGTGCTAAGCGCGCTTCGAATTGATGTCTCAAAGTTGCAACGCCGCTTGGTCTGTGCCGCGTTTTTCCAGATAGGTGTTTAATTAACTTTTAAAGTCACTCGAGGCGTATTGAGAGATACACTCAATGCAAACTATCTGAAATCCCACAGTATTTATGCGATTCATTCTAATTAAATCTTTTGAGGTCGATGCCCTTAAAAAACGGACACCTAATTTTAATTCCAAAACAGACAAACGGCACCAAGAATATTTAATTAAAATTTTTCTTTTATCATGTACGTGAAAATAAGCAAGTTCGCATTTTCTAATAAATTCGTTTATAAATTCTGGTGTCAGTTCATTATTTCATAAGTTTATAAATAGAATTACTCCGTGTCGGAAAGGATTAAGTGGTCGCAGGACTCTTAAAGCTTCAAAATTTAAGAAATTTAAATTTTTTTAGATGTTAAACTCCTATCTTTTCAGAATATTTTGATATAATTGTTTCCTTGAAATTCCCATTAGAACAGAAGTTTTGGCTTTTAGAATTACACCCGCTCTGTAGCTGAAGCGGAGTTTCCGAAACTTTAAAGTCATTATTTTCCAAATGGCGTTTTTTTGGGGGCATAGCGCGCAGGATACCTCAAAAAATTCTGGATATTTTTTCATGAAATTTTCAAAAAATATATTTCATGTTAGTCTGTATAAACTGAACCTAAAATTTCCTTTTTATTGTTCAAAAAAATATTTTTTAGGTGATTTTACTGTTGAAAATTTCAAAATTTTGTATTAGCTAAATGTGGCATTGTATTAAAAATATAAAAATGCTTTAAATACAAATTTATGTAAGTTCAGGGAAATTATTACAATCTGAAGTATAAGTAAGCACCAAAATTTTCATTCTAGTTGCAATATTTATTTTGTAATCCTGCGCGTAAACTTTTACACCAATTTTTTGTTCGACAAATGTCTAACAGTTTTGAGCCCCTATAAATACTAATTCTGTATCTTGCAAATTTTTAAATACATGAAACGAAATAACATACTTATATCTTTCATCGGAATTAAAATTGTGTTTTAAAATCATATACATTTTAAGACATTGGTTGAAAATGGTCTTTTTTTTCATTTTTTCCCCATTTTAGAGTCCCGAGACCCCTTAAATTAGTATGTTTTTAACAATTTGACGTTTATTGTTTTTATACTGTTACTGGACATTACATTACACATATATATCAGTAAAAGTTGTTAACTAGGCATAGAGTACACCGCCCCTGTCCTAATGTATGTCCAAACTGACCGTACCTTTATGGGTTAATATCTCGGCTAATTACCGATGATTTTTTTCGAAAATCATTATCAACAAAGCTTTTATTCTTCTGCAACGATAGGTATATTCGGCGATGCTCAACAATTTTTCTGAATTTACGTTAAATCGAAATTTGTGTATAACAGAAAAATGCTAATTTTTCAAAAACTATGTGATCTAGTGTAATCGCTATAATTTTCCAGCAAGATTTATATTAACGTCTACTGCCTCTAATTTTTTCATAATTTTAGTTTCAGTAGATTCGGAATTAGATGGGGGGGGGACATATTTTTGCATTACATTTTCAACAATATCTTTGAAAATATAATACCTAAAATTAAAAGGAATGTATTTTTGAGTTCAGCGTTACAAAAGCTTTCACAGGATACCCCACATGATATACAAAGAAAAGATTTTTTTCAAGTTGCATAATTAGTCCCTTTACTTTTTTACTAAACATATTTATGAATGTTTATTAATCTGAAAATATGTGGGTCAATGGTCTTTATTACTTCCCCGAATTTGAACTTTCCACGTTCCATAGTTTACGAGTAAAATGGCTGTGACAGACAGACAGACGGACAGACACAGGAGTGATCTTATAATGGTTCCGTTTTTACTTTTTAAGTACGGAACCCTAAAAATAGACATACTTAAGAGCCATAATTCTTTTAAATATTAAGTAGAACATAACTTTTTTTTCAAATATTAGTTTGTCCTTTTATTAAATTGCCAACTTTTGTTACATTCTTATTTTTGTAATTTCCAAATATTAAGCAAGTTAACAACTTTAGTATGTCTAAAATATTAAAGTTACCTTTATTCTTCCCATTATGTTTTAAACTGCTTCACAAAAATTATTGTTTACATTGAAACTCCACAAGGCATCTTACCCCTAGATAGTTGTCCATCTTATCCATAGGTATGGGTAAGATGCCGAAATGCAAGTGTTTATAAAAACAAAATTTTTGATGATTTATATAATATGCGTAAAATGAAATAAGGTTTTAAATGATACATAAGGGTGCAAACTTTAACAAGAAATCTATGAATAACAAAAAAAAAAAAAAAAAAACTAATTGGATGTGCCAATCCCAAAACCTTCTTCTATCTCATGTCAATATTTCATTATAATTAGTTTTATTAGTATTTTTATTAGAATTAAGCATAACTTCATACACTTTTCGATGGTACAATATTGAAAATTGCACAAAAATAGCTATTACAGCGCCCCCTTCCGGCGGAATTTTTCAAAATTCAGGATAGACCTTCTTGCCATGGCCAAAAACATACACAAAAAATTTGGTTCAATTCTATGCATAACTTCATACATTTTTCGATGGTACAATATTCAAAATGCACAAAAATCGCTATTACAGCGCCCCCTACTGGCGGAAGTTTTCCAAATTCAGGGAGGACCTTCTTGCCATGGCCAAAAACATACACAAAGAAATTTGGTTCAATTCTATGCATAACTTCATACATTTTTCGATGGTACAATATTCAAAATGCACAAAAATCGCACAAAAATAGCTATTACAGCGCCCCCCTGCCAGCGGATGTTTTCAAAATTAATGGAGGAACTGCTTGCCATAGCCAAAAACTTTAAAAAAAAATTTGGTTCAATTCTATGCATAACTTCATACAATTTTTGATGGTACAATGGCGACGCACGGACAGATTTTGTATAAACATGTTTTTTGTGATCTCTGACACCTAAAACGTGTAAATCGGTCGAAAACCAGAAGTTGAAAAAAATTTCTATTACAATACTTTCTTCTGTTGAAGATAGAAGAAAGTAAAAACTTCAGGCGATTTTTAAAACAGTAAAGTCGAAAACTACAGCATCTTCACCCAATTTACCCCAAGTTTACGATGAATGAATAAGCATAATATATAGCATTATTATTTTATATCACCTTTATCTGTAATTATAAAAAATATTTTGAATCTTCTGTGGGTTGTTTTTTTCTATAAAGTAAATTACAAACTTCATTGTTACGTTTCAAAGCTTCGGTTAGCGGTAAAAAAAATAAAGATTAGAAGAAATAAATTAGTATAAAGTAATTTAATATTATTTAGTCCCAAAAAACAATTTAAGACAGATTTAAATAAATTTTATTTTTAAAGTAGAACAATGGCAATTACATATTTTTTAGAAAAAAATCATAAATAATGGTAAAGATTGTAATTGGAAATTTTGAAATTACATTTCTTTAAAACACCAAAAGAGGGTTAAAAAACACATTTCATGAAAGTTTCTCAAGCTTTTCTACGATTATAAGAAATTAAATATGGAAGTGACACACGTTTTCAGACCGTTCCATACAAAATTTAAACTATTTCCTTAAGCTATAGCTTTTATTTTATTTTAATTATATTTCTTTTTATATTATTTTTCTCTTGTAATAAAGTTGTTTACAATGCATTCAAATTTCTCTGATAAAATTTACATTGAATGTTTTTTTTAATTTCTCATTCAGGATATTACTTTTTCAGAAGCCATAATAACTTAGTTTAAAAACAAATAAATGCATGAGAAAAATTGTTTACTTATGTAAGCTCATCGGTTTAAATACAAATTTAATTGAAAAATAGGTTTTAGAGAAATTTTCCTTATATTACTGCATGAATTTCCTTCTATTCAGAAATCCTGTAAGCCATACACTTATGAACTATTTTCAAATTTTTAAATATACATATATATATATATTCCTTCTGCAATCTTTGACTAATATCAGTTTCATAAATTACTATTCAGTATGATTGTAAACCTGATATTCAAGTTCTATTTCGAGTTATTCATACGGGAAAAAAATTAAATGCAGCTGAATTTGCAAAATACATGCCTATTTAAATAGAATGCAAATAATAACTGTTTTGCAAATAAAGCGGTTGACATTCAGCTTCATTTTATTTATAATTATCTAATTTGTATTTTTGAATTATCATTATTTTCAACTTTAAACATTTTTGCATTCAATATATTGTTGAAAAGATCTAAAGTTTAATATCAAGTTGAAACGAATCACTGTTTTAACTACTTCATTTTACGCTGCTTTCATGGTCAGTAATTGTAATAATCACAATTTTTCATTTATCATTATTAAAACGGCCACATTGCATAATCCTGGTTCGTTTCAGAATATTACTATGAGGCACGGAAATGGTTTATAGATAATAAATCAAATACGGTTAAAGTAATACATGTAACGATTTTCTATATCTTACGCTTACGTTACATTTTGTACAGTTAAAAATTGTTTTAGCATAAAATTTATACAAGATTAAAAATTATTGTAAAATAATCAGAAGCGTTTTTGTCGAATTAATATGTGTTAACAGAACTTATAAATTTTCCTCCATTATTCCTGCATTGTAAATAATTTATGTAACATTACTCCAAAAAATTGGTGGCAGCCTTGCTGGCACCATTTTATGGAATAATTTAACCGATATAACTGGTGTTACGCTACACGAATGTGTAATATTACACAAGTTATATCCGTTTAAATTACACCATTATATAAGTTAAATTACTCCATTAAATTGGAGGCAGCATGCTGCCACTAATTTTTTGGAGTAACGCTACATACATTTTTTTACAGTGTGTGTTCATAACTCGGAATAATAGTAATATTAAATGTGTTAAATCCCATACATTCTCAAGTTCATAGTAGCATACATTGTAGCTGACACTTTGATGGTTACAGAATTATATATATATATATATATATATATAAATTAATTTTTTAAAGGTTGTATTGATTTTTCCATTTCATGGCATTTAATATTATTCTGTTTTCATCTTGCATCTATTCTTTTGGTCATGTAGTCGTTTGGGTACAGGGGGAAAGGGGGCCGTTGGGGTTCAGCTTATAGCTTTTTTTCTCCACAGAAAATGACTATTTTTGCTTATATATTTGAATTCTCTACCCTTGATAACGTAATTCAATATATAAGCTTTTCAATTATTTTTATCGGTATCATATTTTTCTTTTTGTCTCCCATATTAATACTCGTAAGATAGTACTTTTGGTATCCATGTTATGAGTGTTGTGGGGTACTGTATTTGTTAATGTCATTTCATTCAGAATATCACAGTTTTTGTTGGTGGTCGGTAATGTTTATTTATGGTTATATATATATATATATAACCATTAATATATATATATATATATGTATGTATGTATGTATATATATATATCCAAAAACTATACTAAAACATACAAAACCACCGAACTGATCCAAAATGAAAGTAAATAAACTGAACAAAATGACAACAACATAGGTAACTTTAAACCGACATCCCGCAACACAATGCCATCAAACTTTAAACAATATGAAACAACTTAAACCAGTGGAGATAGGTGGCATTGCTTGTGACATGCTCAGCGGGGGTTGAATTAGTTAACTGTATATATATACAGGGTGATTTTGAAAAAAAGTTTACAAAATGACATGGCAAATCAGGCATACGACAACTATGAAAAATCACATAGGAATATAGGGTCGCAAACCACTTATTTATTCACAAATACAGGGTGTTTCATCAATTTGAGTTGACGGTAATAACTTTCAGAAAACTGAAGTACATTATAATAAAACTTTTAACAGATATTCTCATCTTTGTTGTAAATGTGATAACACCAAAAACAGTGGTAAAAGTTTGCATTATACGTGCCAGCAGTATGCATTTGACGCCCCACATTTTGGATTGTGATTTATCAATTTATACGGTATCATCGATTGCTGAAGTAACACGTTTTTCCAGATCTTTTCGTGATGTTATCACATTTCACACAAAACAAGGTACCTATCATTGCATTTTCATCATTTTTCTCAAAATTATTAGCGTCAACCCAAGTTCAGTTAGGATGAAACACCCTGTATTTGTGACTAAATAATTGGTATGCGACCCTATTATTCCTATGGGATTTTTATCCTTGCTGTAGGCCTGATTTGCCATGTCATTTTGTAAACTTTTTTTAAATCCCCCTGTATATATGTCGTAGGCTATTTGAGATACCCGGCTCTTTGCAAAGAACCTAGGCTGTTTGCAAAAAGTCAGGCTAATCGGAGAGCCTGTCTTTTATTTCAATCAGCTTGATATTTTTCAGATAGATTGCAAAAGGTCTGTGCAGTTTTAGGCTAATTGTAAAATGAACATTTATTTCTGAATTAACCTGATATTATTTAGGCTTATTGCATTAAGCCTATCTAGTTTTAGGTAAATTAGAAATTGACCAACTGTTAGTCCAAACAGACTAGTTTCAACCAAGCTTATTGCAATAAGTCCAAGGTAGTGAATGTTTATGCATAAATTTAGTATAAAAAGTAGGATCAGGAACTCAAAATGCTTATAAAAAATTAATAAAAAATATGGAGCGATGTGCAAAATATACTTTTTTAAAATATACTTTTTCAAAATATTCTTTTTATGAATTTAATATAAGAAAATACACATATTGTAGACTAATTTAGAAGTCTGGCTTCTAAATTAGTCTTCCTTTTCTATATATTTCAATAAGCCCGGCAAATTGAAATATTATCTCACTTTTTCCAATCATCCTAATAATTTTTTAGGATGAACTTTTGAATTAGATTTCAACTGCTTAAAAGTGCCCAAAACATTTTTTTATTAAGTAAATATTATTTTTAAACATTAATTATAATGTAATGTTTCATATAAATAAGTTTATAATTTGAAAACAATAATGCAAGAATTGATTAATTATATTAAACAAAATGAGACTAACACATTTTCTTAAAGTTATCAGCAATTTGTAGATATCAATTCCAGATTTCTTTCATTTATTTCTACATGGTGAACTCTTACGACATCTCGATGAACACAATTGATTTGCCTTCTCACACACACACTTTTTGTTTGACACTGAAACTTTGATACCGAGTACATTACAGGTGTTATATCCCTGACCTCCAAACTGCGATTCATAGGCTTATTCCTCTTTTCTGACACATTCCTAAATTCATTTTTGCTCGTAAATAGATGAGATTGGCAGCTGCTCTTATTCAGAAAATATCAAATTGAATAGTTTTCTATTTTTCGATAAGATCATACGATCTTTCAAATGATACTATCAAATTTGGCGTTTTGAACGAAATTAACGGGGCGCGATAGCCAGATAAAATTCATCATGAGACAACAATAGCTTATAACTAAAGAGTAATTCATTTATCGAGAAATGAAAAATATTCGATTCCAAATCATTTCAATAAGCATGTCTGCAAATGTCATGCTTTTATGTTTTAAAAGTGAGTTCGTTAATGTGCAAGAAAAAAAATTGTAGAAAAATATTTTTGTGAGACACTTAATGTTTTTTTTTATTATTATTATTAGCCCGCGATACGGTATGCTATTTCTTTCTCTCAGCTTATTTTGTGTCGTCTCCAAAAAATAACGTTACCTTACAGAAGCCAGCCGTAAAACAAAGCATTACGATTAAAAACACTATAGCAATTTTTTTAACTTCTAAGCATCGCACATTTTGAATTTTCATACCGTCGTGTTGGAAAAAAAAGTACTTTTAAATGCAATTTGTTTGAAAACTGCATCGCCATTTATTTTTGAAATATTAATATTTTTGTAGTTTTTGGAGCCATTTTCTTAATATTGGCAACGGAAGTACTCCATTTCTGTAGATAGTAGGGGAGACCGGGGGAATGGCGACACCTTAAAAGAATTTAAATTTTTTCACCTCAAAAAAATGTTTTTTTTTTTTTTTTATAGTAAAAATTCTGAAGCTGAATCATGATCTTTAGTATCTGTATAAATTTAACCATAATCATAACTGTAAAGTAAGCACACATAAAAAAATATTTTTTAAACTTCTGTACAGTGGCGGGATTACCCAGAATACTGGGGTAATTCCGCCACTGTATCGGGGTAATAACAGCATTCTCTAATGACCTAGTAAATACATAAAATGGATATTAGGAAACACATAACGTACTGAAAATATTTAGAAAGCAATAATTTATCAAAATAATGAATAATTACAATGTTCCTTAAGCTATATTTATTAATATGCTAAGCTTACAATTTAACTCAAATTGGAAAAGTCATCCTTTGCCATGGTGGCGGCATTACCCCGAGACGACAATACAGCGGAAATCCCCCAGAAAAGCCGAAAGAAGAACCGGACTTGTTCAACATGTCGCATCAAATGTCGGCGAATGCATGTAGATTACGGGTAATATTATCTTAAGTGCCTAATGTTGCAATAAAAGGTGTTTACCTCTACTCATTTGAAGCTCCAAAATAAGAAGCAACTACATGAAAACTAAATTTTTCACAAGAATAAGCGAACGACGTACAACAAATCATTCTCACTCTAGACACTGTTTCTATTGTTGACCGCTATAGTGCAGGCGCATTCACTATCTCAAACTACCATTAGTTTTTAAACTAGGCAGGGTGGCGTCATAACAGCGAGTGGCGCCATTCCCCCGGTCTCCCCTAAAGGAAAAATAGTTGTAAAATATTAATTATATATTTTTGTTGCCATTTTTTCTTAACAATCCAAAGAAAATGTAATTAAAATACGTGTTGTTTTGAGAAAATATAAACGAATGATTTCTGTTAAAACATGGAGCTATTATAAACTATGTTTAATTTTCAGTGTCTATATTAATATTACAAACAAATGAAGGCCTATGAATCATTAGACAGCCGTTTTTTTGGGGGGGGGGTGGAGGGGGGGTTGTCGAATTTCTTTAATGACGGCATCTTTTTGCTGCACTTGTGTATTATTTCACGATATTGACTTTCTACGCATACTTTACTGTAAATGTTTAAGAGTGGATCGTAAATATGGAATTCTTAAGTGGATGCGAATGACGTCCTTTTGCATAAAATAAAAGCGTGTGCTGTAAGTCTTAAAATTGAAATGTTTTGTACTATTTATATATACATATACTTTTTTTCATCAGGGCGACACTAAATTCTGAAAAAGAAGAATTCCTGTTTTCTAGTTATTATTATTTTTTTGTATATTTGACTAATTTATTGGCGTTATGTTTGAAATCTGTAATAATGTTTGTTATTTCAGCATTAATTATGAATTCGATATACCTTTAATAAAGACACTTCTAAAAGCTTTCACTTTACTTCATAAAACTTTCGGTTTACGAGCGTACCATTCTAAGAGAATTCATTGATATGTTTGGTCGCGGTGAGAGGCAAAATATAGTACACTTAAAATACACTGGTCTGCAAAACTTAAGCAACAAGCATAAAATGCTAATTTTCAAACATGTGAGTACTCAAAAGTAAATGATACAAACATCAGGTGTAGCAAATAGTTTTTATATTTAGAACACACCTAGTTGATCTGACATCTCCTTCATGTCACGCATGGCCACAAGTGTCACAGTCACTACGGCGAAACAAAATTTGTGATCTTTCATTCGTCTCATTATTACTCTAAAATGATCGTCATATGGTGACTCCACTGAGAAGTCACTGTGACTGTTGCTTTGTGATGAGTCACCAAGTGACATTACAACGAGATCACCTTGTGATTCTCATATGACTGTCATTTGAAGACTCAATTTTGAAGTCATCGTGAGCATTGCATTGTGCTGAGTCTCCAAATAATGTCACAATGAAGTCACATGGTGACTTTCAGGTGACCGAGACTTTACTGTGAAGTCACCATTGCGCTGCTTTGTGAAAAGTCACCAGATGATTTAATTTTCCATAGCTTGGGAACTCGTCACAAAACAGCTATCGTGATGATTTTACGATGGAGTCTCCAAATGACGTTCACATGGGGGTCACAAGGTGACTTCATTGTAAAGTCACCTGGCGACTCGTCACAAAGCAGCAGTCAGGGTGACTTCTCGGTGGAGTGATAAAATGAGATTAAGAATGAGACGAATGAAAGATATCACATTTCAGTTCATTGTAGTGACTGTGACACTTGCGACCATTTGTGAGGTCATGGAGACTTCCTATTGGCTGGCTATGCTCTTAGGATAACACCGATTTTTTACACTTGCTGTTTATAGAATTTTCTTTTGAATACTCAAGTGTTTAGAAATTAACGTTTTGTGCTCGTTGCTTAAGTTTTGCACACTAGTGTAAAAATAAACAGTTGACAAATCTCATGCACTCAGTCGCACTGTCAGTGTAGCTTTATTTTAAATTTCAAGTTTTACTAAATTATTTTAAGTGCACTACAGACTTAAATTAAAGTAATCACTAATCTCATTTACTAGGGAATATAAATCATATCTGCAATAGAGCAGTTTTCTTACATATTTGTTTTTGACTGTTTTCATTCAGCAACACATCTTCTCTATACAGACTATACTAAGATTCTACCTCATCTGCTGAATTTATTAATACAGCTATTATTCGTATATAATTTTTATAATTTTATTCATTCAGCAACTTATCTTCTTTACGTAATGTTAGGAAAACATTATAAATCTGCTTCATCTGGAGATTTCATTCATGCAGCTCATTTTGCATATATTTTCATAATTATTTTCATGCATCATGCCATTTCCTTATCATTCCCATTTTCCATTCATCCCCGCTGGTAAAAACTTAAAAATCTATCTCATCTGCAGATTTCATTGATACTTCTGCACGGAATGTTTGCAAAAAATATACTTTTAATATGAAAATGACATATTCACTGCATTTTAAGTTCCTGCTCCTATTTATTAATACTACAATTTATCCATAAACATTCACTACCTTGGGCTTATTGCAATAACCCTAGATGAAACTTTAGGCTATTTCGATAAACAGTTGTTTAATTTTTAATTATCCTAAAACAGTATAAGCTCTTGCAATATAATCAGACTGATTGGGAGTCAATTTGTTCATTTTCAAATCAGCTTAATGCTGCATAGGCTTTTAGCAATAAATCTAAAAAATATGAGGCTGATTGAGAAACAAATGACTATTTTCCTGATAGTCTAAAGTTATACAGACTCATTGCAATAACCATGAAAAATATCAGGTTTTTTGAAAAAATGCAGATGATTTTCCAATTAGCCTAGGTCTTTGCAAAGAGCCGTATTTCTGAATTAGCCTACGAACGACATATATATTTCATGTGTGTGTGTATTTTGAATGTATGTATATTTCAAAATCTCCATATTCCTATTGTTTTCTTCTAAAGACATAAAATTTCGAGCTCCTTAATAGTATTAATTTACTTGTAACTTTCGTGTAACTTTCATGCAAAACTGACAAATTAAAGTGCTATTTTCTAGATTTTAAAAATCGTTGTTCAAAATTTTATTAGTGGTTGATTTTCATCTTTTTTCTGCCAATTCTACCGTCTTTATCTCTACAGTATACATAATATTAAAAAGTTTTTCAGAAATACCGTTGCAAGCTCATTTTACCAAAAAGTTTTTTTTATTTATCAAGCGTAATTTTATAAATTTTTTAGAGCTCTAAGAATTTTTCTAAGATGTTTATAATTTATTTACAAATACCATTTTAAGTATAATACATTTATGTTAAAACTAAAACATAAATTTTAGTTTATTCATTTAATAATTAAATTTCAAAAGTTTGAAAGTTGCTTTCTATGAGTCTCAAGCATTTTCTTTTAAATATTAACAATATATTTTAAATGTTCTTAATCTAGGTCGGGTTATTTAAAATTATTGTATTTCTTTTTATGACATATTACTTTTTATGCATCATGTACATTTCATACGGCAAACTGAATTATAATCTCTATATTCTAAAGCAACTAACGCTGTCCCCGCCGCAGTAAATGAATTTTTTGTGATTTAGGGTCTTTCATCGCTAATATTAAGAAAACTACCGCACACAAAAATATGAAAATTGATAGTATTATAGTTAAATGTTTGATAAATACGCTGAAGTAGGCAGTTTTGAAATCAAAGAATTATTTTAAGATATATTTAATGTTAAAGTTGGTCAAAATCTTTCCATTAAAAAAGTTTTATAGGAGCAAAAACTATACATAGGAATTGAATAATTTTTTCTAAGGATATGCAGTAGAAGCTCCCGGTGTGTAGACTGCATTTATTTTTTTTTATTTGACTAATTTTTTTAGGGTTTATTTCAATCTTAAATTCAAATTTTCAGCATTTCGAAAGATATAAAGTTAATGAGGCACGTAATGAAATGAGGCACGTAAAAGATCACTCGCGTGTCTAACTGCCCGTCTGTTACAGCCGTTTCTCTCGAAAACTATGGAACGCAGAAAAGTCAAACTTGCCAGAGTTGTATTCACCCACATGTTTACAGATTAATAACGCTTCACAAATATTTTTAGGAAAAATTTAGGAGGACGAATTAAGTTACTTGAAGAAAAAATTGTGTATCTTTTGTAATATCGTTCAAAAAATCTCGAAACACCGAACTCAAAAATATATTTGTTTAAATTTTAGGTATTATATTTTCAGAGATATCGTCGAAAATTCACTGTCAAAATATGCCCCCCCCCCCCTCTCCTATTTCCGAATCTAATGAAACTGAAATTATGAAAAAATTACGGGTAGTAGGAGTTTATTTAAACGTTGCAGTAAAACTACAGTGATTATCCTAGATGACATAGTTTTTGAGAAAATCGCATTTTCCGTCACACATACTTCACTTTGCGGCATTCAGCGGGGTAGTTGTGGGGGGGGGGGGATGCTCGAAGTACCTATCGACGGAATTATATAAGGATTACTGATAATGGTTTTCGAAAAAAATTGTCGGTAATTACCCGAGATATTAATTAAAACATATCTAGAAAACAGCGGCACAGACCAAGGCGGTGTTGCATATTTGCGACATCCTTTCGAAGCGCGCTTGGCACAATGCTAAGTTTAAACTTTGTCCAAGGTTGCGCGGAACCCTTTGTGTGCGAGTAAAGCTCTCACTTTACCGATTATTATACAGATGAGAAAAAGAACATAAACTATCACAATGTTTTATTACACACCTATTGTCAAGCTTTCTATCTCTGATTCCTGCCTTTCATCAAACATTATTAATGTGAGTTGATAGGTAATTTTAAAATAACATTTCTAAATTATTTTATTTTCTAGTTTGATTAATAATATTTAAAAATTATACATGAAGCTGTTTTTATAATTTTTGAGTTCTTAATGAAACTAAAATATGATTAAATAAAAATTTTATAGCATTTTTTTAAAACTATTTTTATTTCGGAACTCGACTACTGTAGTCCGAGTGTGTTTTATAACCAATAAACTTCTTTGCCGTGGGAGGTTTGTAATTTCATTAGTCTCAAAATAAGAAAGATATGATAACATTTAAATTAAAAAAATTTTTAATTACATGCTGTTCTCAAAGATAAGTCATATTTTGCAGAGAAAATTATCCTGAGAATTTAACACTAAAAACACTCAAGTAATTTAAGAATATAAAATTAATTTACAGAAATCAATTTTATTAATTACAATATTTCCGTTACACCGGAATATTTGATGTGTTGTTCCAATACTAAGTTAATTAAATAGATTTTGCCATCACTATAGTAAGTTCATTAATTAAGCATAATATTTTTCCTTTTTTTTCTCGTGATTTTATTTTTCTTATGCATTTTTATTTTTTAATAGAATGCTTAGTAAGTTTTGCTCTTTTTCTAAAATAAGATTGAATGGAGCGGATTCTTTTTATAAATTTTGATTCTGAGCGCGAACGTAAATAATTTTCGGTGAATTTGAATTTAAATCAGTTTATTTCTTTTCTGAGTTTACAAAGCACTGCCTTATAATAATAATAATAGTTGTAATTTAAAATATAGGATGTTTTTTAAACCACCAATTGATAAATTAACATTACAGTAAAAGCTTGATTTATTTATACGAATTTCTATTTCTTTCTCTTCTTTTCGCTTTAATAACTTTTCTTTTAACATTGTAGCTCAGATCTTATTCAAAAAATATTAAAAAATATATATAGAAAATATAGAATAGATAATACGTTTTTCCGGTGTTTTTAGCTGACATTCAAGAGTATTTAAGCGAGTTTAAACAAAATCTCTAAAAATTTTATTCTGAATACACGATTGCTCTGAAATATGACGGTAAGTGCATTAATGTTTTCCCCATGAGTATAAAGAAAGTAGGAATAGCAACTAATGCAAATGAATGTTTCACTGCATTGTCTGCATCCAATAATTTCATATGTATGCCTGAAAATGTTTGCTTTTTGCGAACATTTTATATTTTTCTTTAAACATTTGCTTATTACAAGAAAGTTTTCGCATCATAAATATATAGATAATACTTTATCTGGTACATCCTTTCCATCTTTTAAAGCAATGGAAGAATTAGCTTTTAACTACAAATTCGGTAATTTTTAATAAGAAATAGAGAAAGTTGTTTTGTTCATGAGGCATTAAAAAAATATATATACTGAACTAATTTTACTTTCCATAAATCTTGGCGTTGAACAATATAACGTTTCTTAATTATTCCAATGAAATCTTTATAATCAACAAAATTATATCTATTTTTTATTTTTTCAAATAGAGAAATACCTTTTTAAAATAAAAGTATTAACTGTCTTATTTAAAAAATTTTAATGCATTTTTCGCTTATATAGTTAATACTACTTCTAATAGAATGTATTTGCTACTTACTATGTAAAAAAAATAATATTAGTATATTACTATAATTATTTTTTTTACTAAAGTATTTGTAAAGGGAAAGACAGACTGCAGAACATAAATACACTCATCTCCATAAGCTAAGGATGATTCAGAATCACGCGTAAATCGAACTCTAAAGCAAAATTTTCACCTGTAGAGTTATCATACACATCTTCAAGACTAATATGCAAATTACAGAAAGCCACCACATGGCGTCGATAGTGTGTCACAATGACGAGAGTGTAAAAGAGGCGTATATAAGGAATGGTGGCAAAGAACTAAAATTCTTAACAAGCATTCTGTAAGCCGCTAAGTGCCATAAGCAAATAGTTATGACACAGAGGACGCATGTGGATGATGTTTTACGAGGTAGATTTATAGGGAGTCTGGAATGTAGGCGTACTCAGATGGAAGTATCTGAGGAACTTGGAATTGCCCAAAGTGTCATTTCTAGACTTTGGCAACGATTCCAAGATGATGGAAATGTCAGTAGACGTTACAGTACAGGTCGCCTCCGAGTTACAACGCCAAATAAAGACCGGTATTTGGAAGTAATTACCGAAAGAAGCAGACGGAGCACAGCATCAGATTTGTTTCGTCATCTATCTTCACCCAATGGTGCGACTGTTTGAAGGCAAACCGTGTACAGAAGTTTGGTAAATATTGGTCTATATGCTCTTAGGCCTGTCAGATGTGTTCCGCTCACAGCAACTCACTGTTGTCTGCGGTTAGCCTGATGTAGAGAACAATGTGGTCATCCTCACAGTGGGCTTGTGTGATGTTTTCCGACGAGTCGAGGTTTAGCTTGCAATCTGATTCACGTCGGATTTTCATATGGAGAACGCCAGGAACCCGTTACCATCAAGACAACATCATTGAACGACACCGTTACGGTGGTTCAGTATTGCTCTTTTGGGGTGGAATTATACTGGGCTCCAGAACAGATCTGCATGTTCAAATCGGTACCATGACAGACCAAAATTATCGGGACATCATGCTGAAACAACATGTACGTTTGTTTAGGGGTGCCATGGGTGCAGAATTTGTGTTTATGGATGACAACGCCCGTTCTCAACGATCAAACGTCGTAAACGAATGCCTTCAATCTGAGGCTATCACCCGTATGGAATGGCCAGCATTCTGACCTGACTTGAATGCGATAGATTATGTGTGGGACATACTTGTCCGACGAGTTGCAGCCCGTCAACCACCTCCTACATGTGTACCTGAACTTCGGAGAGCATTGCTTGCTGAGTGGAGTAATTTTCCCCAAGATCAGCTCGATAATTTGATACTCAGCATGCCTATGCGTTGTACGGACTGTATTTCATCATCTGAGAGATATATTATACAATGTATTAACCATCATGCCAACCATGTAAGCCAACTGTTAAGTTTTTGCAAGGGGGATACTTTTTGTAATTGCTCCAGGGAGCAACAATTATAGTTTTTATGAATGGTATCATACATACACCATCGCTTTTGTTCTTTATCTATTGTTTAATAAATAGGCTTGATGAATAAGTCACGTTTGTTTTGTTTCCGAAACTTTATTTGCCACAGCTGGCATTATCCTTAATTTATGGACATGAGTGTATTATTGCTTAGTACTAATTGTTATTATTATAATTTTAAAGGCTATTACTGAAAGTAAACACTTCTTTACATGTTTAAAATTCAAGCTCAATTTTTTTGTGTATGTCAAAAGTAAAACCAGAAATTTACTATATTTTAAAGAAATATTTAAGAAAGGAATATCGTTGTCTCCAAGAAAATATTCCGTAAAATGGTACATTAACGTTTAAAATTATGCACGTAAAAGTGTTAAAGCCACGCTAGGACTGGACATAGAACTGAGATTCTATATTCAGCGCTAGAAGGGCCTAGTCGGGCACCCTCCAAAATTTTATGCAGTTTTCTCCACAAATAAAGTGGCCGAATTCCGCTATAAATTATCCTCTTAAAATATTCGTTCTTCGTGTAGGTAGCTTAGCCCCTTTCAGCAAAATCACAACTGTTGCTCGCCAAGACTTTTTCGTGTCAAAGCGTAAAATGGCGGGCTCTCGTCAGCCGACTAAATGTAATCAAAATGTTTTACTGTTATCGTGTTTTTACAGTTTCTAATTTGAACTAAATATTACAATTTCATCCAAATCAGTAATATAATGTCTATTATCAAAACGGATGAGTCTCAAAATGAATCATGTTGTTTTCTTTTATAAAATATGTATACTTCTTTTATACACGATTTTTCATTATTAAAACTTACCGGTAAAGGTTAATGAGCGGTTTATCTAAAGTCAACAAACCAATAAATCAAAAGCACAAAAAAATTTGCTGCTGTTAAATACCAATAGTACAAGAAATGCGGCATCACAACAGCTAGTAACCGAAGAAAATAAATATCCTTTTTTTATAAGTTGTTCAAAATAATCTTGTTTTATAAATATCTTTGCTATGAATACGCTATACTAAAATTGCGTGCTTTTGAAATGAACCGTTACTCATGGTTTAAATTATATAGCTGCAATAATATATAATTTGGCAGCAATTTACATTTTTAGAACTTAGGAATTTTCTCTCTTTGTTTCTTTTATGATGAACTCGTATAAATGCAAAGAAGTAAAAAAAAAAAAAAAAAAACTCCGCTATGGAAGGTTTGGTGAAGCAGAATAATAAAAAAGGATCAGATTTGGAGAAACATTCTATTTATTTTCTGATGTAGTAATATAATATTTAATCAGTATCTGTTTGTGCTGCATTGGTTGTTATACACTGTAAAAAAAATAATGCCAGTTTTCCGGTAGGAATCGGAAAAATAGTCGCCTTTATCGTACCGGAATAATTTCCAACCCAGCTCGGAATAAAATCCGTAAAATCGGGATAAAATCCGTAAAATACCGTTTTACTGACTATTTCCTTATTTTTACGGATTTTATTCCGAGCTGGGTCGGAAATTATTCCGGTACGATAAGGGCAACTATTTTTCCGATTCCTACCGGAAAACTGGCAGTATTTTTTTTACATTGTAACGCAAGTATTGAAGTATATCATTCTTGCGACATATCATATATTTACGAAAATTGATTTATTTTTTTATTATTATATTTTTTTAACTCGTCATATTTTGAAATTTGAATTTGAAAAATTAATCCAAATACAGCTATTTATCGAAAAAATTTGAAAATTAATTAAAATAATAATAAAAAGAAACAAGGAAAAATTGAAAACTGAAAAATAAGTTTACCAAAACGAGGGTCTGAATTTATGGATTTAATGTTATAATTTAAATCGTAGAAATGCAGTACAGAGTAATTTATTCTTATTTCATAAAACAAAAAATTATACAAATTTTTCTGATTTAGAAATTGAAATTACTGAATCTTAAGTAGAATTAATTAAATTTTCTTCATATGTTAAAAAATAAACTTTGCTTACAAAAAGTAGACTGGGAATTAACTATTTATGTATTGTTACATTTTATATTAATTTGCATAACATTATATATTATACTTAACGTACTGTGCCATAAATGTAAACATTTAGTTTAACCTTTAGTAAATTATAAAGAAGTTACATAGATTTTTTTTTCTTTTTTTACAATTTTAAATACGATATTTTATGAATGTGACATAAATTACATATATGAAAATATGACATAAATATTTAAAAGATATAAAGAAGTGATAAATAGCGGAACATAAATGTAAACCCATTTTAATAAATTATATAATGAATAATATAGTTAATAGTACAATATCTATTTTATTTCGTTTAAAGTAATATTTGTAAATAATTCACTAACATCATAACAAAATGACTATGCTTTTCAAGAACGTTAGACACATACATTACACTGTAAAAAAAATCCGACCAGTTTTCCTGTAGGAATCGGAAAAATAGTTGCCCTTATCGTACCGGAAAGTTTTCCGACCCAGCTCGGAATAAAATCCGTAAAAAAGGAAATAATCAATAAAACGGTATTTTACGGATTTTATTCCGATTTTACGGATTTTATTCTGAGCTGGGTCGGAAATTTTTCCGGTACGATAAGGGCAATTATTTTTCCGATTCCTACAGGAAAACTGGTTGTATTTTTTTTACAGTGTACAGCATCGCACAGAAAAGTATCACTATGTTATTGTGGCAACAAAATTTCAAAATATACTTGCTTTTAGGACTCTTTTATGTTTTCCAGACTTAACGAATGTTTAAGATAGAAAGCAAAAGGTTTTAACTGACAATGTTTAACTATTTCTTTTTCTAAAATTTTAATAATTTAATACTTTTGTATTATATCATGCACAATAAAAATTCTCCACCCATCTCTCTTAATGAAATATTCAACCACGCATGCAGCGTACACACGCACAGCTAATAATAACAATAAATAATCATATAGCTTTTTTTCTAATTTGGAAGACGTGTGTTAGCCTTATACATGGCTAAGTGTTTTTCCCTTTTAAAAAGAGAAATAAATTATTATAGCTTTTTCATATTCTAATTCAATTTATACGATTAAATTTATATTATAATCAAGTCCATACGAACATAAATAATGTTCTTTTCACACGTGGTTAGATTTGTTATATTATGCCTTGAAAGTGTAATACTTGTCTATTTCTGAGAAGCTAATTTGTAAATCTAAATAGATGCACGACTTGTTTTTTCCATCCTCCGTCACGTGCTACACCTGATATGGAAAACAATTCTTTGGGAATACTTCCTTCCTTACGAAATAGTTACTATCTCGATGTGTTGTTAGGAGTCAGTCTCCTAATAGACAAAATGTTTTTTGTTTTCTTTTTTTTTCTTTTATTTTATGTGGGCCACACACTCCTATCGTGTGTGGGTCAAATCTTGCCGGCGGGAGGAAAGCAGTGTTATTTGCTCGAGAGAACAGGTCCATATACCTATCTTAGGTCAGATGGGCATTCTTCAAAGAGTGAAAAAACAAAACAAAAACTCTCTTCCTTGAAATTACAGATTGAAATTACGCAGAGCTAGCTATTCTGTCATCTAGAAATTCTGTGAAAAATAATGGACTGAAATTGCGTGCATGCCTTTTTATCCTAATATTTGAAGTGCAAATAGATTCGTCCCAATTACTCATTTGCTTAAATTAATTGGGAAGTTAAGGAAATGATTTTTAAAGCAGAAATGAAAGCTCCAAACAATGCCTATTACACGGCACTCATTAAATTTGAATCTGGGATTAAGATTTATTTACTCGATTGAAACGTATCGACTTAATAAATGTGTAATAATAAATTTTATAATTTCTTTTCTAACTACACTTCATTATACTAAAGAATATCTAAATGTAGATAATTGATTCGTTTGTTTTAACAGGATCTTATAGATTCATTTAGTCTTAATATTGCCACAGTAATTTAACAGAAAGCAAAATATAAAAATAAAAATAAAAAATGCAGCTGAAGCATCAGAATTGATTAAATGAATAAGTTAAAATTTACATAAAATTGTTTTTTCTTAAATGCTAAACAATTAATGATGAAATTTTCTTGAATACAAAATTACACACTCTTTTAATTTGAGCCCCGCAAATTTTGTAAAAGAAACATTTGATGAAATTACTATAGTGGAACAATTTTAAAATAACTTTTAAATTCTAAAATTTCGAAGGAGCAAAATATATCATCTGTCTGAGTTCACAGAATTCTTAATATAAATATAATTAAAAATGAAAACATGAAATAATGGATGGAGAAATAGTGACGATCCTGTGTATTTTTGTTAAATTATAAGGAAATAAATGTATGACAATAATTTTGTAAATTGAACAGTCGCATTTCTGAACAAACACATACTCATTTGAAACGTACCAATTATCATTTACTACAATGACGCTTTTTCAAAACGCATTTCTGCAAATTTTAAATCAGAACTTGTGAACATTAACAAATTTGTCGTTGAATTCTATAAAATATTAATTTAGATTTTATTTTCCTCTATTCTCCTGTGTATACGTCGACCTCGAAATTTGAGAGAAATATCATGATCGTATACTTGGATAACAGTATTTCCGAATAAGTGTCCTTAAGCTTATTTAATCACAGAAATGTATCCCGAATTCTGGGAAGAAAAAATGCAAAGAAAACTATTCAAAAATACTGGTATTTAAACGTACATGGTATTTAAAGAACATATTATTTGTAATTTTTTTTTCTAATTGTTGTTTATTTCTAATTGTTATTTGTTTCCAATTTCAGGGTCGATTTATATACCGAATAATACGATACTTACATTGTTAAAATTACTTTATTAATACCACCCTCAATTTCTTATAATTTAGAAAAGTTTAAAAAAAATATCTGTTGTTTGTTTAAGAATTTATTCTTACTTTTTATTTAAAAAACAATTATATTAACAAAATTCAAACTAAATTATTTTTTATCGAATTCTATTATGTATATATATATAAAGGGTAAATGATTCTTTAACGGGCAATTTCCCTTAAAATAAGACATTTAATGCATTTTACCTTCAAATGGACAATCCTCCATTTAAGTTATAGCAGTAATTACTTCAAAGACGTTTTTTCCACAAACTAATTAAAACAAAAATAAAAAAGTGAACCTTCTTTATTTCCGACTTTTTTTATTTTAGACGCCTTGTTTCAAGAAATAAAGCCCTACAAAAACCATTTTTTAAATTTTCTTTAATAAAATTGTAATATTTGTCAAAAGGATGCAAAATCCATTTTCTAAGTCAATGTGTTTTTTTTTTTTTAAATATAGGTGATAATGAAAGATTAAACTTAGTTATTAAACTTAAAATTCATATTACAAGAACGTTTGTCAAACGAACCTTACAAGATAATTTATTTTAACTACAAATTTTAAATAAACAAATGTAAATACTCACATTTTTAAGTATCACTTGGATTATTTTAATCATAAATTTTATTGTATTAAACAGAAATTATTTACTTCGAATCAATACACATTACCAAATTATTTAAGGTACAAACTTTGAAATTGCATCATCATCATCTTTATTTTTTAACTTCTATCATTTTTGTACTTCTTTTAAAGGCTACTTTACTAACCATCAGAGGTAGAGTGGCTAATGTTATTTGAATGGCAGATATTTAGAAGTTGCATTTTTCGCATTTTGCGGGAGTTTTGTAATTATTTTTGCTTTAAAAACCTATACGTTTACATTAAGCACGCCAATTCTAATCAAGAGTGAGTGATATTGTGAATAACATCACAGGGCGTAGGAATGAATATTTATAGGACCTAACAGAAAGGCCTGTTGTAGCACCAAAATTTGAAAATTTAAATTTGTATACTAAATAGCTGCGCAAGATAATTATAATATGCTATTCTACATAAATACTAGTATATAAATTCAGCTATCGGCGTTTTCCTGACCTGCAAGTAAAGCAGAGATTTCTTATTTTGGATCATTTACAAAAACCTCACGGACAGAAAAGTTCACACAAGACGGAGTATCTAAATTCCACCTCATGATAATATCCCCTCCTTCTCCACGCGCTTCATGGTCAACACTCTATAGAAATTCTGAACCAAATTTCGGTCAGGAATTTCTGTTCCAGCTTCCCTCTTCTGAGCTAAAAACTTGAGGATTTTCCACAATCATAAAACACGTCGTATATTTTCCCTTTCTTAATTTCATGGATTATTTAAATTACATATATAAATATATACTACTAGCCGAACTACTCGGCGTCGCCCGTGTCAATTATGAGGGGCCTTCCAGGTATAGTAAATTAAAATGAAATAATACGGCAATAATAACTGATATTTGTGAATTCCTGTCCACAAATCATTATAAAAACAATCAGAAAGCATGGCGTTGTTGTATTGCAACTATAGTAAAATCTCTCAGTTTTAAATATCAGAATGTCCGCTTTCTTGGATGGTGTAGCAGAAAAATATGTGATTTTCCTGATAATATGAAGAAAATAAAATCAACCAATTGGCGTAGTATTTAATAAAATTCTCGATGGTATAGCATATATATACATTATAAAGTATAAAAATTGCGTTAGCGAGTAAAGCTGACATCAAACTAATGGTATCAACGACCTAACCCATCAGTTGTGCCTTTACTGTAATTTTTCTTAACTTCTAAACATGCACAATTTTGTTTTTTACACTGAATAGAAAAAATTACTTTCAAATGAAATTTATTTGAAAATTACATCTCAATTTTCAGATTTTAATTGGTTCTGATTTTAATAATTATCATTAACAATCCTAAAACTGATATACAGTTTTCTGAATTTAATTAATTTTAAATTAATTTTCAAGTATGGATCTTTTTAAATTTGGAAACCAAAATTACGAAAGATGAACCTATTTGCTCTGAATGCAATATTATAAGGAAACGACATGTCCATGAGTAACGCTGGCAACATACTTTTGGTAGCAATGAATGACATAACCCAAAAATTTTGTCTTTACTGCAATTTGTTTAACCTCTAAACATCACACATTCGGTTTTTTCAATATCTAATGGAAAACAAAAAGTACATTCAATGCTATTTGTTTAAAAACGGATTCACAATTTACTAATTTTTTATGTATTTTACAGTAATTTTTAAGTGAGAATATTTTTTAAGTATTCGTGCAACCCAATTACAAACGAAAGATGAACCCGATTGCACTTAAAACAAATTCATCATTTTGGAGCTTCTTCGTGCAATATTCCATAACTAAATCGGCAAACGAAATGAAAACTCCATAAAAAAATAAAATACGGATTTAACAGATTTCAAATCGAATTATTAAAAATTATCACGTTAATGAAAGTTGCTATAAATAAAAAAAAATCACGATTGACAGCTTGTTAGTACGAAATACCAAAAATGCCTTTTGATGTAGCTATTGGGGATTGTAAAAAATAAAGTAAATGTAAAAAAGAAAAAAAAAATAGTATTTTAAATTAAAATCGATATATTTTTTCTATTCTGTGAACGGTCAGTATATGGATCATCTTTAACCACGGATATTCCAGGGTGGATTGCCTGATTATTTTGAAACGAAAACATTCATTCTTAAAAATTAAATTTAGAGCGAATAACCTGATAATGGCATCAAATTCCAGAAGCTGCCAGTCAAAAAAAAAAAAAAAAAAAAAAAAAAAAAAAAAAAAAAAAGAAAACTTTTGCTATGTTTCATTTTCTATTTCATATAAATCGTAGAAAAAACATATTTTATGTAATCGTATTTAACCCTAGAATACACGCGCAGAGTGTGCGATACGGTATTTACATTTGCCACCACTATTTTTCGAAAAGTAACCTTCAAATTATCGTAGTATTTGTAACAAATTTCTGCAGTTAAATAATATGACGATTTTTATTTGAATTTATCGGTGGCAAAGTACAAACCATGCACACCAATGAGCTTCTCTGGACTACGCAGTACGCGGCGCGTGCATTGGAGTACAGCGCCTAGAAGATACAGTGTGGAAAACGTCTATATCTATAATGCTTTAAAAAGTGCTAAAAACTTGTATCCCATAAATCTCCAACAATGCTCAGCGGCAATATGCTGATACAAGCGCCATCTCGTAACTCTTTTCAATATAAACACTGTGTTTTCAAAAATTATAGAATGTTAAATATCGGAAACTATAAATATAAGATATTTTGGTCTGTTATAAGCTAATTTAGTTAAGGAATGACGTGAAATAAGTTAAAGAATCTCTTTTAGAATGACTATCGTTTTTAAATCACTACGATGGCGCTACAATCGACATCTTGTTATTCAGCATCGTTGTACATTTATGCGATTCAATCTTTTAGCACTATTTTGTAGCCATTTTCCACGCTGTATCTTCTAGGCACTGTAATTGGAGGGTTAATATAAATCGCAGAATATTATCATTGCATTTAAGGGACTAAAACACAGATAAATGGTATAATTAAAGATATAGCATGCCAACAAAATAGGAAAGAAAACGTAGCAACCCTTTTTTTAAATCAGTTTGACATCATACTTATTGAAAGTGGCAATGTATTTATATAAAGTGACGCTATATTTAGTGAATTGTTTCCTGAATTTTTTTCATCAAATAGAAACGGCTATGTTATAGTAAACGTTTCAACTTCAAAATATATTTAAATGAAGTTTTTGCGTCTATTCAAAGCCCTTACCGTTAAAGTTTTCTTTTAAGTACGAAAAATTCAATAGTTCAATTACATACGTATTAATCTAGAGGGTTTTTTATTTTTATTTTGGCGAACTTCAAATTTCGCTATTGAATAATAAACAAACAAAGAAACAACAACAACAAAAGAAAAACAGCTGAACTATTTTTATCTTTGTAAGTGCCAATGGGTTAATCTTCGATAATCAGGCTGCCCGCTATTTGGCGTACTTTAACAAATGTGACATACCTTTTATGGAACCTATTGCTTACAAAAGTATAATACCATTCATGTTTTTATCGAATTCTTGACACGTAACTCGATTACAGAATATCAACATACAATAATGCTTAACCTGACGTTGATGAAAAGCCTCAATTTTTTAAAACTTATTTCTAAATCTCGCGAAATTAAATTTCAGGGAAAAAACGCGTCATTTTGACGTAATTATAGTAAAGTTTTTCAATTTTTAAAACCAGAATACTTGTTTTCTTCAGCAAGTATAACTGAAGTACACGATTTCTCTGACAATACGCCGAAAAAAGCAATAAATACACCCAAGTGACCTAGCATTTACTGAAATTTTAAATTCGCGTGGCTGAAAAATATATCTTTCACTTTATGGATGATATTAATAAGGATTAATTTCAGACGATCAAGAGTCTATCTTCAGAATAAAACATCATTAGAAAGTGATGTCATAATAGAACATCATTTGAAAGTTAAAAAGAAACAGACATCATATCTAATAGACGATATTTTTTTATTACTACCTTTTCCTAAATTGTTTTCTTGAAATTAAAACTCCTGTATTAAAGTACATTTTTCAACTTTAATTTAAACAGTCAAATAAAGATACTGCGTCATCTTAATAGGTGTTTAGTTAAAGTTTTTACATATATATCGGAAAATTTTAATTTTCTGATTAGAATGCCGTCGATTTCAAAAATGCAAAAATATAGCGATCGAGTCTGAATTTTTATTGGCTTTTAAAAGCAAAAGTAAACGTGATATTATTTTTTAAAATATATTGAACCGCTTTTTAGGGTTTGGCAACAGGAAAGAAATGGTTGAATTGGAAAATTAAATAAAAGAGATATTTCTATCATGTTAAATTATGGAAGGTGGTAGAAAAAAGAGATAAATAGTGGTCTGGTAATTTTTTTAAGTAGACAGTGATCTTATCCACGTTCTAAAACGTATGTACATCAAGTTTCGTGCAAATCGGTCAAAAATTGAAGATTTGTATAAAGGAGATACACTCAGAGAACGGCTTTTATATATATAGATAAATTATCTCATTTTATGAACACGTTAGGATTATTTGCCATTTCTTACTTCTATGAATGATTTAAATAGATTATACTTTTATATATGATTTTTGGTACTTTGTGATGCTTGTTGTGTTATTATCTTTTGTTATATGTACAGTCGTGTAAAAAAAAAGTAAACACCCCTACTAACTCTGCAACTAATTATAATAGAAGAAAGTTACTAGTATCAAACGATTGGAAATAAAGTCTACTTTTAAATATTGTATATAAAATTGGCTTAAGGAGGCCATCTAGAAATAAAAACCAGACCTAACTTTGTTCTTTTCAATAGCAACACCCAATTTTGTCAATATATTTTTAATTTTCGGTTCAAACTACGCCTAGAAACGAAATTTCAAGTCAGTTGGATCATATATTTTTTTTAATTATAAACATTCAAAATTTGGAGCTTCTAATGCTAAATTACATTTTTATATTTTTATTAATATCTCCTGAAATTATAATCTTAATGTGATAATTTTGCGTGTGGTTATAATACTAAAAAACCCAAACATAAATACATTGAATTTGTAATTAAAAAATTGTATAATATGAATTATGAATTATAAAATTAATATTCGAAAAACTATTAATTGCAACGTACAATTTTTTGATAGTTTTATATTTATTATGTCCTGCTTTATGCGAATTCTCAAATTCGAAATTTTCTTCCAAGTAGTTTTCTAATTATGATTAGAAAACGTCAAAATAATGATTTATGGGGCTGTCTGTGATGTGCAGAAAAGCATAATTTGAAAAATATGTATTTTACTCCTTTTGTTGAAACATTTGGGCTAGCAATAGTCGAAACATATTAAGGAAGGGAAATGGTCATATTGGCAAGAAATAATACATTAATAGAAGTGACGTAGTCATTCTATAGCATTTCAACAATCGAATACCTAACGTCAATTTTGATACAGCCCCTAAAATATGCTTATTTTAACATAATTAATTTCTCTGAAACTAATCGTACAAATGACATGAAAATTTCTATTTGGGCTAATTGAAGGGAGTAGAATTTATTTGTGGTGTCAAACGTGGATATTGCTATTGAAAAAAAAAAGTTTGGGTTCGTTTTGATATGTAGATGAACCTCTAAGCAAATTTTATATACATCATTTAAAAGTGGACTTTATTTCCAACCGTTTGGCACCCGTAACTTTCTTCTACAGTAATTTGTTGCAGAGTTCATAGGGAGTGTTTACTTTTTTTTTTCTACGACTGTACTTTATCTT